>JAQQTO010000048.1:44070000-44670000 GCA_029884595.1 Ormosia semicastrata | reverse complement strand
AAAGATGAGTGAACAGTGAGTGAGCTGCGTATTGGGAGGAGGTGAAATGTGAGGAAGAAATGAAATATGCCCCTCCTATAGTCAAACGTGCAGCACCAAAAGAGGGAGGAGAGAGAAAGAAGTAGTTGAAGGAAGCTTCCTTGAGAAGCTACGCGCGTTTCTCGATAAAATGCATAGTAAGCTTGACTCCTTAATTTAATACACTAGACAGATAATTAATTACACTGTTAGAATTATTTTCTCAGTGAATAAAAGTTACAATTGATGAAAATAATATTTTATTATTCATCAGATAATTTTTATGATACCGCGATTTTATTCAACAGATAAAACCTCAAAAAACGCAAACCTCGTAAACTGTGTCCAGTCTCGGGTTTAGTAAGATCCTCCATCGACACGTTCACAGTTCAAGGTTTACCAGCCTCAGGGAAAATATTCTATTCTCCCGGCTCTGCTCAGTGTACACGTAAAACGATGAATATATTAAAATATTCATCATTTCCAAAAAATCCACAAAAATTCCTAAAAATCATAAATATTATAAAATGATTGTTTATAATGAAACAAATAATTTTCAGGATGTTACAACACTCTCCTTCTAAAAAGGAATTTCATCCCCCAAATTTGCATACTTTAGAATAACTATGGGTGTTGCTCCTTCATCTTGTCTTCCAACTCCCAAGTTGCATCTCCAGTCACCTCGTTCCAGATTACCTTCACCAATGCGATCTCCTTGTCTCTTAATTGTTTTATCCTCCTATCCTCGATTCTTACAGGAGACATCTCATAAGTCAAGTTTTCTTTTAATTGTACTGTATCCGGTGCTATGACATGACTTGGGTCAGGAAGGTATTTTCGAAGTTGTGACACATGGAAAACATTATGAATGTTTGAAAGGAAAGGAGGTAAGGCTATTTGATAAGCTACGGGACCTACTCGACGAATGATTTGGTATGGTCCAAGGAATTTAGGAGTGAGTTTTTTAGATTTTAAAGCCCGGCCTACCCCAGTCGTAGGTGTGACTTTCAGGAATACATGCTCGCCTTCCTCAAACTCAAGAGGCTTTCTCCTGTGGTCTGCATAACTCTTTTGCCGACCCTGAGCCGTCCTCATATTTTCCTAAATCATCTTAACCTTCTCAGTTGTCTGCTGTATAATCTCTGGTTCAATAGTAAGGCGCTCGCCGTCTTGGTACCAACACAGAGGTGTTCGACACCGTTGTCCATACAGAGCTTCATAGGGTGCCATCCCTATGCTCGAATGATAACTGTTGTTGTACGTGAATTCTATCAATGGTAGAAATTCATCCCAACTTCCAGTCTGCTCTAGGGTATAAGCTCTAAGCAAATCTTCCAAAGATTGAATCGTCCTCTCTGATTGACCGTCGGTCTGCGGGTGATACGCAGAACTCAGACGTAACTTCGTTCTCAACGTTTCTTACAAACTCTCCTTGAGATTTGAAGTAAATCTCGGATCTCTATCTAAAACAATGCTTGTAGCCACACCGTGCAGTCTAACAATTTCTCCAATATAGATTTGAGTCAGTCTCTCCAGTTTGTATTTTATGTTGATCAGGAGAAAATGTGCCGATTTCGTAAGTCGGTCCACAATTACCCAAATTGAATCATGACCTTTTCTTGTTCTTGGCAATTCGACTACAAAATCCATTGCAATATTGTCCCACTTCCATTCAGGAATAGACAACGGTTACAGCAATCCCGCTGGTATCTGATGTTCCACTTTTACTTTTTGACAAACTAGACAAGTTGATACACGTCTAGTGACATCACTCTTCATCCCATGCCACCAGAACAACTTCTTCAAATCTTGGTACATTTTTTTTATGCCCGGATGCATACTTAGCTGGCTTGTGTGAGCATGGTTAATGATATATTCTCTAAGTTCTTGATCTCGGGGAATACAAACCCTTCCACGGAATCTCAGAATTCCATGTGTTCCTTCTGCAAATACTGTTTCATCACCTTACTTCATCTGTTCTCTCACTCCTTGCAAAAACTCATCAACTTTCTGCTTTTCCCGTATGTCATCCATCAGCTCACTTGTGATGGTAACCATATTCATACAAATCTTCCCTGGTTCTAACTCGACAAAAGACCACACATCTCTAAATTGCTCTAGCATATCCTTCTCCTTGATCATCAGGGCAGAGACACTAATCATCTTCCTACTTAGAGCGTCTGCCACAACATTTGCCTTGCCAGGATGATACAGAAGTTGGAAATCATAATCCTTCAAGAACTCTAACCACCTTCGCTGCTTCATGTTCAACTCCTTCTGATCATACAAATACTTCAGGCTCTCGTGATCGTTGAAAATGTTGAACGTCATTCCGTAGAGAAAATGCCTCCATATCTTCAGAGAAAAAACTACAGCCGCTAACTCCAAGTCGTGCGTCGGGTAGTTCTTCTCGTGCACTCGCAACTGCCTTGAAGCATAAGCCACTACTCTCCCATGCTGCATAAGTACAGATCCTAGTCATTGGTATGAAGCGTCACAATGCACTTCAAACTGCTCATTCGGATCAGGTAGCACTAACACCGGTGAGGTAGTCAGTCGATTCTTCAACTCTTGGAAACTCTGCTCACAGCTGTCGGTCCACTCAAAATCTTGGTTTTTCTTTATGAGTTGTGTAAGTGGTCCAGCAATCTTGGAGAATCCCTCAATAAACCTCCGGTAATATCCTGCTAAACCCACGAAGCTACGAATCTCTGTCACTGACTTCGGCCTTTCCCATTGTAGCACTACCTCCACCTTCGATGGATCCACTGCAATTCCATCCTTCGAGATCACGTGACCCATAAACTTAACTTCTTCCAGCCAGAACTCACATTTCGACAGTTTGGCATACAATTCCTTCTCTTTCAGAATCTGAAAAACTATACTGAGGTGTTTAGCATGGTCCTCCCGATTTTTAGAGTATACCAGAATGCTATCAATGAAGACCACTACGAATCTGTCCAAGTAAGGATGAAAGATCCTGTTCATGTAGTCCATAAAGATAGCTGGTGCGTTCGTCACACCAAACGCCATCACGAGGTATTCGTAATGATCGTATCGGGTACGAAAAGCTGTCTTGGGTACATCCTCCGTCTTCACTCGTATCTGACGATACCCAGATCGCAGATCGATCTTCGAAAACACCGCTGCTCCCTTCAATTGGTCCATTAAGTCATCAATTCTCGGGAGTGGATATTTGTTCTTGATCGTTACTTTGTTCAGCTGCCAATAGTCCACACATAATCTTGATGTGCCATCCTTCTTGCGAACTAATAGCATTGGTGCTCCCCACGGTGACACACTTGGTCTGACAAATTGCTTTTCCCAAAGCTCTTCTAGCTGTTTCTTGAGCTCAGCCAACTCGGTCGGTGCCATCCTATAAGGTTCTATAGACACGGGACCAGCTCCCAGTACTAGGTCGATAGCAAATTCTATCTCTCGAGCCGATGGTAAACCAGGTACATCATCAGGAAAGACTTCGGAAAACTCATTCACCACTGGAATTGTGTTCACATCAACCTCGTTCTCGACTTTCAAAGAAGACAGTAGCATGTATCCGTGAGCTCCTTCTTTCAAGAGAGCTTGAACTCGGTTGGCCGTCAGAAATCTAGAATTCTCATCTATGGAAAAAACTATGGTCTTTCTGGAACAGTCTAACAGAACATGGTTAGAAGACAACCAGTCCATCCCTAAGATAATATCTAGTTAGGAAAGGGGTAAACAGATCAGATCGACCGAAAAGGTTCGACCTTCAACAACCAATGGACAGTTTAGATAGACTTTTGTAGTAACTACTAATTTATCAGTGGGGGTAGAAACAGTTAAGTCAAAAGGTAAAGACAACACAGGTAGACCCAGTCTTTGCACACAGTCATAAGATATGAAAGAATGGGTTACCTCAGAGTTATACAGTACAGTTAAAAAATTACCTTCTACGATGCCTTCTCCCTATATCAAATCTTCGAATTCGGAGGCTTCAACTCCACTCATAGTGTAAACTCGCCCTCCAGCTTGCAGTTTCTTGGCTTTTGCAGCATTCATTGAAGGTTCAACCTTCACCTGATTGCAGTCTCGGGACACGTGGCCAGGTTTGCCACATCTGAAACAAATGATCCCCTTTATGGTACAATCCATCGTGAGGTGGTCTTTCCCACACTTCATGCATTTAGGAGGATATGCCGTGTTCTGGCCAGTCCGGTTCCCAGTAGAACCTCCACTAGAACTTCTGCCCATGGTTTGTTGCTGACTTCCCATTAGTCAGGAATACGTCTTCTTCTGGAAGCGGTTAGCACTGTTACTGCCGCCTCTCTGGAACCTCGCAGGCCCAAAGTTCCTGCTCCTCATGTCTCTAGATTACTCCAGAGCCTCTACGTCACAGTAAGTATCCAGCAGTTGTGAGAATTCATTGATCCTCAAGGTGATCACAGCCTTCTTCACTTCATACCCCAGTCCTTCCGTAAATCTTCGGCATTTCCATGCTTCATTTGGTTGATTCTGAAAGTATGTTGAAAACTGTGATAAGTTTTCAAATCTCGCTGCGTACTCGCTAACGGTCATATTCCCTTGTCGCAGGTTGAGAAATTCTGACTCCTTCGCATGCCTTGCGCTTGCAGGAAAATACTTATCCAAGAACTTTTCCTTGAATAAATCCTAAGTAATCTCACGGTTTACAGCCTCTAGCATTCTCTGCACTCCATTCCACCAGTTCTCAGCGTTGCCTACCAGCATAAAAGTAGCATAGTTCACCTTCTTGTCCTCAGCGCAGTTCATTCCTTTAAAGACTTTTTCTAATTCCTTGATCCACAGACTAGCTTTGTCCAGATCAAATTGTCCTTTAAATTGAGGAGGGTTATGGCATCGAAACTCCACTAAATTCTGAGCATCAGCATTAGCCTCTAGCTGTTGAGCAGCTCGCTCTTGTTGTTGTGTAACTCTCTCTTGCTACTGAGCAGCTTGCTCGGTTTGTTGTGTGACGGCCTCAGCCATCCTCTGCATCGCTGTAATAGCTGCTGCCATATCTTCCCTTCGCGTCATCTTACTTTCTTAGATTAGATTAACTGAAAACATAGAAAAGTCAGTTGCATTCACTAGGAACACCAAACAATACACCTTTACATATACTATTCAGAGAACACACAGCACAACAAGACAGACTCAACCACAAGACCCAAAGAAACATAAACCGGGACTCTGATACCAACTTAATGTAACGCCCCAATTCGTAAGGGAACGTCACATTGTCAATTACAATGCAGAAACAAAATTATAAAAATCAAGACCCGGTTCCTTTTAATAGTATGTACATTTACCTAGTTATAGTTGGGTAATTAAATTGGCGAGTGTATTTTTTTTTGTTACATTAACAATAACGATAATTAATATCCATGGTGACGAAACATACATGGAAAATAAAGAACAAAAGCAGAAGTAAAGCATACATGGGAAATTAACATTGCATTTTTATATATATATAATTATCAAACTGTTTAGTTACAAAGCCTAGTATATCAAAAAGCAAAACTATACCTACCCCCAAAGGATTATACATAAATATCCCCACGGTATCAGAATATACAGCCCACTACAAACAAAACATCAGACCCCCAAAAATAAAATACTGGTAGCCCTCAGTAGCTACAAGTAAAAATCAATCCCTCAAATGAGGAGGAATCGTGTCAAGATCCTCCTCGGGTTCGTCCTCAGGGACTTCCTCAGGATCTTCCTCAGGATCTTCCTCATCATCAGAGGAAATCACCATAGGAACAGCAGAGTTACGGGACCGAGCCCGAGCAGTGGAATGAAAGGAGTTTTCCAGCGGGGTGTAATAACGGTCACCCCACATCTCGCATATCGAAAGTTGAAATTCCAGACGTAGGCTAATACAGCAGGTGAAAACAGGCGGCTAATGGCGCCTCTAGGCTAAAGATATCGATACATCCCCTAAGTAAACGCAATGTTCAGAGCCAAAGTTGATGTGCCAACACTCCGGCCCTCCTAAGAAGGTCAAGCGCACATCTCCCAGAAATCTTTACGTGCGTGTCTCCATATACTTCAGCAGTCACTAGTCGAGATAAGGCCAAAAGTCAGGGAAGTCCAAAGCTTCAGCTTCCTTGCAGTCGTCTTCAATGGGACGCAATATACAAACAAACAATAATGGAAAGGCAGGAAAGAGGTAAGATGTCCTACCATCATTACCAATTATAGCATCAAGAAACAAAACGGCACAAAGCGCCCATATAGCAGTTTTGACAGCAGTAATGGAAATAACATTTAGTAGCAGTTATGATCAACCAAACAGTTTCAGGCAGTCATATATATCTATATATATATATAATACAACAGTTTCAATTATAATAACAATGAATGCCAGATAATTCATGGACTCACTATGCACATGCACTTAATAGTCAAAATCCTACTCCATGGAGCTAGACACAAACTGGCGTCGAGAGAAAGATCGGGAGACTCACTCGCAACAACTCGCATTGCCGCGCGGCCAAAGTGCTATAGCCATCAATTTATCCACGTGTACATCATGGCATTGTACAGACAGTCTACACTAGATCACGATATAGGACAGTGTCTCGATCCGGATCATCAGTGCGTTTGCAACGGTCTGTCCCACGGACAGAAGAGCTACCAACTGTCCATTGCGAGGTACCCGCACCCTGACGCCTGATAATCACATATTTTATTCATTAAGAAACCCTTATGTTTAGTCATTTACACTCTCCATATTCTTAATTGATTGAGTTTGGTATGATTTTGTGAGTTTGAGCTCAAATTGGTCCTAATTGAATATTTTCAGTATTATTGAGATTTGACACTATTTCTGTATTTCAGCCATAACTTGAGTTTCTGATATCTGATAATCATGAATTTTACCTTGAAGGAAATCTAAGAGGAAGCTCTATAACTTTGATGAAGAGCTCGAAGTCCTAAACAGATGTCTAAGGGACCTAAATTTACATGGAAGTCGGAATACAGGTTCTATCACTAGAATCCGAATGGTGTGCACTCATAAAATCATATCTCAAGCTGTAATAATGGAGATGCGCTAAAATTTGGATTGTTGATAGTTAAGATCCAAATAAACAACTTTCATGAAGAACACTTTTTGAAAAAATGAAGTCTAATGGGTCAATTTGAGCTTGCAAGTCGAAACAGAGGTGCTAAAGTTGGGTTTGAGCAACCTGTAGTATTTGGGTCATATCTTGGGCTGTAGGAAGTCAAATTGGACGATCCATATATGCATGTTATAGCCAAGACAAAGATCTACAACTTTCATGAAGAGTACTTTTCATGGATCTGAAGTATAGTTGGTCATTTTTGGCTTCCAAGTCAGACAAGAAATTTTCGTACTCAACCACTCCACTCACCAACCCACTCAACCAACCCACTCACCAACCCACTCAATTACTCCACTCCACCGACCCACTCAACCATTCCACTCCACCAACCCACTCATCCACCCACTCCTCTTTGTCATTTTGTTACCCTAGACTTCTATAAAAGGCACCATTGGTTATCATGAATAACAAGTTGTATTCTCCTTCATTTCTCTCATAGTTTCTTCTTGTTTCTTCATAGTTTCTCATAGCTTTTGTATATTTTGATGCTCCCCTTCATGGTTATAGAGGGCTAAGCTACTTTCGATCAATTTAGAACTCTTGAAGAGATTGTGGTTTGGATTCTTGAGACATTGGTTATGTATTGTATTTGATTTGTAATTGAATTCCTCTTTTCTTCTTCTCTTTTTCTTCTTCTTGATCTTGAATGCATGAATGGTGATTCCATTTATGTTGATCTGATTTGATCTTGGTTTAAGATTGAGATTTGTGATGAAACTTAGAACTGATTGATCTAAACTAATCACATAAATGAAGATTGAGATTTGTGATGAAACTTAGAACTGATTGATCTAAATTAATCACAGAATTGAAAAGGTTAGGTTACTGATTTGTGCCTAAGTTAATTGAATTCGGTACTTGAAATTAACATAGATCTTCATGAATGGTGTGATTGCGGATTTGTTTTTATCACTTGTTAATTGAATTCTAGACGATCGTCTAGTATGAATTCTGGATTTGATGCAGAGATCTCGGTTAGATCCAAATTAACAATTCAATTACGCTTCAAATGTTCTATGAAGGGTCTATGATTGAATCCACCCAATCTTGTATAGGTTTCTAAATTGACTGCTCTTTAATTGTTATTTCTTCCTTTAATTTTGTTAAGTGCGATCTTAAACTGTCAAACCCCCCTTTGCTAACTTTCACTTGATTTGATTAAATTACATCTACAATCCTCGTGGAGATGATCCGGTGTTGTCACTGTGCTACAAGATTAGGTAATAACTTCGGTTGTAATTTTGACTGAATTCGGCGTTCGTCAAAATTTTGGCGCCGCTGCCGGGGATTAGTAAGTGTAATCTTTTCATTTTAAGTGTTTTTACTAACTTTTGCTTTTTATTAACTTTTCTAACATTTTTATCCATTGTCTAGTGTATTTTGCTTATTTATTTGTTTTTGTGTGATGCATGACTAGGTCCGAGCCTGATAACTTGGTTGACTTTGATCCTGAGATTGATAGAACCTTGCATAGGTTGATTAGAGCTCGTAGGCTAAGTGCAAGAATTGCTTCTGAATTTGATCTTAATATTGGGAGTGAACTTGAGATCTTGAATAATTCTAAAACCATGGCTAATAACATACAGAATAGAACTCTTAAGGAACTTGCTGCTCCTGATATAACTAACCAATCTTTGTGTATTCAATACCCAGATCTTGATGCTAATTTTGAGTTAAAATCTAGATTGATACATTTGTTGCCCAAGTTTCACAGTTTTGCAGGTGAGGATCCCCATAAGCATCTAAAGGAGTTCCATGTGGTTTGTTCAACCATGAAGCCACATGGGATCTCAGAAGAGCACATCAAGTTGAGGGCATTTCCTTTCTCACTTGCTGATACAGCCAAGGATTGGTTATTTTATCTTTCACCAGGTTCAGTAACAAGTTGGACTGACATGGAGCGGTTGTTCTTAGAGAAATTTTTCCCTGCCTTTAGAGCTGCTGCCATTAGAAAAGATATACGTGGCATAAGACAAATGATAGGAGAGACCTTGCATGAATATTGGGAAAGATTCAAGAAGCTGTGCTCGAGCTGTCCCCACCACCAAATCACTGATCAACTCTTAATTTAATATTTCTATGAAGGCTTGCTGCCAAATGACAGAAGCATAGTGGATGCTGCCTCTGGAGGAGCCTTAGTAGACAAGACCCTGCAGAAGATGAGAGATTTGATAGCAAACATGACAGCCAACACCTAACAATTTGGCACACGAATTATTACTTCAACCAGAGGAGTCAATGAGATTCAATCATCTCATGTAGACCAACGAGAGAATGGAACACGAGACTTGATGAATTAACTTCTTTGGTGAGGCGGTTAGCGGTGGGATAACAAGCACCAATGCGGATGGCGCAAGAATCGTGTGTGGCATTTGCTCTTGTTCATCTCATCCTACTGATGCATGTCCCACACTTCAGGATGGTGGTTCTATTTTCCCAGAGCAATCTGTTGTAGCAGCTGGTATTTTTCCTAGTAAACCCCAATATCAGCAATCACAGCAGCAGCCCAGATATGATCCATTTTCTAATACCTATAACCCTGGCTGGAGGGACCATCCCAACCTGAGATATGGAAATTCTGGTCGACAACAACAATAGCCCTACCAACAGCAGCAACTGCAGTTTAGATACCAAGCTACAGGCCCTAGCAACAAGTACCAACCACCTGCATTTAGGCAAGCACAACCTGCGTCGCCACCCATGCAGCAGCCCCTCCAGCTACTTGTTCTAGCAGCCACTCCAGCTGAGTCACCTTTCGAAGACTTGATGAAACAGTTTCAGCAGAATGTCAATGCCACCATCCAGAATTTATAAACTCAAATTGGGCAGATGGCAACCACTCTGAGTGAGCTGAAAAGTCAAAGGTTGAACCAATTGCCTTCACAAATAGTCAACAACCTAAGAGGCAATGTAAATGCCATTAGCTTGAGAAGTGGTAGAGAAGTTGACTGTCCTACTCCACCACAACCTGAACTACAAGTGCAGCAACCAGAAGGTGACCAGAAACAGAAGAAAGTGGATAGCTCAGTCCAAAAATCTGTGACACAGAAGAAATGTGCAGAGAATTCAAATCTGGCCATTCCACTACCTTTTCCAAACAGAGTCACACAGTCCAAGCATACTGCGCAAACAGAAATAGAAAAAGAAGTCATGGACACATTCAGGAATGTGGGAATCAATATTCCCCTCCTTGATACAATCAAGCAGATTCCCAAGTATGTCAAATTCCTCAAAGAGTTGTGTACTCACAAGAAAAGACTTAAGGGTACTGAGAAAATAAGCATGGGCAGAAATGTTTCTGCAATGATTCTACCAAGCATCCCACAAAAATGCAAAGATCCTGGAACTTTCACAATTCCTTGCACGATAGGTAACTCCAAATTTGAACATGCAATGCTAGACTTGGGTGCTTCGATTAATGTTATGCCTATGTCAATATATCAGTCCTTGAACATTGGCACTTTGCAACCTACTGGTATAGTGATTCAGTTGGCAAATAGGACCACTGCTCATCCTGCAGGGGTGCTAGAAGATGTGTTAGTTCGGGTGAATGAGCTAATTTTTCCAAATGGACTTCTATATTCGAACATGGAAGATGAGTCTTCAACAAACCATGCTCCATTGATCCTAGGCAGACCTTTCCTCAAGACAACCAATACCAAGATAGATGTGCATTCTGGCACCCTTTCCATAGAATTTGGCGACGATCTGGTACAATTTAATATTTTTGAGGCCATGAGACATCCCTTAGAGGAGCATTCTGTTTTCCATGTTGATGTGATTGATATGCTAGTTGATGATGCTTATGCTGATATTTATGCTGAATTTCTTGATATTGCTGATTTTCTCGGATTACATTACTTGTGAAACATGTCTTGTTGTGTGATATTGTACCATGTTTGCATGTCTTTGAGATTTATGCATTATGAGTGGTGATGTAGTTGTCTTGACTTGAATGATGCAAAGATGTGAAAATAAGAGTCGGGAGTATGTTGAATTTAATGTTGCTGAGTTAGTTGTTTCAAATAGCTTGTTGCCCTCCATTGTACAAACCTCCATCCTTAGAATTAAAGATTTTGCCGGACCATCTTAAATATGTATATTTGGAAGATGGTGAGAAGCTGCTTGTGATTGTTGCTAAAAATTTATAACCTGATCAAGAAGAAAAATTACTGCAGGTTTTGAGGCAGAATAAACAAGCCATCAGATGGACACTTGCAGATCTTCCTGGTATCAGTCCCTCCACATGCATGCATAGGATTATGTTGGAGGAAGATACTAAACTAGTACGGCAGCCCCAAAGGAGACTGAACCCCTTGACTCTGGATGTGGTAAAAAAGGAAGTTACCAAGCTACTGCAAGCTGACATTATTTATCCCATATCTGATAGTAAATGGGTGAGCCCCGTGCAGGTTGTTCCAAAGAAATCTGGGGTCACAGTAGTTGAAAATCAGAACAATGAGCTACTACCCACAAGAATTCAAAACAGCTGGCGGGTTTGCATTGATTACAGACGACTTAACCAAGCCACCAGGAAAGATCATTTTCCATTACCTTTCATTGATCAGATGTTAGAGAGACTAGCTGGCAAGTCGCATTACTGTTTCTTGAATGGATATTCGGGTTATTTTTAGATCCATATAGCCCCAGAAGACCAAGATAAAACTATTTTCACTTGCCCATTTGGCACATTTGCATACAGAAGGATGCCTTTTGGTCTGTGCAACGCTCCAGACACCTTTCAAAGGTGTATGGTAAGTATATTTTTTGACCTTTTAGAAAATTGCATGGATGTATTCATGGATGACTTTACTGTCTATAGCTCTTCCTTTGATGCATGTTTGGATAGTTTGACTCAGGTTTTGCATAAATGCATTAAGGCTAACCTTGTTCTGAATTTTGAGAAATGTCATTTCATGGTAGAGCAAGGCATAGTTTTAGGGCATATAATATCTAGCAATGGTATTGAGGTAGATTCTGCAAAAATAGATGTTATTTCATGCCTATCTTACCCCACATGCGTGCGGGAGGTTCATTCTTTCCTTGGTCATGCAGGTTTCTATAGGCGATTCATAAAAGATTTTAGCAAAATTACTCTTCCACTATCCAACTTACTACAAAAAGAAGTGGAGTTCCATTTTGACCAGAAATGCAAGGATGCCTTCAATCACTTGAAGCAAGCATTGACCAGTACACTTATCATCCAGCCACCAGATTAGACACTCCCATTTGAACTCATGTGTGATGCCTCTAATTATGCTTTGGGAGCTGTTCTTGCACAAAGGGTCGGCAAAATATCTCATGTCATCTCCTATGCTTCAAGAACTTTAGATCCTGCACAAGTCAACTACACCACCACTGAAAAGAAACTTTTAGCAATTGTTTTTGCTTTAGATAAATTTCGATCATATTTGCTTGGTTCTGGAGTGGTTGTGTTTTCAGATAATACAGCTCTGAAGTTTCTCCTGAAGAAGCTTGATGCAAAGCTTAGGTTGATTAGGTGGATTTTGCTCCTCCAAGAGTTCGATATTGAAATTCGTGATAAAAGTGGAGCGGAGAATTTAGTGGCTGATCACCTAAGCCGAATTGAAAGGGAGGCAGATACTTTTCCTATCCATGATGTCTTCCCCGATGAGCGAGCTTTTCAAGTCGCAAGGTAACACTCCTTGGTTTCTTGATTTGATAAATTTCTTAGTTCTTTGGTGTTTTCCCCACACATTTTATTAGGGCTCGATTGATAAATTGAAGAGTGAGTCAAAATATTATGTGTGGGACGACCCTTATCTGTGGAAATTTTGTAGTGACCAAGTCATTAGGAGATGCGTGCCTGATAATGAATTCCATTCTATTCTTAGCTTTTGTTATACACTTGCATGTGGTGGTCATTTTGGTCCCCAAAGGACTGCTAGGAAAGTTTTGGAATCTGGATTATATTGGCCCACTCTATTTCATGATGCATATGTGTTTTGTAAATCTTGTGATCAATGCCAAAGAACAGAAACACTTCTCGAAGGAATGAGATGCCCCGAAAATCCTTATTGTTCGTGAGATTTTTAATGTATGGGGTATTGATTTTATGGGACCCTTTCTGTTTCTTTTGGTTTTGTTTACATTTTGCTTGCTGTTGATTATGTATCCAAGTGGGTGGAAGCGAAAGCTACTCGGACTGATGATTCCAAAGTTGTCGTGGATTTTGTTAGATCACGATTTTCTGCAGGTTTGGAGTTAGAAAGGCCATCATCAGTGATCAGGGTTCACATTTTTGTAATCGAAGCATGGAAGCTTTGATGAAAAAGTATGGGGTCTTGCACAGAGTTTCTACACCTTACCATCCCCAAACTAATGGGCAAGCCGAGATTTCCAACAGGGAGATCAAGCAGATACTCCAGAAGATAGTTCAACCTAACAGAAAGGACTGGAGCAAGAGGCTTGAGGATGCTTTATGGGCTTACCGGACTGCTTATAAGACACCAATCGGGATGTCTCCGTATCGGATTATTTTTGGAAAAGCCTGCCACTTACTAGTGGAAATTGAGCATCATGCATTCTGGGTGGTGAAAAGGTGCAACTTGGACCCAGATCAAGCAGGTATGGAGAGGAAGCTGCAGCTGCAGCAATTGGAGGAGATCCGCTTGGAGGCTTATGAAAGTTCCAAACTTTATAAGGAGAAGACCAAAGCCTTCCATGATAAGTTGATTCTGAGGAAAACATTTGAGATTGGTCAAAAAGTTCTCCTCTATAACTCCCGCCTCCGACTCATGCCTGGCAAATTAAGGTCTAGATGGGATGGACCATTTATTATTACTAAGATTTTTCCTTCTGGTGCTATTCAGATTAAAAGTGAGATCACTGCCAAAGCTTTCATCGTAAATGGACACCGCCTCAAACAGTATCATGAACTTCCAGAGAATGCAGAAGTGGAGGTGATGAACCTTCTCCATCCGCATTATGAATAAATAAAAAAAGGGAAAAGATAAAAAAATGAAAAAAAAAGAAAAAAAAATAGTTGTGTGCCCGACAATGAGGTAGGTAGTGCCATTAAATTTTGTCACTCGGAAGCATGTGAAGGTCATTTTTTCTTCAGCGACAACAACTGCGAAAATCTTACAGTATGGATTTTATTGGCCTACTTTATTCAAGGTCTGTTACACCTTTTGCAAAAGCTGCGAAAATTGGTCAAAAAAGTTCTGCTTTGAGATTATCATCTGCACCTACTCCTTGGAAAATTGAGATCTAGGTGGCGCGGTTCTTTTGTTGTCAAACACGTGTATCCTCTGGGGCCGTAGATATTGAGGATCCTAGGAATGGTTGTAACATCCCGAAAATTGCTTATTTCATTATAAATAATCATTTTATAATATTTGTGATTTTTGGTGATTTTTGTGAAATTTTCTAGAAACGCTGAATATTTTAATATATTCCTCGTTTTATGTATGCACTGAGCGGAGCCGAGATAACGAAATGTTCTCCCTGAGGCTGGTAAACCTTGGACTGTCAACGTGTCAACGGGGGATCTTACTAAACCCGAGGCCAGGCACAGTTTTGCGAGGTTTGCATTTTTTTCAAGGTTTTATCTGCTAGATAAAATCGCCATCATAAAATTATCGGATGAATAATAAAATATTATTTTCATCACTTGTAATTTTATTCATTTGAAAATAATTCTACAATGTAATTGATCATCTATCGATGTATTTAATTTGGAGACTAGCTTACCATACACTTTATCGAGGAGCGCGCGAAGCTTCTCAAGAAGCTTCTTCCAACTATTATTTTATTATTTCTCTCTCCCCTATTTTGTGCTTTTTTATTTGAATTAAGGGATCTAATTCATTTTTCATCCACACATTTTCCTCCTCCCGTACGTAGCAGATCACTATTCACTCATCTTTCTCTCTTTCCATTTCTCCTTACAAGAAAGCACCATCCACCCACATTCACATTTTTATCTTCCAATACCGTCACACTCCTAGCACCATTTCGTGTTTGGAGAAACACCATATCTGAGGGAATCATCTTTAAAGTTCTACATTTTCTTCATCTTCATTTTCCTCCACGGTTGAAGCTTAAAGGTTGGAACTTTAAGGTAAAGTCCTTAGCTTTTTCCTCATCTCTCCTCATTTTCGTAGCCCAACTTGTCATTTTGATGACCATGGGTATCCATTTCAACACTTGATTCTGATTTTGGTGAGCTTGAATGTTCAAGGATCTCTTGGGAGCCGAAAACATAATTTCGACCAAAAGGAGCAAATTTTCTTTGTGCTTCTCCAAGGTAAGAGGAAGACACTCCTCCTCAACCTCTCTTAGCATTTAGGAATGTCTATTTGTGTTGAGGGTCTTTCTCGCTTTTGTATGTTGTTTGTATTGTATATGTGCTATTTGATTGTTTGAGTTTTGAATGTATATATATATATATATAAAACTGGATGTATTGGAATGTGTAATATTGAAGGGAATGAGTTCCAATTTGTTCTCGGATAGTTACGATGTTGAACCCAGAATTTGGAAACTTCATGTGGAAATTAGTAATAGTATGAAATCTGGCCAAACTCGTCAAATACAATAACCTGATCTTTTGGTGATATGTTAAAATCCGTCGAGTAAGGACTCATGGCCAAACCTGTCGAATTTGATATCCTAATTAATTAGTGAAATGTTAAAATTCGTCGAGTAAGGACTCATGGCCAAACCTGTCGAATTTGATATCCTAATTAATTAGTAAAATGTTAAAATCCGTCGAGTAAGGACTCATGGCCAAACCTGTCGAATTTGGTATCCTAATTACTTAGTAAAATGTCAAAATCCGTCGAGTATGAACTTCTGGCCAAACCTGTCGAATTTGATATCTTGATCACTTAGTAAAATGTTAAAATCCGTCGAGGTTAGACTTCTGACTATTTCCGTCGAATGTCAAAACCCGTCGAGTTTAGATTTCTGACCACCAAACACAAAGTGAAAATCCGTCGAGTTTAGATCTTTGACCACTAGACACAATGTCAAAATCCGTCGAGTATGAACCCTGAGCATGCCCGTCGAGATTGATCTTCCGACCAAAACCCGTCGAATAGAGTCCCTGGACACTTAGGAGAAACTGCCCCAAAGTTAATAATCGTCGAATTTGAGAGACAATGCCATCAGTAGATGAATTTCTCCCGCACCGTCGAAATTAGAGATTTCGACCAGGCAAAGATTCGATTCGACACTTGGGAGATTTTCTCCAACGTCGACATCTATACCCGTCGAATTGAGGCTTTTGCTGACCATCTGGAGGGTTCGACAGTTTTGATCTTCGTCCGACAGAACCCCCATCCGACAGAAAATGATTTCTTGCCAATCCTATTATAAAATGTGTTTCCCATTCTTTCCTCCTCCTGTTACATTATTCTTCGTCGAATGACAACTTCAATTATTCATAAAACGTAGTCTCTGTCGAATTCAAACGTATACCTATCACCCAACACCTAGTAATTGAAATCAGAACTCGGTTGTGATTCCGACCGTGTATTTTCCTGGACCCAAAACCTTGGGACTAATAGAGAATATTGATCATAAATAAATGGGATGACTAGAAATTACTTAGGGATGCATAAACAGGGGAAGAACATGAGAGTGTGAGATTTTGAGATCTTAGAATAACCTTCTAAGGGCATATGAATAAATTACCTAAGAGGATTTAAGTTAACTAAGAGAATTCCTTTAGAGACAAACTCTGTAAGTAAAGCTAAACCTAAGCAAGAATTCATAATATGTTTTAAAAAGGTATTGATTTATTTAACGACAATATTATGCTATAGTGGGTCCATGTGGGAGACCATTGACTGTATTAATTCTTACTTTGGCAAATTGTGACATATGATGGAATAATATGTAATAATGATCATACATGATTATGCATAGAGTCTATATGCATTGTGGATAAATCATATGACATGCATTTGAGGCATGATTGACCGAGTTTGTCATGAGAGGCATGATAGAGTCATGCATTGCACAAAAGAACGAGAATGTCCGCTGGACTTTGTTAAGGCCGAGTTGCCTAGGAGTTGAATCACACCTTAGTGCGGGTGCGAATAGACACGTGGGGTCCTGTAGATGACCTTGAGGGCGTCGGGCGCGGGCGTCTCGCAGAGGCGTGGTAGCTCCTGGACCGGGCCGTGGAGACAGACCGATAAACACGCACCGACGATCCTAACAGCCACAAATCCTATATCGAGATCTTGTGAGAATGCCATCAGTATAAAGCCTTCTTTGCGCAAAATGATTGATTATTTTCTCGGAAAGCACTTGTTTTTATGGTACGAGATACGGCATGTCTCCCCGAATCATTCTCTCCGATTGTTTTGTGTCTAGCTCCATGGAGTAGGATCTTGATTATTGAGGGCACATGTGCATAGTGAGTCCATGAATTATCTAGCATATATTGTTATTATAATTGGAACTGTTGTATTTCGACATATCCATATATATATATGATTGCTGAAACCTGTTCGGTTGATTATAATCTGCTACTAAATGTTTATTACCATTATTGCTATCATAAATGCTATGTGGGCGCCTTGCGGCCGTTTGGTTTCTTGATGCTATGACCGGTAATGATGGTAGGATGTCTTACCTCTTTCTTGTACTTTTCTCGCTCTATGTTAATTCTTGGTTAAAGACTATAAGTGGGAACAAGTTGGATTCCTTTGGATTTTATTGGTTTGACCTACTTTCTTTTCGGGTTTGTTCGAATTGTGTTCGCTTTGATACCAAGACCTCATAGAGTCGACCGGGCCGACAAGCGTATGTGACATGCTTTGATCGACTTTGACCATGAAGAGGACTGATTGAAGACCTTATCTTGTATTTCTCACTACACCGGTGAGCAGGAATCGCCTCACGCATTCGGGATACGATGGAGTGCCCAACTCCTTAGTCGTAGAAATATTATGGGTAGTTTATATTTTATTTTGCATTACCTATATAAAGTGTATTTTTGAGTACATGTATGCTTCAAGGCAATTATCCAGACTTAAAAGTGGTAAATTGAGTACATATTATAATTCATAATTTAACTGGTTGTATATGTAACTACTCATTCGTGGCTCTTATTTTCCTCATATGAGAAATGTTTAATATTTATGGTAAAATTGTTGTTTGAAAATGTTAGCACGCCGACATTTAGTGACCGTGACATAATGACGATTGTGCATTGGTTATTAAATCGAGGGGTGTTACAATGGTAATGCGCTTAAAGTTAATGGACAAAGACTCAACCATTCCTGGAAAACCAAGTTCTTGAGTTCTTTGTGTTGCCGGTTAAGTGGCAGATACGGTACTCCGTGACTCTCAAGTCGTTTTATTTTTCAGTTTCCCAAAATAACTAAACCCTTCTTCTCCTTCAAAATGGATGTCATTCTTTCAAACCTGAGCAAACATTTTCCTTCTCTTCCTCAAAATGCTCCGAGAAAAATCTACAAAGTTCGATGTAAAAGATTGAGACTGTTAATGCACAAAGGTATGCCAGAAGATGTACGCTGGATAATTGAAGCAAAGGTCTGATTAACAGGTGAGTCTTCAATTTCATTTGACTCATATATGCCCAGTCTTGGAAGAAGTTCATATTCTAAAAGGAGAAGAGCAAAAAGGTTACAAGTCTGTCATAAATATGGATGATGGAACTGTAACAAGCGATGTCGTACTTTGGGGATGGTTTCCACAAATAGAGAAGATAAAATTTTCTTCATTAAGAATGGACTGAGTAAGGAGTCATTAGATGATATCTTATTGACTCTTGAGACGCATTCTTGTGGATTGGTGCATCGTGAAATTCTTAAATTGTGGAATCTCTTCAAGGATGAAGAAAAACGCTACAGTCTTGGGAATCTGACTCTAAAAGACCCTGTTTGCCAATTTATAAGAAAATTGGATGGGAAGCTTATCCTCGACTCATAGAAGACGTTTAAGCCATTCTTGGCGTTAAACCAGAGGCAGATGTGAGCCATATCCACAAATAATCTGTATATATCATCATCTTCTTCTTCTTCTTCATGTCATCTTTCAAAAACAAAAAAAAACAAAAAAAAATCAAAAAAAATCAAAAAAAAAAATAAAAAAAAAAAAAAGATTATGTGTTTCTTAATTTCAACATTTTCTGACAACAGCCAACCTACCCTTATAGGTGCAATTATTCCTCTTTCCATTCTTTTTCTTATTTAAACACTCCATTTTCTCCATTTTCCTTCAACTCAGAAACACTCAAAGAGAGGAAGAGTATAAAATGGGGCCTTCTATTCGTAACCTCAAAAATGTCTGTGTTTTTTGTGGGTTGAGTTATGGGAAGGGATTAGAGTTTGTAAACGCAGCTAGCACTCTTGGTCGATCACTTGCTACGAGGAATATTCATCTTGTTTATGGGGGAGGTTGTCGGGTTAATTAATGAGGGCTGTATCACTTTCTGCTTTTATAGGAGGCGACATGTGTTTTAGGTGTTATTCCTAAACCTTTAGTGAAAATAACATCACCGGAAAGACAGGTTGGAGAAGAAATTCGGTAACATCCATGCATGGACGAATGAAAACAATGGTTGACAATTCGATGCATTTCTTGTCTTACCAGTGGTTTTGGTACTTTGGAAGAAATTTTTCAAATTGTCTCTTGGGCAAGTGAACATCCACCATAAACCCATTGGTTTGTTGAATATTAATAATTTCTTTGATCTTTTGTTATCTTTTCTTGACAAAGCCATGTGGAACAAAATTTATCACTCCTTCGGCAAGAAAGACAACTTCTTATCTCTCGCCTCCACTGTTGATGAGCTCTTTGATAAATTAGAAGCTTTTGAGTATGTACCTGATAAGGTATTAGCTCAGATAGATTGGTCAACAGGAAGCAGCTAAGGAAGTAACAAGAAAAGAAAGCCAAATCTGAAACTTTCTCTTTAATGGATTTGATTTTATTGTACTTTGTTTCTGTTTAAATTTGTGTCAGCTTTCTCCAACAGGTAATATCTTCTATCCTTTACTCATCTATATTTTAACATTGAGGACAATGTTGTGATCTAGTTGGGGGGGAAGGATAGTTGACCCAAAAAAAAAAAAATTTATTGTTTTGTTTGGAAAGCATGATATAATTGTCATGGACTTATTAAACCAATTAGTGATGGCAGAGTAAGGAGTAATTTTACTCTTGAGACGCATCTTAATTGGTGGCAGAGTAAGGAGTTTTTTTTAGGTAGTAATTAATTAGTATTAAATTGTGGAAGTACTAAAGTTTTATTATTTGATTTCTTTTCAGGGTCTGATGTGGCACTAACAGTGTGCTTCTTTTCTGCTTGGCGTTGATTCACATCTTATCAGGTTGTGTTGCTCTTTTCTATATCTCTCTTTCACATTGAGGCAATGTTATATTAAGTGTGGGGGAGAGATTTTAGCATTTTTTTTGTTTAAAAAAAAAAGGTTCATTGCATGATTGAATAACTTTTCTCCCTTCTTGAACTGATATGCTTGGTGATGGATGATTGAATTGATGAATTGAGTTTGATGGATGCATACCTTATGAGATTTTGAGCCTAATGGATGGATTCAACATTTATGCCATTCTCTTCTTTCTTGTGTGATTTTCACTCATGTTAATGATCACTCTAGAACTTGCTTTGATTCTTTTTTAGGCTACATTTCACTTGCATGCATGAACATGATTGATGCCCTCTTTCTTAATTAGCTAGTTTAACCAAATAGCCAACCTTGTTTTGAATATGATATCAAGCACTCTTTTGACTTCTTGAAAATTTTCTGATTCCTGCCAACCTTGTATATTTTCCTTTACTTAACCCCTTTGAGCTTATTTGACCATTCCTTGTTTCTAGCTCATTATGTGCCTTAAATGAAAAATCGTGTTCTTACTTTACCTTAGGGAATAAAAGAACATTAGCTTAGTTAATGGATGAGTTTTTGAACAAGTGTGGAGGTGTATGTACAAAATGGTTGTTGAAAAAGGAAAGAGTGCCTAAAAAAAAAGAAAAAAAAAAAAAAAAAGGAAAAATGTATGTATATAATTATGTTCATATATATATATATATATATAAAAAGATTGGGAAATGAATATTTAAAGGGATATACATTAGAGTTGGGATGAACTTTTATGCTTGTTATTTGAACTCAGCTCTCATTTGCTTTTATTCTCTTTGGTATCTATCTTCTCATATCCATTTTATCCTCTTCTGTTACCTTGACCTCACTACAACCTTGAATAAAGTCCTCATGATTTGTGTGTGCATGTGTTTTAAGTAGTGGAGAAGTAGAAGATAAGCAAGCTTATGGTAGTGCAATTTTCATGGGTTGAATTGAGTGAAATACCTACCTTTTAAACACTTGAGAGATTGAGAGGGAATCTTGTGAAGATCTATCATTCTCGATTCATGTTGAAGATACCTTGCTTGTTGGTTTGAGATGTGGAGAATTGTTAACTCATGAATGTTTTGATCCCTTGAACCTTTGGTTGTTCTTCTTGATTGTAAAATTTTGGGCTCTTGAATGTCGTTGGAATTTAAATTTTTGTTAATCTCTTATGTCCTTGTTTTGGTCATGAGTTTTGCCCAGGAGTGCAAAAAGCTAAGTGTGGAGGAATTTAATAATCATATATTTTATTCATTAAGAAACCCATATGTTTAGTCATTTACACTCTCCATATTCTTAATTGATTGAGTCTGGTATGATTTTGTGAGTTTGAGCTCAAATTGGTCCTAATTGAATATTTTCAGCATTATTGAGATTTGACACTATTTCTGTATTTCGGCCATAACTTGAGTTTCTGATATCTGATAATCATGAATTTTACCTTGTAGGAAATCTAAGAGGAAGCTCTACAACTTTGATGAAGAGCTCAAAGTCCTAAACAGATGTCTAAGAGACCTAAATTTACATGGAAGCCAGAATACGGGTTCTGTCACTAGAATCCAAACAGTGTGCACTCATAAAATCATATCTCAAGCTGTAATAATGGAGATACACTACAATTTGGATAGTTGATAGTTAAGATCCAAAAAAACAACTTTTATGAAGAACACTTTTTGAAAAAATGAAGTCTAATAGGTCAGTTTGAGCTTGGAAGTTGAAACAGAGGTGCTGAAGTTGGGTTTGAGCAACCTGCGGTATTTGGGTCATATCTTGGGCTGTAAAAAGCCAAATTGGACGATCCAGATATGCATGTTATAGTCAAGACAAAGATCTACAACTTTCATGAAGAGTACTTTTCATGGATATGAAGTATAGTTGGTCATTTTTGGCTTCCAAGTCAGACAAGAAATTTTCGTACTCAACCACTCCACTCAACCACTCCACTCACCAACCCACTCAACCAACCCACTCACCAACCCACTCAACCACTCCACTCCACCAACCCACTCAACCACTCCACTCCACCAACCCACTCATCTACCCACTCCCCTTTGTCATTTTGTTACCCTAGACTTCTATAAAAGGCACCATTGGTTATCATGAATAACAAGTTGTATTCTCCTTCATTTCTCTCATAGTTTCTTCTTGTTTCTTCATAGTTTCTCATGGCTTTTATATATTTTGATGCTCTCCTTCATGGTTATGGAGGGCTAAGCTATTTTCGGTCAATTTAGAACTCTTGAAGAGATTGTGGTTTGGATTCTTGAGACCTTAGTTATGTATTGTATTTGATTTGTAATTGAATTCCTCTTTTCTTCTTCTCTTTTTCTTCTTCTTGATCTTGAATGCATGAATGGTGATTCTATTTATGTTGATCTGATTTGATCTTGGTTTAAGATTGAGATTTGTGATGAAACTTAGAACTGATTGATCTAAACTAATCATATAAATGAAGATTGAGATTTGTGATGAAACTTAGAATTGATTGATCTAAATTAATCATAGAATTGAAAAGGTTAGGTTACTGATTTGTGCCTAAGTTAATTGAATTCGGTACTTGAAATTAACATAGATCTTCATGAATGGTGTGATTGTGGATTTGTGTTTATCACTTGTTAATTGAATTCTAGACGATCGTCTAGTATGAATTCTGGATTTGATGCAGAGATCTCGGTTAGATCCAAATTAACAATTCAATTGCGCTTCAAGTGTTCTATGAAGGGTCTATGATTGAATCCACCAAATCTTGGATAGGTTTCTAAATTGACTGCTCTTTAATTGTTATTTCTTCCTTTAATTTTGTTAAGTGTGATCTTAAACTGTCAAACCCCCATTTGCTAACTTTCACTTGATTTGATTAAATTACATCTACAATCCTCGTGGAGATGATCCGGTGTTGTCACTGTGCTACAAGCTTAGGTAATAACTTCGGTTATAATTTTGATTGAGTTCGGCGTTCGTCAACGCCCCCAAGGTCAACCAATGACCTACACTTGTCTATTCGCACCCGCACTAAGGTGTGTTCAACTCCTAGGCAACTTGGCCTTAACATAGTCCAACAGACATTCTCTTTTCTTTTTGTGCAATGCATGACTCAATCAGGCTCCTCATGACAACTATGTCAATCATGCTTCAAATGCATATCATATGATTTAACAATAAGGTTTGATCCCATTCATGGATCTACATCAAGTCAATAGCACATTTTAAGGATAACCACAATCCCATTCAGAGTCAAAATAAAAGTCAATCATTAGGTTCATTATGTCCCTCACGGCCTCACCCATTTTTATGTTTTTCCTTTATTCAAAATTCTCACTAGTTGTAATGCATGCTCACGTTCCTTGTTTTTCCCTGTTTATGAATCCCTAATTAGTTTCTAGTCATCCAATTATTTATGATTAATATGCCTTTATTAGTCCAAAAGTCTTGAATCCAGGAAGGTACACGGCTAGAATCACCAGCAATACCACTAATTTAATTTCTAGGTGTTGGGTGATAACCTACACTCTTGAAATCGACGGAAACAATGTATCTAGTAAAAAGTTGAAGCTATCTTTCGACGAAAATAACTTGCCAGAAAGATGAACGATGGGAGAACATTATCCAACAAGATTGGCTGAAAAATCAATTCCTGTCTAATGGAGGTTCTGTCAAATGGAGATCAAAACTGTCGAATTTTCCAAAAGGTCAGCAAAAGTCCTAATTCGATGAATGGGTGTCGACGTTGGAGAAATCTTCCAAATGTCGAACTGACAAAAACACTACGGTTAAAAACTCTACTCGATAGGTATTGACATTGCACTAAATGATCAGGAGATCAAATTCAATGGGTATGATCACTCGACGAATGTTGACATTCAAACTCGACAAGTATCGACTTTGGGGAAGTTTCTGTTGAACGAACAGAAAATCTACTTGACGGATATGTCACTCGACGAATGTTGACATTCAAACTCGACAAATATTGACTTTGGGGAAGTTTCTATTGAATGGACAGAAAATCTACTCGACAGATATGTTACTCGACGAATGTTGACATTCAAACTTGACAAATATTGACTTTGGGGAAGTTTCTGTTGAACGGATAGAAAATCTACTCGACGGATATGTTACTCGATGGATGTTGACATTCAAACTCGATGGATTTGTCATTGGAGAAGTTTCCCCCCTAAGTGGTCAGGAACTCTATTCGACAGATTTGGCCTGAAGATTAATATCGACGGATATGGTCAGGAGTTCATACTTAACGGATTTTGACACTCTACTAAATGGTCGAAAGGTCAAATTCGACGGATATTGGTACTCTAACCCGACGGATTTTGACATTGTGCTTAATGGTCAGAAACTCAAGTTATTACAGTTTCTCACAAAGAATCCCAAAATTTTAGTCTCAAAATCGTGGCCATCCGAGAACCAGTCCGACGTCATTCCTTCCATATCATACGTTCCAATACATTCAGATATATCAAAACACACAAAACAATCAAATAGCACACATACATAGCCAACAACATGCAAACAAGAATGACCCTCAATACCAAACTCAGACAACGTTCCTAAATGCTAAATGAGGTTAAGGAGGAGTGTCTTCCTCTTACCTTAGAGAAGCACAAAGAAAGGCTGCTCCTTTTTGGTCAGAAATTTCATTTTCAGCTTCTTGGAAATCCTTGAATATTCAAACTTACAAAATCAGAATCAAATATTGAAATGAATACCCATGGTCACCAAAATGACCGTGGGTTACAAAAATAAGGAGGGAGGAAGAAAAAGCTGAGAGCTTTACCTTAAAGCTCCAACCTTTAAGCTTCAAAGGTGGAAGAGAATGAAGATGAAGATGAAGAGAATGGTGAGCTTTGAAGATGACTTCCTCAATGATGGTGGTCCTCCAAACACAAAGATGGTGCAAGGAGTGGGACGACTTTGAAGATAAAATGGAGGTGCTGGTGGTAATGAGGTTGCAGCTGTAGAGTGAAAAGAGAAAGGAGAAAGATGAGTGAACAGTGAGTGAGCTGCGTATTGGGAGGAGGGGAAATGTGAGGAAGAAATGAAATATGCCCCCCTATAGTCAAACGTGCAGCACCAAAAGAGGGAGGAGAGAGAAAGAAGTGGTTGAAGGAAGCTTCCTTGAGAAGCTTCGCGAGCTTCTCGATAAAGTGCATAGTAAGCTTGACTCCCTAATTTAATACACTAGATAGATTATTAATTACACTGTTAGAATTATTTTCTCAGTGAATAAAAGTTACAATTGATGAAAATAATATTTTATTGTTCATCAGATAATTTTTATGATACTGCGATTGTATCCAACAGATAAAATCTCGAAAAAAGCAAACCTCGCAAATTGTGCTGGGCCTCGGGTTTAGTAAGATCCCCCATCGACGCGTTGACAGTTCTAGGTTTACTAGCCTCAGGAAAAATATTCTATTCTCACGGCTCCGCTCAGTGTACACGTAAAACGATGAATATATTAAAATATTCATTATTTCTATAAAAATCCACAAAAATTCCTAAAAATTATAAATATTATAAAATAATTGTTTATAATGAAACAAATAATTTTTAGGATGTTACACACATCCGTCAAGAATCTATTTCGACCTCTCCCGACAGGACGACATGGATGTTTAAAAATAGACAACCGTTCATTAATTGTATCTTCTTCACCGTCGTCATTCTGAGGAACTTAAGTGCACTTGGTCTATAGGTGGGGATCAAAATACATGGACGCAAAATTGAAAATTTATTCAAAAATATACGCTTCACAAATAGATCCTTCAACTTTCGCCTTATTTCGGACCTTTCTTTTCAAGTACAGCATACACCTCTCAAAGGGGTACATCCACCTGTAATGCACTGGTCCTCCAACCTTAACTTTATAAAGGAGATGCATGACTAGATGTTCCATCACGTCAAAGAATGTTGGAGGAAAAATCTTCTCTAACTTGTAAATTGTTTCAATGATAGAAAGCTCTGCATTCTCCATGGTGGAAGCACGAATTTCAGTTGCACAAACTTCTTTAAAGAACAAACTTAGTTCTGTTAACGGTCCCCATATAGGTTTTAGCAAGATATCACGAAATGCCAGAGGAATTAACCTTTGCATAAAAACATGACAATCGTGACTTTTCATTCCATATATCTTCCCGCCGTCTACATTAATGCAACGTGCGATATTCGATGCATACCCATCAGGAAATTTCAATTATTTTATCCACTCACACACTATCCTTCCTTTATTGGCATCCAAGACATACGTCGCCTTTGGTTTTTTACACTTGCCATTCTCAACTATCTTATTATCTTCAAATCTTCTCTTGCATTTGCATTGTCTTTTGTCTTGCCCTTTATGTCCATGACAGTGTTAATGATATTATCAAATACGTTCTTCTCGACATGCATAACATCTAAATTATGTCGTATTAGATTAGTGGACCAATAAGGCAATTCCTAGAATATGCTCTTCTTCACCTAATTGCGGTATATACTAAAGCCATTTTGTTTTTGTTTACCTGAATTCAAGCCAAAAATGATTTCCTTAAGTTGAGTCACTCTATTCAAGACATCTGTCCTACTCAGCCGTTATGGTGGATTCGATTTTTTCACTGTTGATCTCTTAAAAGAGTTTCAATCACGGCGAAATGGATGATCAAAGGGCAAAAATTGGCGATGACAATCAAACCAACAACATTTCCTACCGTGCTTCAACACAAATGACTTACTGTGATTCATACAAAGTGGACAATAAAGTTTTCCATGAGTGCTCCACCCAGACAGCATTCCATAGGCTAGAAAGTCACTTATTGTCCACAACAAAGTCACTTTCATATCGAAATTTTGCTTCTTCTAGGCATCATAAGTTTGCACCCCATCATCCCACAATATCTTCAGATCGTCAATTAGGGGTCTAAGATAGACATCTAAACTTTTACCAGGTGACTTTGGTCCAGGAATCACAAGAGTGAGGAATATGTATTCCTTTCTTATACACGTACTTGGAGGTAGATTGTACGGTGTGACAAAAACAAGCCAACATGATTATGGTATGGATGAACCGCTGAATGGACTAAAACCATCTGTACACAGGCCAAGCCTAACATTTCGAGGGTCTAGGGCAAATGTAGAATGGGTAGCGTTAAATCGTTTCCAAGCCTCAGCATCAGCTAAATGCCTGATCACTAATTCATGTTGACACACTCCATCCGCATGCCAAGTCATATACTGTGCAGTTTTTTTGGACATAAACAGACGTTAGAGTCTTGGCATAATGGGAAAATATCGCAACACTGAGTGCGGCACATCCTTCTCATTCGATGAACGTCCCACCTTCGGTTTGAATTGTGGGTGTCCACATACTAAGCAAACTGAGTAGAGTCTCTTGTCACTGTATTCTTTGTAATACAACATACACTGATTAAGGCACGCATCTATCTTCTCATATCATAATCCCAGCTCACGAACTATTCTCTTTGATTTGTAAAAATTTTTGAGTAACTTTTCAGGCTTTGGAAGCATGTTCTTAATTATGACAATCATTCTATCATAACAACTCTCACTTATGTTAAACCCTGACTTCAAGTTCAAAAGTTGAGTTACAGCTGACAATTTTGTGTTCTTATGGAAACCATCCCATAAAGGTTCGTCAGCGTCTCTTAACAAGTCATAAAACTTCGCAGCTGATAGATTTGGATCCTCTTCTAAATCTTGAGCCTCTGGATTTAATCTATCACATGTGGCATCCATAACCATATCCACGTATGGATTCCTAGGCTCTACTTCATCATCATGGACAATGAATGTTGAGCCACTATCCCCCCATATGTCCTCACCATGAATGGTCTAATTTATATAACCATCCACAAATCCGTACTTATACAGATGTTGTTCTACCCCAAATACCTCCCTCCAAGCACGATTCTTACATCTAGCATATAGACAAAGGATGCGATTTAATGCATCAGTAACTGTCGGGTCTCCTTGAGCAACCCTAATGAAATCATTAACTTCATCCTTGAATTCTTCACTTACATAGCTGGTAGGATCATTTCTTCGTAACATCTAACTTCGATCGGGTTTCATGATTGCTGAAATTGGTTTAGCACATTAATACAAATCCTTATATCAACTAGTCCTTCTTAACATGGTATGGCCCTATCCCATTCGATAAGAAACTTTTTCAACACTTGGTTAATAATTATTCCTTAAATCTCATATTTTATACTTGACGAAATTTCAGCAGCATTTCCTATTGGTCTCCAAGTGCATGACTATAACGCAGTGAGATCTACCGCGTTTAAGTATACACCCAGAGAACAAAAGGAAATGTAGTAGACCAAAATTTTAACAAGTATAAGATATGAGATTTAAATAATAACTATTAACCAAGTGAAGGAAAAATTTCTTACCAAATTGTCCCACTTGGACAATTCAAGATTCAGTACAATGAGCAGTATGAACAATAGTATGTGTGCTCATTCATATTGAATCTCAAACGGGAAACTAAGGTTTTGCTCAAATCTTCACTTAAATGAGAAAATAAACTTTAAGCATATGTTAAAGCACAATCAAAAGTTAAATCAAACTAATATTCTTAACACATAATTCGTTAGAAATTCATAACTTTTATTTTCAACATCTAAGATTTGATGTCATATTTAGATAGTCCTAAATGAACCTCATAGGAGAGAAAAGCATAAATAAAATCTAAGTTTTCACTGGCCACAATGATTACTGCTATGCGGCCTGACATAGACAACATTGATGAATATGTTAGGAACACTACTGCTAGAGCTTTCAGTGTTGTTGCCTCTGCTCTTGGTATACCTGCAATCTTACCCTTCTTGAAGGTTGTTTATAAGAGTAAGAAATCACGGCAAGCTCGGCACACTGGGATTAATATTATGCAACAGATTGAGAAGGTGAAGCAGTGTGTACGGAATTGGAAGTCCTATACGCTAGTTGCTATACTAAGGAAGTCATGATCATTCTGATTCGTGAATTTCAGTCGCCTGATGAAGAAATGAACCAAGTTGTTTTGAATGTGGTGAAGCAGTGTGTAACACTCTCAGTATCATGTTAGGCTTGTAAGCGGGTTACAAAGGTATTCTAATACTTACTTAACATGTCAGTTCAGTTTTATGACAAATTGAATTAGTTTAGGCACTTAGTTGCAACACAGAAGTTGAAAAGTAGCTTAAAATGACTTAGGAAATAGCTTTAAAGGCTACGTTGAGATAAACAAGTATAGAGAAATTGTTTTTAGGTCACAAATGAGTTAAGTAAGATACAGTTAAAATTTGAGAATAATCGGAGTCAATTAGGTATTTTTAATTATACTAGTTGTGTATTTTAATACCGATTGACTAGTAGTAGATATGGAAAATGAGAATAAAAGTGAACCAGCAATTTAAATGAATCCTAATATTTATTTTAAAGTTTTTGGGAAGTTGGAAAACTTGAATTAGTATAATTCAAGTGTTCTTAACATATAAAAGTTCTAATACCGGAACTTAAGTTCTGATTTTCCCCTAAACCCACGACCCCTAGCAGAAAATAAAAGAAAAAAATAGAACAGAACAGAAATAGAGAAACGAAGGGAGAAAAAGAGAAAGGAGAAGAAAGGAAGGGAAGAGGAAAAGAAGAAAAGCAAGGCTCCAAGGTTGGTCATCATCTAAAGGTAAGAGATTTCTATTCTTTTTCCCTCTTTGTTCTTTTGAATGAGGGTTAGAGATTTGGAATGGAAAACTGGATTTGGAGAGCAAAATCCTAGCTCTTAGCTTGATTCTTGCTTTCAAGAATTAAGTTAGGATAATTTTAGTCTAATAAGTATTAGATAGTCATTTATGGCTTAAACCAACCATTTTGGTTCATGATAGAGAATCTTAGAAATGGATTGGAGAAAAATAAGAATTAGGTTGTGATTAATTGATTTTGATCAAAATCTAAGTTTAATGAGTTAGATACTAGTTAGTTGATGGATTAGAGCCCTTAGAATCCATAGTTTCCTTTTTAATGGTTAGTCGGAAAAAAATTAGGGTTTTAGTTGGAAGTTTGAGTTTAAATACATCATTGATGAGTTGAATTAGTGTTCAATGATCCTAACATGATTAGAGACCATGATTAGGGTTGGAAAACACTTAGAATCCATGATTTGAGGATTAGAACTTGGTTAGAAACCAAGATTATGCAATACCCGAATTTGTAGAATCAAGACAGCACCCGAATAGTCTGTGGTGTTTGTCGCATAACTTGAGCTACAGTTTCGGTTTGAATCCAAGGTAGATTCTGCAGAAAATGTATTCTGGCAGCCAGTAAACTAGATTGCATAACTTCCTGCTCTAGTGTTTATTTCATATGAAACCAGTGGCATTTTAAAGCAAACATGTAAATCTTCTTGCCTGCAAAATTTCATAATTTTTCTGTGTGTATTTTGTTCCCAGTTTCAGTTTAAAGTCAGGACAGAAATGGGTAAACCAATAAATCCTCTATTTTTGGTTTTGCAAAATGTCACATAACTTTAGATATGCTTATCCAAATGAGGTGAGATTTATGGTATTGGAAAGATATAAGAGAGATCTATCTTCCCATAAAATTTTAGAATTTTATGAGTTAAGATACATATTTGGTGCAATATTGAAAATCCGCCTTTTTAGGTAAGTTTTGGAGGTATTTTGAGATGGTTTGAATCCTAGAAATATTAATGACTCCTTTAATAGTTAAAGTTGAGTTAGATAGGCAAGTTTTGTGGTAAGTACTTTACTCTCTCAATAAGTTGAGTTGAAATGGGGTAGTAGCAAGAATGAATTGGTTCCCTGAGACAAGTGAGGTTGAGCCTAGTGAGTTGGTTCTCTCAAGTAATTGAGGTTGAGCCTAGTGAGTTGGTTCTCTCAAGCAAGTGAGGTTGAGCCTATTGAGTTGGTTCCCTCAAGCAAGTGAGGTCGAACCTAGAGTTGGTTCCCTACGGGTCGAACCTAGAGTTAGGCATCTTTAGAAAATAGATTATTAAGGACTTTAACTTATTATTGAAGAGCTCTAATCAGTTAGAGAGCTAATTATGCTTAGAGGTGAAAAACCTTTGGGGAGGTTTGGGAATGTGATTTTCGGTTGTTTTATGCAACATTATGCAGAAAACCAGTAAAGACTCCCTTAAACCAGAAAAATAAGTTATCCCGACAGCTGGTGATGTTTATCACATAACTTGACTTACAGACATCGGAATGACATGATTTTTATCTCATTTTAAAGCTAAGACATAGGGCTACGTGTGGTAAAAATTTTAGAATTTTCCACACAGCCAATTTGCACTAGTTTCTGTTTGAATCAGAGTTGGATTATGTAGAAAATGTATTCTGGCAGCCAGTAAACCAGATTGCATAACTTCCTACTCCGATGTCCATTTTGCGTGAAACCAATGGCATTTTGAAGCTAACATGTAAGGCTTCTTTCCTGGAAAATTTTAGAATTTTCTATATGTAGTTTGTTCCCAATTGCAGTTTTAAGTCAGGGCAAAAACGGGTGAATCAGTGAATTCCCTATTTTTGCTTCCGCAAAATATCACATAACTTTAGATACGCTTAGCCAAATGAGGTGAGGTTTGTGGCATTGGAAAGATATGAGAGAGATCTATCTTCCCATAAAATTTCAAATTTTTATGAGTTAGAATGTACATTTGGTGCATCCATGAAAATCAACCTTTTTAAGCGAGAATTAAAGTACTTTGGGGATGGTTTGAATCCTAGAAATACTAGTAGCTTCTTTAATAGTAAAAGTTGAGTGCCATAGGGCCTAGTGGCTAAAGTTGAGTGCCATAGAGCTTAGTTGGCAAGAGTTGAGTGTCATAGGGCTTACTGGCTAGAGATTGGTTCCCTAAGGTTTGACCCTAGAGTTGGTTCCCAAAGGGTTGAATAAGCTTTAAAGCATCACGAACCCATGCACTCTTTAGCAAGGCTATATCTGATCGATGTGTCTATTGCATTGCCTTGAATATTAATAAAGAGGACAAAGGACATCAGGAGAACATCTAGGAAGCATATACTATGTCTAGAATTTTTTAGTTTTTATGTATGGAATAACATACTACTTCCTAGTTCCTAGTCCAGCCTCAACCTCATTTTGGAACTCCCCTGCACTATGCTGGGTCATCACGTATGTATCATGTGTAAATTGTAATTAGTAGGTTTTTGTTTCTAACATTGGCAACTTGCTGCATGGCATTCATCCTCGAATCTTTTATGTTTTGTTAACCGACAAAAAACATATTCTAAGATATAGGAAAGACAATAACATTTAAGAACGCATCACATTCTAGATATATCTTATAATTAATATGAAAAGAAGAGAAGAAAACACTGACAAAGGCACTTCTGTAGGCCCAAAAACAAGGCAAGCTTCAAATAAAATAAAACTTAAAACCAGAAAAAGAAGAGGTGAACTAGCAAGAGGGACGTCATAAGATAAGAAGACCATTAATCCATAAAAAGGATATTGCAGAACTCATGAACAGTGAAGAGCATGCTCTCATGATGTTATATTTATCCTGTCAGTCTTCCACATGATTTACAACAGAAAATAATATATGAAACCACTAAGATCATTTGTTTTTGTTATCTTACAGGTTTAGCTTATAACCTTATCTTTTTTACTAAATCAAACAGAAAATATTTTGTTCAAATGAAAAACATATTATTAACTTGATCGGTACGGTAAGCATGCTTAGGATTAGGAACATTACTTTATTCTATATTCTTGCTACCACTAAATGGATTTGTATCACTTTTAAGGTGCCTTCCAACCTTTGCAATAGAAATTACTGATCTAAGTCACCTTCAAAATTGGTAAAAAAAGAATATACTTCAATCTGAGTAAAAAAATAAAAAAGATATTGCAACTTTCAAGTTTGCAAATTCTCTTTGCTGGTTGTTTTGAGGGAAATTACTGTCTTTTAATTTACCAAAAAAAAATTACTATCTTTTACGACATAAGTTTCTTACTTTCTCATGTGTTCACCACGACTGAGATTATGTAGACTTAAGCTAGACAAGCATCTGATGCAAAGCAAGGTAGAAGCTCTAGAATGTTGCACTCTACTTCTCCTTTACGCAACCACATGTCTGCATTCCCAAAGGAGAAACGAATCCTCCACTCTCTAGAAACATTATTTTTTTCCCAAGCTTATCAATCTCTTTTTATTAATGAAATAGATAGAGCCTATATAAACTCTCTTCTCCTTAAACTCACTTCAACTCCACACTACAGAATCCAAAAACTATTCCTTACCATTATCCATCTATAGAGACCAGCACCAATTTGTGTAGCAAGAACCTTCCCCTTCCCTAGTCCCTAGCCCCTACAATGAGGGTAAGATTTCTTACGTGGTTCCTCATTGTTTCATGTGCTAAAGCCATATCAAGCTCAAGTTTGAGAAATGACAGTTCAGAACATAGAAGTCTAAACTCCTCAACAAAGAGCAATATGCAAATACAACAACCTTTTGGTAGGAGTTCTTTATCTTTCCAAATAAACATATCATAAAGTTTCCTGAAATTGTGGATATCACACATTTTTTGCTTTTATTAAATTGCTTATTCTGTTAAATTGTAGAAAACTATGGAAGCATAAAGGAGGCAATTAGGTTGCACAAAAATGATGAGGAAAGAAACAATAAAGAAAAGTACGAACTATCTTATGATCTCAAATTGAAAATATAAAGCAAAATGACATATGAAAATAGCCTAGTAACAGAAGGAATTCAGGGAACCAGCTTCGTAACAATAACCAAACTAGTATAAACTCAAAATAATAATAATAATAATAAAATAAAAATAGCAAAAGGCATAAAACCTTATCAAATGCGAAGGTTCTATCGATCTACTTGTTGGCTATATTCTGCAACCTGATTTAATCTTCACCAACGGCCTACAAAAACACACACGAAACTAATCACCAAATTTTTCTAGTCGTAAAACAAAATCAACTGAGCTCAAAGAGTTAGACTCACCTAATTTCTTTGGGGCTTACCCGTGGACTTGGACCAGAGGCAGCGGCTGAGCAGAGAACAGAGGCTGGGAGCTCATGTTGGCGTGACGGTGGCGCGGGTTTCATGGCTTTGGGCAGAGGCAGAGGCTAAGTACAGAACAGAGGCTACGACTTTGAGTGAGAGAGAATGAGGGTAAGAGCACGAGAGAGAGAGGGTGCGGGTGAGGGTGAGGGTGAGGGTGAGGGGCGGAGGGGCGGGAGAGCACGAGAGAGAGAGGGTGAAGGTGAGGGTGAGAGGCGAGAGGTGGCGGGGGTGGGAGAGCACGAGAGAGAGGGGGATTTAGAATTTTGTAATTAGGTTTAAATTAGGTTTTGTGAGGGATTTGTGATGAAATTTTCCCTCGCTAAAATTTTATCAGTTAGTGAGGGAAAAAATCCCTCGTAATTACATCACTAACTTGATTAAGTTTAAACTGTGCTCTCAGTGAGGGAAATTATTCCTCGTATTTCCCTCACTACTTTTAGTGTAGGGGATTATCCCTCGCAATTCCCTCGCTAATATTAGAGAGGAAAAAATTCCCTTGCAATTCCCTCGCAATTCCTTCTCTATTACTTCATTATTTCCTCCAAAAATTTATTTTTCAAATTTAGCGAGGGATCAGACTTCCCTCGCTAATCCCTCGCAATTCCCTCAGTAATTAGAGAGTGAATTGCGAGGCAAATTTTCCCTCGCAAACTTCCCTCGCTAAATTGTAAATTTCTTGTAGTGTCAGTTTAGTATTTTTAAGTACATTGAGTGAGTATTTAAGTACTAGATTGATGAATCATAGATATGAAATTTTATGGTATTGATAAAAATAGGGTTGAAATGAATCCAAGGATTTATTATAATACTAATGGAAGCTAGGAAACTTGTTTTTGTAAGATTAAAGTGTTCGTAACTGATATAAATTTTCAGCATAATATCTTAAGATATTATTATGTTTTCTCTTGTTCCATGACCTTCTTTTCCCTGTTTCATTAACTTTTCTCTCATATTCTCACCCATTCTTACATTCTATAATCAGAGACAACAAGGGGAGAAGAGAAAAAAGGAGAAAAGGAAGAGAAATGGAAGAATGGAGAGGAGGAAAAGAGAAGGAAGGCTAAAGGCAAAGCTAAAACTTGAGTTCATCATCCATACTACTTGAGGCAGGGGTGTTTGTTCTTTTAACTTCATCTCTTTCTTTCTAACTCTTGATACATGAGCTATGCATGGGTTGTTAGAAATGGGTTTTTGAGAGTTTTCTTAATGGTTGGAGTTGGATGAACATGATTCAATGTTTTTGGTGTTGTGGTTATTTCTTGGAACTCCTTTAATCTTATTTTGAAAGCACTTGGGTTGAGGAGTGTTGTTCTTGAGTTGAGATGAGTTTTGGGTTGAGTTTTCACGTGGGAAAACTCTATTTTTTATTGAAAATACACCAGATAACCGATTATGGCAATGGCCTAACCGATTATTAGGGCTGTGCATTTTTCTATTGAAGCAAATAACCAGCTATGGAAGTGCTATAACTGATTATTAGGCCTTGGCTGACACCCAGGCCAAGCAATAACCAATTAGGAAATAAGCCTAATAGGCTATTGATAACTTCATAGAATGTAGTTATTATTACCCTATTTATGTGCTATAAAGAATGCTTAGTTGTTGTTTACAATGCATATTTGGAAGGTTTTATGCTTATATTTGACATATTCTAATATGGATACCTTCCAATGTGATATTGAGCAAATTGTGTTAATTTGATAAGAGATTGAGTGGATTTGTATCTGTTATTAATTTGGTGATCTCTCTATTATAGGAAGGGCTCCAAACAAGTTGATATATAGAGCATTTAAGCCAAAATTGGAAGAGAAAGCCAAATTTGCATCTCAGCAGGCAATTTCGCAGTGTAGGCATATCAATGTCGTGGCAGTGGTGTATTCCCCTATATTAGTACAAAGATCTGAGGCTAGAGTGCTATGACACTAAGAAATGGATACCACGACATCTGTGACCTAATTGTATGCGTGCCGCGACGTGAAGTGTTTAATGTCGCGACGTGCCCTGTTTTTATGAGCCTATAAATATTGTTTTATCAGATTTTGTGAGAATGCTTTACTTATTTTAGAGAAGCCGTGCTAGGTTTTACTGTTTGGAGGCTTAGGGTAAGGAAGCACAGATAGAGGTCATCATCCTTAGGGAAGATGATTCAAGCATAAATGATGACATCTTAAGAGTTTCCTTCCTTCTCCTTTCTCTTTTCTCTCGTTCATCTATCTTGAACATGATTTTTGTGATTGTATTTTTGTGTTCAATGATTAGCTAAGCTGTATTTAGGGATGACTTTGAATCCTCTTATGAATATTAATGATTTTGTAATCTTTTGAGTATATATTGATGTTTAGTTTTGGTCAATCATATAATTCTTAATGCTCTTGATTGTTTGATCAGCTTTTGAGTAATTTGTTAAAAAACTGATGAACCTAGACATAGGAATTTGGATTTCAAATCTAATGTACGGTTGATGCGTGTTTGATTTCATTCAATTGGCTTGGATAAGTTGATTCGCTAACTAGATAGAAATATATCTTTTAGCCATGCATAGTGGGTGATTAAGAATAGATTGTTCATTAGTGGATTTTGCATCAAACTAAGGAGTTTTCGGTAAATGAAACTATGGTTAATTGTGCTAAACATAGGCTTTTAACTAAATCAGATTCTCAAACTAACTTAATCATTTCATTGATGTTGCTTATAAGGATTGCATGTTATTAGTTGAAATAGGAGGTGAAGAAGGATTCTCTAAAGCTCTAAACCTTATCTTTATTGGTTTGTAGTTTAGATTTAGTTTATTTATATTTTCTCTATTTTTATGTTCTTGAATAGAATTAACTAAGCTTTAGTTGATATTTAGCTTTGGAAGCCAACATCCTCGTGGGAACAAACTTTATTCTTCATTGTATTACTTGAATGATATGTGCACTTGCAGTACACAAATGGTCTAACAGCTATTGGCTCATGGCAGAGAGTTGTATAGAGTGATAACCGATTAGGCAACCTACTAACCAATTATTCCTGCAATCAGAAAATAGATTTGAGGGGTCCTAACTGACTGCCAAAGGGTGATAATTAGTTATGGAGTACTTGAAAACACAAATTCAATGGTCCTAACCTATTAATCAAACAGTTAGTAACCTTTGAAAAATAGAGTTTGGTACTCTATGGGCTAAGATTAATATGAGTTAGGCTATATATTGGTTATCAATAATCCAATTGAATTAGTCTATGGAAGTTAAGCACCCTAAAAGTTCAAGTTTCTTCTTTAAGTGTTAAAGTTGAACTAATTTCTTCCTTTTTGGGTAAATTTGAGCTTGATTGGTATGTAGACCATGTTTTGCTTTCTTGTTCCTTAAGGTTGAATTATGAAAATATGCTAGGTACATGGGTTGTTCCTTTATGAGATAAAGTTGGGCCAAGAGTGCATGTTTCTAGTTTTTGCTCTTTCACATGGTTATGGTGAACCTTGTGAAAGGTTTGTTTTATGTGAACACTTTGCATATTTTTAAACGTGCTATTCCTGCGTATTGTGGCCTTATATGGTGTGCACAACCATTTGGCCAAAGAACAAGGACTAGTCCTAAATTCTCGCAGCTAGAGAGCTATTATGGTCAGGGTTACTAGTACATGGGGTGGTAGCAGTACTCGTACTATAGTGAGGTGAAGGAATCTACTAATGACCAAGTATTGTAAGAGCTCTTTTGTCCACCCTACTCAAATAAATACAAGGGAACACGATTCTTGGGAATATGTGAGTATCATGATTTTCTAAATCAAAAACCTACACAAGCATTGCATAAGCATACTTTTAGAATATCTCGTAGGCATAATCATATTATATATTATACATTGCATTATTGAACATTTGTAAGAGCAGTTGTCTCTCTTATGGGTATCGAAGTGTGATAGGGTTATGGTTTTCTTTATGAGTATTACATAGCGAGTATGTATATATTCTTATAGTGATGAGTAGAGTCTCATTTATCTAATGCGTACATAATTTGTTGTTGTTAGTTCTATTCATATAATTTAGTTAATTGTGTGATGATTAAACCATATTTTATAAATGAATGAACTTACTATCTCGAGAAGAGAAATGACTGTTTTTAGCTTATGTCACCTTTCTAGTTAATGTGTATAACTTGTCTTCCCCCAAAGTAACTAGACTTATTATGATGACATATTTTAAACTGATTATTGAGGATTGCGAATTCTCACCCCGTTTACTTGTTTCCATGATAAATCCAGGTCAAAAATCTTCCAAGTGGAAGAAGAAGAAGCAAAAGACTTAGAGTAGTTTATTTTGTTTCTTTTGATACAAAACATGTATTTATTTATATCACTTTTAATTTTTGAAAAGTTTATATATAACAATGAGCCCGTTTGTGGCAAATGATGTACATATCTAACTTTTCTTCCTTCTTGGCTCTCTATAATAGCATGTGTAGTTATAATGGATTACTTTACTGTATTGTTAAAGTGGAAGTGACATGCTTAACTCTCTTTACTCTGGTATATTGTGAATATACTACTATTTAAGGGTTAGGGTGTTATAGTTTTATAGATGCGTACATGCTCTAAACCACCACTAGGAATGTCTCAATTCATTACTTTCCCTTTTCTTAACTTCTAACCAAGTTCACCATCTCAAGCCATAGAAAATCCTCACAAAACCTATTTTCTATCCAAGTAAATAATCATACAACATGCATCAAGAGAATGTAGAAAAGGAAAGAGCTAAGTAAATAATCACTCCTACCTCAAGTTGTGTGGTTGATACTCAAGCTTTCATCTTATTTTTCCTTGATATCTCCTCTTCCTCCTTCTTTCTTTTCTTCTTCTTTTCTCTTCTTTCTTTCCCTTTTCTTTTATTTTCTCTTTCTATTAGCCAAAGCGTGAGATGAGAGAAAATAAATGGAAAAGCCAAAGAAGCAAAAGATAAGGATGGTGGAGAGATACAGATAAGTTAAGATATTTAGCTGGAAGTTTTATATCTCTTAGGAATACTTTGATCTTACAAATCCAAGTTTCATAACTTCCGTAGGTGTTATGGAAAATCCTAGGATTCATCTCAATCCTATTATCATTATTCCATAACTTCTCATACTCCTAAAACTGTTAGTTAAGTCCTATTACTCTTCCTCAAGTTAAACTAAACCTAAGAAAATAAGCTAATAGACTTACAGATATCTACTTTAACTTGTATTCGTTACCAGAAAATTATCCATCCTTTGCTTGATATCTCCACAAATTCTCATAATTTTTTCAAGATATCTGCCTATTTAATCTGGACTTTAAATACTCACACAGTGTTATTAAAAATACTAAACTAACTCAGTTAACTCTCAAAAATTAACCACAACACATCCTATTCATATGTGACTTAGAAATAAATTCTTCATATTTATTTCCCTTATCTAAGCAGTTTATACTACTCTCTATGTTATTAATAGCTATTTGTCATATTCAGTGTTATAGCAAAATAGCCCAACTAGCTTAAAAAGGTTACCAAAGTTAATAAATAACTCATACAAGAGTTACTAAACTTCTATAACCATACTTAAGTCTAATAGGTTAGGGATGATGTTACATTTCTCCCCTCCTTTTTAAAAATTGTCCCCAAAATTTGTTTACCTTATATAAACAACTCTGGATAGTCTTGCCTCATGCAGGACTCCAGCTCCTATGTAGCCTCTTTAATGCCAAACCCATTTCAGATATCCTTCACTAAAGAAATCTACTTTCCATTAAGCTCTTTAACTCCTCTGTCCACAACTCTTATAGGTTTTATCTAACAAATTCTCTTTCAGTTTCTTTAGCTTTACTAACCCTAGAGGTACCATTCTATAGGGTGTCGATACAAACAATTCATAAGGGAGTTCAGTCATATCAGTTGAACCGTCATTAGAAGAAATTCCTAATTCCCCTAGTTCGCCTTGGTGAAGTCATAGTTCCCTGTACACATAGAACAATACATATTGAGTTGATTAGTCTCAGTATCATGTAACAGTATGACGGTAACCATTAACATTCAAACCTAAGGCTGTCATGTAATTCTATCCATACATCTCACAATGAGACAAGAAATGCACAACACACAACAAGAATTACTAAACATACCTAAGTATAGTCAGTCCATACCCCAGCTTAACATGATGAACTGCTCTGATACCATAATGGAAAGTCCTAATACCAATACCTTAGTATATTCCAAATATACAATAATAAACAGTATTAACCACATTACTTCTAACTTAAGAACAACATTCTAGATTCATAATAACCATACACGTTATTATAAAGAGTCAAGAGGGAAAGAAAAGATTATATATATATATATATAACATTGGCCTCAAAAGGGCATGGTATAATACATAAAACTATATACAAACCAAATCAAATATAATAAAATACAAGCTTTGTTCAAAAGCAAATAAAAATTATCTATTCTACTCATTTTTCTTCTTCCCCTTGGAAGAGTCTCAACCTAGATTTATCATGGAAAACAATAAATGGGGTGAGAATTCACAATTCTCTATAATATAGACACATATATGACATCATGATAACTCCAACTGCTTCGGGTGAAAACAAACCATTTAATAACACCTAGAAAGGAGGCAAAAGCCAAAAAACGTTCCTTTCTCTTCCCGAGGCAAAGCATTCAATTATTACATAATTAAACATTCACTATGAATAAACTTATTAACAATAGATTATGATTATAATAAGTAAATGAGTCACTACTCAATACTAGTGGAATATTAACATACTCTCTCTATGTAACCTTCACAAAGCAATACATAATCTATATCCATGATTAACCTCTTTTCAATGATAAACAATTGCCCATACAATTGTAAAACATCATGTTCCTTGGAAAAGTGTTTTTCTTACTCCTTTGCCCTTGGCAGAGAGATGTGTTTGCATGCTTACCTTTGAAGACTTGTTTTGATGATAACAAACGGGAAAAATAAATGAAGATGATATATAGACCAAGTCCGAGTTTATATTTGATTAGCATTAGGACTTAGGATCTATTGTACGGAACTCACATTGATATCTCTTTATTTTTTGAAAGAAAAGAGAAAAATTATTTTTAAACTCAGTATCCTTGAAAACATCTTTTAGAAACCTTTTTTTGAAACTGAGTTATTCGAATAAGGCCTTGCCTATTCGAATAAACATCCTCACATGGTTTGATCTCTAAAAGGTGTTATTCGAATAACTACCCTGTTATTCGAATAACCAAGGCTTTCCAGTCAACTGCTTTGTAAGTGGTTATTCGAATAAACCTTCTCTTATTCGAATAACCAAGGTATTTTAGAACTGTGCTTTAAATGAGTTATTCGAATAACTAATACGTTATTCGAATAGATTCTTTTTATCTGAACTTCTTTTAAACACGTTATTCGAATAGATGAGTCTTTTTTCGAATAACCGTTCATTTTCATAAACTCTGGTTTTAACAGAGTTATTCGAATAACAAGTTGGTTATTCGAATAACCCATCTCAAATGAGTTTTTCAGAAACAGTGTTATTCGAATAAGCCTTTGCTCTATTCGAATAAACACGGAGCTTTTGTTTACGCATATGGAAACAGACAAGATTTTAAATTCGTGTTAATTGTTATTAATTATACCCAACGGCTAATTAACCTAGTTTTCCCTATAAATAACAAGCCTGGGTCACGTTTTTCATAGCCCGTAATTCTGAACTATTTTCTGATTACTCTGTTTTTGTGAAAACTATTTTCTACACTCTTCTTGTTTAAAAACTTTGAGATATTTTTGTGAGAGCTCTATTAGCACTTCAATTTGTATTACTTACTCTGAGTGAAATTTTCTCTTCATCTTTATTTTTTGATATTCTGTATCAAGGGTGAGGTATCCCTCAAGGTTTGTATAAGGGTGAGGTATCCCTGCAGGCTGAGACTTTAGCACAAGGGTAGAGTGTTCCTGTGTGTGAAAAGTGCTTTATTTTGTAATGGTAGCATGCACCTATTGAAGCTTGTATACTTAGTGAAAAATCTCGGCTTTCGAGGACTGGACGTAGATCACAAGTGAGTTAGTGGTCGAACCAGGATAAATACTGTGCCTGCTTCTCTTTTCCCTAATCTCTTTATTTTTATGTAATTTATTTTATTGCATATTTATTTTTCGCTGTTCTTTATTATTTCTTTTCTTTTTCTCATCCCCTCTGTGCATTTATTTATTAAGCTTTTGATATTCGGATTAATTAAAAAAAGAAGTTTTGCGAAAAAGTTTTATACTCAATTCACCCCCTCTTGAGTACTGGAAGCCACTTGGTAACAAGTGGTATCAAAGCTAGACCCTTGTATAAAGAGCCTAGCAGTTTCAAGAGTACATGGCTTCTTCAAATGGTTTTTCAGAAGGATCCTCCATAAACCGACCACCATTTTTCAATGGGGATGGTTACGCATATTGGAAGGAAAGAATGAAAATCTTCATCGAAGCTATTGATCTAGATGTTTGGGATGCTGGCGAAAACGGCGCTTTTATACCCACACATGAGGTCGATGGTGTAAGAACCGAAACACCACAAAATAAATGGTCTGATGAAGACAAAAGAAAAGTTTAATTTAATTTAAAAGCCAAAAATATTATTACTACTTTGGGATATGATGAGTTTTTAGAATTTCAAATTGTAAAACGCTAAAGAAATGTGGGATACTTTGCAAGTTACCCATGAGGGTACTAGTGAAGTTAAGAGATCGAGAATAAATTCTCTAACTCGTGAATATGAATTATTCAGAATGAACCAAGGAGAAAGCATTCAGGAAATGCAAAAGAGGTTCACCCACATAGTTAATCATCTTGCATCTTTAGGCAAAAGCTTTTCTAATGAAGATTTGATTAACAAAGTTTTGAGATGTCTTAGCAGGATTTGGCAACCCAAAGTGACAGCAATATCTGAATCGAGGGATCTGTCCACAATGACTTTAGCTACCCTCTTTGGAAAACTTCATGAGCACGAGTTGGAGTTGAGCAGATTAAGCCAAAGCGAAGAAAACGATAAAAAGAAAAAGGGGATAGCACTCAAAGCCACTTCATCAACATTCGACAATGATGATGAAGAAAATGAAGAAAGTTCAGAGAACATAGAGGTAAGTGAAGAAAATCTGAGTTTGTTGGTTAAAAGATTTGGTAAATTTCTCAGGAAAAAGGGAACGCAAAGAAGACCTCCCTTCCCTCCGAAAAAGACTCACTTCAAAGGCGAAGGAACTTCATCAACCCCAACTTGCTATGAATGTGGCAAACCTGGTCACATGAAAATGGAGTGTCCTGTTTATCAAAAGAAGAAGGAGAAGTTTGAAAAGAAACCCTTCAAAGAAAGAAAAGGAAGAAAAGCCTACATAGCGTGGGATGAAAATGACATAGACTCAACTGATAGCTCAAATAGCGAAGAGGCTCAACTATGTCTCATGGCAAAAGGAGATGAAGAAGAAAGCGAAAACGAGGCAAGTTCTAATACTTTATTGCCCTCTTATGATGAGTTACAAGATGCTTTTGAGGAACTACATGAAGAATCTTTAAAACTTACAAAAATTATTTCTTCATCTAAGAAAACGATTTCTTCTTTAGAAAATCAAATTATTGCTTTAAATAAAGAAATAGAAGAATTGAAAATTGAAAATGAAACTTTAGGAATCATTGATGCATGCACAAATCATTCTTCGTATGCTTCTACTTCGTCATTTTGTTCTTCATGTCATACACTTGAAAAAGAAAACGAAGATCTAAAGAACACTCTTTCTAAATTCACCTTTGGAAGGGATAACTTAAATATTTTATTAGGAAGACAAAGAGTGGTTTTTCAAAAGTCAGAATAGGTTGTAACCCGAAAAATCAACAAAAACTCTATAAAAATTTCTTTGTGCATTCTAATGTTTCAAGTAGTCCTTTTATTAAATGTTTTTATTGTGGAAGAAAAAGCCATAGTGCTTCAACATGTAATGCAAGGAAAAATATAAATACAAAAGTTGGAACGAAAATGGTTTGGGTTCCTAAGGGTACTATATCCAAAACTGACACACAAGGACCCAAGAAAGTTTGGGTACCAAAAGTTAAAAACTAAACTTGTGTTGTAGGTGTGCTTGAAAGCCAGGAGTTCAAATTAGTATCTTGATAGTGGATGCTCCAAGCACATGACCGGGGACGACTCAAAATTCACCATGCTTATTCCCAAGAATCATGGACACGTCACTTATGGCGATAATAACAAGTGGTATCAGAGCTCGACCCTGCTGATGCTCCTGCTGTTGCCCCTGCTGCTCCTGCTGACGTACATGCTGCTGCTCCTGCTCCTGCTCCTGTCACTCTGGAACAGATCTTGGCCACATTGTAAGACAACAGAGCGTACATAGAACATACTTTCTCTATTCTGTTTGACAGAATAGAAGGTGTTGAACGTGAAGTTGCGGCACTTCGATCTGCTTCACCTGCTCCTGCACCAGCTTCTTCACCACCACCTTCGGATGCTTACTTTTAGGATCTTTTGTTCTTAGGCTGTTTGTTTTTGGCTTTATGTTGTTTTATTTTCTGGCTTGTGTATTTGACTCTTTATATTAATGAATAAATAATGTTTCTTGTTGATCTTTTGATATGAGTATGTCTCCTGTTATGTACTTTGATATCTGATGAGACTTACCCCACCTTTTTGCTCATGACAAAAGGGGGAGAAATATTTGATCATTTGACTTTAATTGAGAAAAGACAGGTAAATTTAAAATAGGATTGGATTCAAATTGAAAGGGGGAGCTATACACATATCTGATATACATTACCTCTTATAATTAAAGAGGGGGAGTAAGCTTTTATACCTTTGTGAATTTCAACTATATGCTCTAATGCTTTTCTCATTAATAGTCTTATTGATAGTTTGTCATCATCAAAAAGGAGGAGAATGTGTTTGGATGCTTACCTTTGAAGACTTGTTTTGATGATAACAAACGGGAAGAATAAATGAAGATGATATATAGACCAAGTCCGAGTTTATATTTGATTAGCATTAGGACTTAGGATCTATTGTACGGAGCTCACATTGATATCTCTTTGTTTTTTGAAAGAAAAGAGAAAAATTGTTTTTAAACTCAGTATCCTTGAAAACATCTTTTAGAAACCTTTTTTTGAAACTGAGTTATTCGAATAAGGCCTTGCCTATTCGAATAAACATCCTCACGTGGTTTGATCTCTAAAAGGTGTTATTCAAATAACTACCCTATTATTCGAATAACCAAGGCTTTCCAGTCAACTGCTTTATAAGTGGCTATTCGAATAAACCTTCTCTTATTCGAATAACCAAGGTTTTTCAGAACTGTGCTTTAAATGAGTTATTCGAATAACTAATATGTTATTCGAATAGATTCTTTTTATCTGAACTTCTTTTAAACACGTTATTCAAATAGATAAGTCTTTATTCGAATAACCGTTCATTTTCACAAACTCTGGTTTTAACAGAGTTATTCGAATAACAGGTTGGTTATTCGAATAACCCATCTCAAATGAGTTTTTTAGAAACAGTGTTATTCGAATAAGCCTTTGCTCTATTCGAATAAACACGGAGCTTTTGTTTACGCATATGGAAATAGACAAGATTTTAAATTCGTGTTAATTGTTATTAATTATACCCAACGGCTAATTAACCTAGTTTTCCCTATAAATAGCAAGCCTGGGTCACGTTTTTCATCGCCCATAATTCTGAACTATTTTCTGATTACTCTATTTTTGTGAAAACTATTTTCTACGCTCTTCTTGTTTAAAAACTTTGAGATATTTCTGTGAGAGCTCTATTAGCACTTCAATTTGTATTACTTACTCTGAGTGAGAGTTTCTCTTCATCTTTATTTTTTGATATTCTGTATCGATGGTGAGGTATCCCTCAAGGTTTGTATAAGGGTGAGGTATCCCTGCAGGCTGAGACTTTAGCACAAGGGTAGAGTGTCCCTGTGTGTGAAAAGTGCTCTATTTTGTAACGGTAGCAAGCACCTATTGAAGCTTGTATACTTTGTGAAAAATCTCAACTTTCGAGGACTGGACGTAAACCACAAGTGGGTTAGTGGTCGAACCAGGATAAATACTGTGTCTGCTTCTCTTTGCCCTAATCTCTTTATTTTTATGCAATTTATTTTATTGCACATTTATTTTTCACTATTCTTTATTGTTTCTTTTCTTTTTCTCATCCCCTCTGTGCATTTATTTATTAAGCTTTGGATATTTGTATTAATTAAAAAAAAAGTTTTATGAAAAAGTTTTATACTCAATTCACCCCCCTCTTGAATACTGGAAGCCACTTAGTAACAAGAGATTTTCTCACTCCTCTACTATGACAAGGTGTTTTTCTCACTCTCTTGTCTCACAAATTCTTTCTTAACAATGATAGAACAATTGTCCATACAATGGTTATTGAAATGCAAATGCTTGTGCATGCCTATGCCTAAGATATGCTCTAAGGTGATGATTATGAAATGTGAATGTGTTATGATAGTGTTTGTGCAATGCCATGAAACCTATATATTCTCAGAAATCCGATTCCTTTATATTTTTCTGGGTAGGGAGGGAAAATATTACCTCCTTAACCTAACTAGTAAGTGTTACCAAGTGGCTTCCAGTACTCAAGAGGGGGGTGAATTGAGTATCAAAAACTTTTCACAAAAGCTTAAACATATTAAATATGCTGAAATAAAATATCAAAAGACATAAAAGAATATGAGAAGAAGAGCACAAATAACTGCTAAAAAATAAACTTCACAAAATAAAATTGCATAAAATAAAAGGATAGAGAAGAAAGAAGCAGGCACGATATTTATCCTGGTTCAACCACTAACACACTTGTGGTCTACGTCTAGTCCTCGAAAACAATCCGAGATTTTTCACTATGTATACAAGCTTCAATAGGTGCTTGCAACCATTACACAAAAGAGCACTTTTCACACACAGGGAAACTCTACCCTTGTGCTAAAGCCTCAGCCTGCAGGGATACCTCACCCTTACACAAACCTTAGAGGGATACCTCACCCCCTTTACAGTAGAGTAGAAAATAGATGAAAAGAGAAACTCTCACTTAGAGCAATTAATACAAATTGAAGTGCTAAAGGAGCTTCTCACATAATATCTCAAAGTTTTGATTGAAAAGGAGCGTAGAAAATGTTATTCACAAGTTAATGAAAGTAGAAAATTATTCAGAGTGTTAGACCAATTTAGAAAATACCCAAAGCCTCTATTTATAGAGCAATTCAAGAAATTGGTCGTTGGGTGTAATTAAAGCTCGTAAATTCAAACAAATATGGCCGTTTATTTCCATATCAGAGGCTGTGTTCATTCGTGTTTATTCGAATAACACGTTTTATAAAACCTTTGTAAAAACCAGTTTGATATAGGTTATTCGAATAACCTATATGTTATTCGAATAACACTGTTAAAAACAAAGTTCTGCGAGAAAAAGTTTATTCGAATAACTGATGAGTTATTCGAATAACTCATTTTCAAAAGAAAAAAGTTCTGAAACCCTTTTTATTCAAATAGCTAATGTGCTATCCAAATAGCATTTAAAAAAACAGAAGCTCTCAGCAGGATTTGAAAGACATTATTCGAATAACTTAAATGTTATTCGAATAGAGTTTGCTAGAAGGCTTTATTCGAATAGAAAGATCATTATTCGAATAAAACTATTAAAAAATAGTTTTGAGATAATTCAAAAACACTTAAGTTCCTTTTTAAAGCCAATTTTGATATTTTTATCTTATTTTTCAAAACAGTGAGATATTAAAGTGAGCTTCGTACAAAAAGACTTTACGTCTTAAAGCTATCCTTAAAAGATCGTGGACTCGGTCTTCATCTTCATTTTTGTCTTCATGTTTGTTATTATCAAAACAATTCTTCAAAGACATATGTTCAAACACATTCTCTCCCTTTTTTATGATGACAAACTATCAATGAGAAAAGTGTTAGTGCTTATAAATGGAATTCACAAAGAGGTATTAAAAGCTTACTCTCCCTCTTTAATTATAAGAGGTAACGTATATCAGAAATGTGCGCAGCTCCCCCTTACTTTTGTAATCCAATCTCCTGTCTTTTCTCAATTAAAAAATAAATTCAAATTTTCTCCACCTTTTTGTCATGAGTAAAAAGGTGGGCTTAGTCCCATAAAATTATGCAATTTATAAGGCAGGGAAATAATAAAGAACTGTAAATCACATTGAATAGGCACAAAAACATCATTTATTCATTTATCAATAGTGATGCAAGTACACATGCAAATAAATAAGACAAAACAAAAGTAAAGAGCCTAAGATCTAAAGCTCCTAGAAATAAGCATCCGGAGGCAGAGGTGGAGAAGCAGGTGCAGGAGCAGGTGATGTAGCTCGCAAGGCAGCAACCTCACGTTCAATACCTTCTATTCTATCAAAAAGAATAGAGAAGGTGTGTTCCATATAGGCACGGTTATCGTGCAAGGTAGCCATGATCTGCTCCAAAGTGACTGGAGCAGGGGCAGCAGCAAGGGCAACAGGTGCGTCAGCAGGGTCAAACTCATCATCAGCAACCTCATCTGGGTACACCCAGCCTTCATCAGTCTTGATCATCTTTATTTTTTGCAAAGTGTGGGCTCCGAAGACATTGTGTTATATCAAGGTGATGGCACGCTCAGTCTCCAAAACCTGAGGATAATTGTTGTGCAAGGTAGTGATGAGAATGCCATAAGGCAAGTCAGATTTTTCCTTGCCCTTGGCCCTCATCATGTGTTTCATGATGAACACAGACCAGTTGATTTTATGACCATTCTTCAGGATCCAAAGCATGAAGATGTCATCTTCACTAAGATAAGCATAATTCCCGCCATGCGGAGCCAGGATATGTGCAAAAGCATAATGCAGAAGCCTATCTTGGCTCTTCAGCATGCCTCCCTTGAGGCCCTTATCAGGCAAAGCTAGCCCAAGCTTCAGTAGATCTTTAATTGCCCGAAACCTATTGAACTCCTAAAAAAGAGGGTTGTCATTTTCTTCAATGGGTGTGCCAGTGAACTGCAACCCAAACATTGTCTGCCAGTCTTGCAGAGTGATGATGATGTTATGATCGCAGACTTCAAAGAGGAAGTTCTGGCCATTAACCGCCAGATTGCAATAGAACATCTTGACCAGAGAGGGGTAGAGGACAGCCTGGTGAGAACAGAGTTGCAGAACTCCCTGATTTGCAGTAGGGTTAGAAAGTCGAAGTCTCCGTTTTGCTGGAAAAATGAGAGATGAAGGTATTTAGGCTAGACAAGATTATGCTCCCAGAAGTGTGTGATAAAGCAGCCATAGTGTTCTTCATTGGTGGAGAGCCTTCATAAGTTAAGTGAATTGTTGTAGGGGGCATTCTTCGTGCGAGGACGCTTTCCGGAAGAGGAGGCCATGGTGTTTAGAGGTTTGGAAGAGAAAGAGATAATGGTGAAGGTGAGTAAGGAGATGGTGATGGCGTAGGCAAAGGAGAAGGTGAGCAGAGTGTGGAAACAGAGAGAGAGGAGAAGTGAAACAACATGAGCGTGGGTGGTTTTAAATAGGAGGCCCGAGTGTTGGTGTATGCCCTAGAGGCTAATACATTTTCTGTATTTGCATATATTCTATTATGCTATTTTATATATATGAGGCATTTCATTTATTGTGTTCTTTTTTGATAAACATAATAAAGTCCTTAGAATAGTAAGATTGATACCATAGGACATCAAGTGGATGACTTGATCGTAAGATCCTTTTGGTTACAACACTATTCTTAAATGTCCCTAGTCAAGTATTATTGTTAATTAGGACAACAATAATGCATTGAGACTAGTATGTGCGTAGACTGATGACCACATCTCACGGGTCATGGATATGAGATATCAAGTCTACACATGGATACATATTAGAGTAATGATGTATTGGACAGACCATTCCATGAGAACGCTACGTGGATCGTTATGTGAGTGTCATAAGCGATTCTCATAGTGATAATGGTGTATGTGGTTCTTTGACTGAAATCACTACGATTCCTACATGAGGAGTTGTGTGTTTTTAATGCCATCAAACGTCATCTGTAATAAGATGATTATAAAGTTGGTTATTAGACATATTGCGATGCATGTGGAGGAATGTGAGTGACCTAGATGGGATTTGTCCCTCCTACATAACGGGAGTGATATCTTCGGGCCCCCGATTGAGTGAGACTATGAAATGCATGGCCATGCTCAAATGAGTCAATATGAGATATTGATCTCATTTGTTATTACTATGTCTACTCGGGAATCGAAAGCGAAGATTGAATTAAACAAGGGTGACACGTTCCATGCCTTGTGTTCAATCTGGATATCTGGACAAAGGGACTAAACTACACGGAAACATTGATCACGGATAGGTTATGTCAAATCAATGACATTCTCATTACTTGGGTAGTAGTGATGTGTTGCTAGATACCGCTCACTGTTTGTAATATTAAAATGAGATTTTAATATTACTACCAACGCCATGAGAAAGCTGGTGGTCGCAACTTAGAACAGACTAAATTAGAGCAATAAGGATCCAAGTTGGACTCGATTCAATTGTGGGCCTAACTCATGACAGATGGGTTTTAGGGTTGCACAGCTTACCTTGCTACTGCTCACACTCACTTAAGGCAGCCACTGTTATAAATAGTACTGTTAAGGGGGCTGCTATAGAGGTTACATCACAACCCTAGCCGCATCTAAGAAAGTGAGTGAGAGACAGTGAAAGGTTCTTCTCTTCTATTCGCAGCTAGCACCGCGAAACAGAGGCGTGACTCCTTTTGCAAGTCTGTTCGTGTGGATACCGCAAAAACATCGTTGCTATTACGGTGTTGGTGATTCACCTCGCTTGTGTTTATCACGCTTCAAGAGGTAATTTTTAAAAACTCGGATTATGGATTTTTCGCATGGATCCTGTGTGGGAATCCTATTATTCCGCTGCGAGATATTTTGATCCGCAATTCCCAACACCGAGTTTATTCGAATATCCAAAAGGGGTTATTCGAATAACCCTTCGTGGAACTCAAAAGTCATGGGATTCTAGCTAGGGTTTATTTGAATAGTTAAAGATCTATTCGAATAGAGAAGCAGGGAAAGCCAAACGTTGTGGCCTTTTATTAGATTTTATTCGAATAAAGATAATGTTATTCGAATAGAGCAGAAAGCAGGCACAAAGAACAGCACAAGCAAGTTACAGTTTATTCGAATAAGCTAAGCTTTATTCGAATAAAGCTGAAACTACAGCATATAGAAAACTGACATGGAAGTCATTTTATTCGAATAGGCAAAATATTATTCGAATAACATAGAGACCAAAGAAAGAACTGTAGTTGCTATTTGTCAGTTTATTCAAATAAATGAAGTGTTATTCGAATAACACTGATACACAACACATTTTTGAGTAGCTAACTGATTTTTATTCAAATAAACTTAGATTTATTTAAATAAATCTATCAGAAAATTAGTAAAACACACGTCTATGAATGAAAAACAATAGAGGAAAACTTATCTAATAATAAAATACCTGTAAAAACAAGATTTGGGATATCTCCAATGCTCAAGTCAGTAATAATTCAAGAAAGATAAATCCATAATTAAGCAATAATTATAAACATTTATATGTTGGATTGATCAATTATGCCCAGTTCTCCTCTAATATAAAAGAATATTTCTTTTGCTAAAGGTTTAGTGAAAATATCTATAAGTTGCTTAGATGTTTCAACAAATTCAAGAATGCATTCCCCTTTTTGGATATGATCTCTGATAAAGTGATGTCTTATCTCTATATGCTTTGTTCTAGAATGCAGAATGAGATTCTTAGAGAGATTTATATCACCAGTATTATCACATCTTATCAGGATGTGATCAAGCTAAAGACCATAGTCTAGAAGTTGTTGCTTCATCCATAGGATTTGAGTACAACAACTCCCGGCTACAACATATTCATCCTTAGCGGTAGACAAAGTCACACTATTTTGTTTCTTGCTATGCCAAGAAACTAAAGAACGATCAAGCAAGTGACATGTCTTACTAGTACTCTTCCTATCCAATTTGCATCCTGCAAAATCAAAGTCAGAATAGCCTATTAGGCTACATGAGGCACCCTTAGGGTACCACAAGCCCATTTGTGAAGTGCCTACTAGGTACTTCATTATTCGTTTAATAGCACTTAGATGAGATTCCTTAGGATTTGCTTGTTTGCTTGATATCTAGCACACATGCATACACTAAACATAATATCTGGCCTACTAGCAGTAAGATAGAGGAGAGATCCAATCATACCTCTGTATTTCGTTATTTCTACTGATTTACCTCCTTCATCTTTGTCCAAATAGTAAGAAGTGCCCATTGGAGTGGCCATATGTTTAGTGTTGTCCATTTCGAACCTTTTGAGCAATTCCTTGTAGTATTTGGTTTGACTTATGAAGGTCTCTTCCTTTGTTTATTTGATTTGAAGTCCGAGAAAGAAATTAAACACTCTCATCATCGACATTTCAAATTCATTCTGCATTGTCGTAGCAAATTCTTTGCAAAGGGATTCATTAGTAGAACCAAAAATAATATAATCTACATATACTTGTACAAGAAGAATATCATGCTTTTTATTTTTAATGAAAATAGTTGTATCGAATTTCCCTCTTGAAAAATCATTTTCTAAAAGAAACTTACTCAACCTTTCATACCAAGCTCTAGGGGCTTGCTTTAAGCCATACAAGGCCTTTTTGAGTTTAAAAACATGGTTGGGTAGTTCATGACTTTCAAAACCTAGAAGTTGTTCAACGTATACCTCCTCTTAAATAAAACCATTCAGAAAAGCACTTTTAACATCCATTTAATATAATTTAAAATCCATGATGCAAGCATATGCAAGTAACATTCTAATAGCTTCTAATCTAGCTACAGGTGCATAAATTTCTTCATAGTCTATTCCTTCTTCTTGATTATAACCTCTAGCGACCAACCTAGCTTTGTTTCTAGTTATTAATCCATTTTCATCAAGTTTGTTTCTAAAAACCCATTCAGTGCTAATTATAGGATGATCATTAGGCCTAGGAACTAATACCCAAACTTGATTTCTTTCAAATTGATTTAATTCTTCTTGCATAGCTAAGATCCAGTGTTCATCATCAAATGCTTCAATTATATCTTTAGGTTCAATTTGAGAAAAAAAGGTAAGTGATTATATACATTTCTAAGGGAATTATGGGTACTTACGCCTTTAGATACATCACCTATTATTTGATCAAGGGAATGATATTTTGAAGTCTGCCGTTCTTTAGAAAGTTCCAAGACTTGTGAATTTTCTTGTCTTTGTTTTTTCTTCTTAAGTTTCTTCTTGCTTCTTGACTTCTTTTTCTTTGCTGGCCAAATGTGTTTTCGCCAAGATTTCTGCAACATCATCAATAACTAAATCCTTTCTCAATCCATTTGGGTCAGTTTCATCAAATGCAACATGAATAGACTCTTCAATAGTCATAGTTCTTTTATTATAAATACGAAAAGTCTTACTATGATTGGAATAACTAAGAAATATACCTTCATCAAACTTAGCATCAAACTTGCCTAAGTTATCTTTGCCATTATTTAAAACAAAACATTTGCAACCAAAAATATGAAAGTGTGAGACATTTGGCTTTCTTCCCTTGTATAATTCATACAGGATTTTCATTAAAATTGGCCTTATAAGGGCCCTGTTCATTACGTAACAAGCTATACTTATAGCGTCTACCCATAAATACTTAGGAAGAGTAGCCTCATTGAGCATAGTTCTCACCATTTTCTCTAAAGATCGATTTTTCCTTTCTACAACTCTATTTTGTTGCGGAGTTCTAGAGGTAGAGAAATTATGCTCAATGTCATGTTCATCACATAAATTTTCAAAAACATTATTTTCAAATTCGCCACCATGATCACTTCTTATAGAAGAATTGAAAAACATTTTTCATTTTGAATAACTTTGTCAAGTCTTTTAAAATCTAGAAATGCGTCATTTTTATTTACAAGAAATAAAGTCCATGTGAACCTAGAAAAATCATCCACAATCACCAAAGCATAGTAATTCCCACCAAAACTCATAGTTCTAGATGGTCCAAATAAATTCAAGTGCAAAAGTTGTAAAGGTCTAGTAGTTGAAACTATATTTTTTGCTTTAAAAGAGACATTTACTTGTTTACCCTTTTGACATGCATCACATAATTTATCTTTTATAAAATTAAGCTTGGGTAGTCCAATTACTAGCTCTTTAGTGACTAACTTTTTTAAGTGATCCATGTGAATGTGTGCAATTCTCCTATGCCATAACCATGAATCATCATTCTTACTTAAAAGGTATTTCGCATCATTTGAAGATATATTATCAAGACTAATCATATAAATGTTGTTTACTCTATGACCAATGAACTTAACATGATTATCATTTTTATCTTCAATTATGCAATAGCTTGAATAAAAAATTACTCTATTTCCCTTATCACATAATTGGCTAATACTAAGCAAGTTATGTTTCAAGTCTTCAATAAGCAACACATTATCAATAGAGGAATTTGGATTCTTACTGACTTTGCCGATTCCAAGAATTTTTCCTTTGTTGTTATCACCATATGTGACGTGTCCATGATTCTTGGGAATAAGCAAAGTGAATTTTGAGTCGTCCCCAGTCATGTGCTTAGAGCAACCGCTATCGAGATACCAATTTGAGCTCCTAGCTTTCAAGCACACCTACAACACAAGTTCAATTTTTAACTTTTGGTACCCAAATTTTCGTGGGTCCTTGTGTGTCAGTTTTGGGTATAGTACCCTTGGAAACCCAAACTATCTTCATTTCAATTTTTGTATTAATGTTTTTCCTTACATTGCATGTTGATGCACTATATCCTTTCTTTGCACAGTAAAAACATTTAATAAAAGGACTACTTGAAGTATTTGAATACACAAAGAAATTTTTATATAATTTTTGTTAATTTTTTGGGTTATAACCTATCCCGGCCTTTTGAAAAACTACTATTTACTTTCCTAATAAAATATTTAAATTCTCCCTCCCAAAGGTGAATTTAGAAAGAGTATTCTTTAAATCTTCAATTTCTTTTTCAAGCAAATGGCATAAAGAGCAAGATGAAGATGTAGAAACATGTGAAGAATGATTTGTGCATGCATCAATAATTTCCAAAGTTTCATTCTCAATTTTCAATTCTTCTATTTCTTTGTTTAGAACAAGAATTTGATTTTTTAGAGAAGAAATCATTTTCTTATAAGAAAAAATTAATTTTGAGAGTTTTAAAAATTCGTCATGCAATTCTTCAAAGGCATCTTGTAACTCATCATAAGAAGGCAATAAAGTAGCATTAGAACTTACCTCATTTTCGTTTTCTTCTTCTTCTCCTTTGGCCATGAGACATAGATGGGCTTCCTCGCTATCTGAGCTGTCAGTTGAATCCATGTCATTGTCATCCTATGCTATGTAGGCTTTTCTTCCTTTTCTTTTGTTGAAGGGTTTCTTTTCAAATTTCTCCTTCTTCTTTTGGTAAACTGGGCATTCCATTTTCATGTAACCTGGTTTGTCGCATTCATAGCAAGTTGGAGTTGACAATGCTCTTTCCCTTTTGTGATTAGTTTTCTTCGGATGAAAATGAGGTTTTCTTTGTGTTCCTTTCTTCTTGAGAAATTTTCTAAATTTTTTAACTAAAAGACTAAGGTTTCCTTCATTTACTTCGATGTTTTCTGAGCCTTCTTCATCTTCTTCATCATCATTATCAATTGTTGAGGAAGTGGCTTTGAGCACTATCCCCTTTTTCTTTTTGTCATTCTCTTCACTTTGACTTAATCTGCTTAGTTCCAGTTCGTGCTCATGAAGTTTTCCAAAGAAGGTAGCTAGTGTCATTGTCAACAAATTCCTCGATTCTGATATGGCTATTACCTTGGGTTGTCAAATCCTACTAAGACATCTCAACACTTTGTTAATCAAATCTTCATTAGAAAAACTCTTACCTAATGATGTAAGATGATTTACGATGTGGGTGAACCTCTTTTGCATTTCCTGAATGCTTTCTCCTTGGTTCATTCTGAATAATTCATATTCACGAGTTAGAGAATTAATTCTCGACCTCTTCACTTCACTAGTACCCTCATGGGTAACTTGTAAAGTTTCCCATACTTCTTTAGTAGTTTTACAATTTAAAATTCTAAAAAACACATAATATCCCAAAGCAGTGGTAATAATATTTTTGGCTTTTAAATTATGTTAAACTTTTCTTTTATCCTCATCAGACCATTTATTCCTTGGTGTTTTGGTCCTTACACCATCGACCTCATGAGTAGGTATAAATACGCCATTTTTGACAGCATCCCACACATCTAGATCAATAGCTTCGATGAAGATTTTCATTCTTTCCTTCCAATATGCATAACCATCCCCATTGAAAAAGGGTGGTCGGTTTATGGAAGATCCTTCTGAAAAATCATTTGAAGAAGTCATGTTCTCTTGAAGCTGCTAAACTCTTTATACAATAGTCTAGCTCTGATACCACTTGTTACCAAGTGGCTTCCAGTAGTCAAGAGAGGGGTGAATTGAGTATCAAAAAATTTTTGCAAAAGCTTAAACAAATTAAATATGCTGAAATAAAATATCAAAAGACGTAAAAGAGGATGAGAAGAAGAGTACAAATAACTGCTAAAAAATAAACTTCACAAAATAAAATTGCATAAAATAAAAGGATAGAGAAGAGAGAAGAAGGCACGATATTTATCCTGGTTCGACCGCTAACCCACTTGTGGCCTACATCCAGTCCTCGAAAATAATCTGAGATTTTTTACTATATATACAAGCTTCAATAGGTGCTTGCAACCGTTACACAAAAGAGCACTTTTCACACACAGGAAAACTTTACCCTTGTGCTAAAGCCTCAGCCTGCAGGGATACCTCACCCTTACACAAACCTTAGAGGGATACCTCACCCCCTTTACAATAGAGCAGAAAATAGATGAAAAGAGAAACTCTCACTCAGAGCAAATAATACAAATTGAAGTGCTAAAGGAGCTTCTCACAAAATATCTCAAAGTTTTGATCGAAAAGGAGCGTAGAAAATGTTATTCACAAGTTAATGCAAGTAGAAAATTATTTAGAGTGTTAAACCAATTTAAAAAAGGCCCAAAGCCTCTATTTATAGAGCAATTCAAGAAAATAGTCGTTGAGTATAATTAAAGCTTGTAAATTCGAACAAATATGGCCGTTTATTTCCATATCAGAGTCCATGTTTATTTGTGTTTATTCGAATAATTTCAGCTTTATTCGAATAACACGTTTTACAAAACCTTCATAAAAACCAGTCTGATATGGTTATTCGAATAACATATATGTTATTCGAATAACACTGTTAAAAACAAAGTTCTGAGAGAAAATGTTTATTCGAATAACTGATGAGTTATTCGAATAACTCATTTTGAAAAAAAAATAGTTCTAAAACCCTTTTTATTCGAATAGCTAATGTGCTATCTGAATAGCAATTAAAAAAATAGAAGCTCTAAACAGAATTTGAAAGACATTATTCAAATAACTTAAATGTTATTTGAATAACAATTTAAAAACCAGAATCTACTTGAAGGCTTTATTCAAATAGAATGATCATTATTCGAATGAAACTATTAAAAAATAGTTTTGAGATAATTCAAAAACACTTAAGTTCCTTTTTAAAGCCAATTTTGATATTTTTATCTTATCCTTCAAAACAGTAAGATATTAAAGTGAGCTTCGTACAAAAAGACTCATAGTCTTAAAACTATCCTTAAAAGATCGTGGACTCACAAAAAATAAAACTTTAACTCACCACAATAAAAAAGTTGGGATTCATAAATTTGCTCATTTTCATTTTTTATTTTGTTTTATTTAAAAAAATCTTAAAAAATTAGATCAAACTAGCTCACTTAACGAGATCCAATAGAGATATTCTTCAAAATTTTTGGGAAAAGTTTAAATGATTGACACCTCGATCCTCTTCAGATTTTTCCATCATCGGCTAATTATGAAAATTTTATCGTCAGATCTTAATCCAAAACATTTAGACAAATAAGATAACATCTGACAAGGGAAAGAATAAGATCCTTGTTGGAGATCATTAATAAATGATGCATGTCTATTTATAATGATAAATATAAAAAGCAAGATTAAGAATATATATCCGCATGCACCCAATAGTATCTTGTTCAATCATTATGTATGATCAATTTAATCTAAAAAAATGCTCCATCAATTCAAACACATGCGATTAGGTAAACATTCTAATATATATAGATAAAGTAATCTATTAATAGGTAATCTACTACCTCAGCAAAATTACTTAGAAACAAATGGCCAGCACCATGCGTCACACAGCTCCAGTTGCAATCACTACACGAGTTTTGATGGGGAATAAAAAGGAATAAAATCACTACGCTCCGCGTTGCCTTGCTCTCACATCAATTCAATCACTTCTCTCTTGCTCTCTACCCTCCTCTTTCTCTATTTGATTTCTCTATTCCTGAATGCGTCTCTCGCTCTTTCTCTCTTTTTATTTTGAATTTCCCTAGTTGTATTTCAGTATGTCCCTGAAGTGAGTTTTCATAATTTTATTTATAGGCTAAGGATAGTAGAGTGTAAGGTCTATCAAAATACTTATCCCAACACATCCTCCTGTTATTATTTTTTAACTAATCCCTTAACTCTTGACTCTCTATTACTATTTTTTCTCCACCAATCCCTTATCTCTTGACTTTATTTATCTCTTTACTTTCTAATGATATTTCACTTTTTCTCTCTCTTCAAATTTAAAAATTCATTTACTATATTTTTTCTCTTTTTTTATATTTTTACTTTTTATTATTTATTCTTTATTTTCTCATTGAATTCTTGCCCAAAAACAACTCAAAGCCTAAAATGCCTTGGACAAATTTGGGTATCAATAGAACGCAATGTTTGAGTCTGACCATTCGATTATCAGTTTTATGCTTATTTGCCATTTTTTTTTCATTTTGAGGATGTTACTTTACCCTCCAACAAACAATGTAGGGTAATGACCCACCTCCATAGAATAGTTTGCTTCTCAGACATAAGCTAGCTCACTCTCAGTAGCCATATGTGCCACACAAAACCTATTCCTAGCAAGGTAAATTCCTTTTAATGTTCTATTGTAAGACAATCTTTACTTTATATTTTGGGAAATCATACATTTACATTACATGAACATTTGTATAATACAGTATGAAATTGACGAGTGCCGAACTCAATCAAAATTGTAACCGAGTTATGCCTATGACTTGTAGCATAGGAAACAACACTGAATCATCTCTTAAGGATTGTAAATGCAATTTGATCATATCAAGCCAAAATTGGGAAAGGGATTTGAGAATTCAGAATATGTAAATAACAGAATTAAAGTGAAAGAAATTCAATTAAAAGAGTAATCAATTCAAAAACATATCCGAAATTGGGTTGATTCTATCATAAATCATTCAACAAAAATTTGAAGTGCATTTGAATGATTAATTTGGATTTAACCAAAATCTCTGCATCAAATCCAGAATTCATACTAGACAATCATCTAGAATTCAATTAACAATAATTCAATTAACAATTGACACACAAATTCACAATTTCACAATTCATGTTAGATATATGTTAATTTGATCTCCGAATTCAATTAAGCTAGGCACAAATCAGTAACCTAACCTCTTTAATTCTGTGATTAATTCAGATTAATCAATCCTAAATTCATCACAATTCTCAATCTTAAATCAAGATCCAATCAGATCAAACATAAATAGATTCATCATTCATGCATTCAAGATCAATAAGAAGAGGAAGAAGAGGAATCCAAATGCAATTCAAACACAAAAACAGAACCAAGATCTCAAGAATCCAAACCATAATTTCTTCAAAAATCTTTAAATTGATTATAGAATTTTAGCTCTCCATAGACATCACCATGAAGAAGCTTGAGGAAGAAGGAAGAAGAGATAAAGATCTAGATCTAGAGAGAGAAGATAAGAAGTGTAGAATGAAAAATTGATCTTAGTTTTTGGCCTCTATCCCCTATAACTACCCCCTAATTTTACCTCACATCATTATAAACCCATTAGTTACAAATCTAGGTCCATTATGAGTAATTGGGCCCAAACCCCAAGTCATTTGGAGGTCTACAACTCAAGTTATGGACAAAACATTCTCAAAGGGTCTAAACTCGTGTTCTGACTTCCAAGCCCAATTAGCTCCACCAGATGTCCGATTCCACACTAGAGCTCTCATGAAAGTTGTAGAGCTCTCTCTCATCTTTCCTACAAGGTAAGATGCATAATTTTTAGACATCTCGAACTCAAGATATGACCAAAATATAGAAATAGTGTCAAACCTCAATAATGCTAGAAAAAATCAATTAACCCCAATTTGAGCTCAAACATACAAAACATGACCAAGTTCAATCAATTAAATACATGGAGAGTGTAAATGACTAAAAATGAGGGTTAATTATGTATAAAATATATGATTATCAGAAATCATAGTTCATAATCAGTAATAGCTTCTCAGACCCAATTCAACATTATTAATAGTTCTCAGTTCATAATATCGAGCTTAATAGCTAGCACATAGGCATTCAATCAGCTACAATTACCAACATGCCACTCCATGCACATAATCAAAGACCTATTAAGTTAACTTGGCAATCAAGTTACCTAGTATTATCAATTCTACATTCATAAAGGTCATATTGCCAATTCCATTCAACCCTATGAGGTCATAACCTCATGAATCAATTCAACACCCAATCCTCAATAAGAATAGTTCCAATAACATATAATTATCCTCTTAATCATATATTAGCCCCTAATGATTCAATTATCAATTCAAGATCCTCAATTTCTTTTCCTAGGGTCATGGCCAACCAAGGCACTTAGGGTGCAACTTGGGTCACCCCTTCACCAAGACAACCTATGGCCTCCTCCAAGGGAGTGCCTCCTCTCTTGGCTACCCATGGTGGTGGCAGCCACCACCTTAGACAAAACCCTAACCCCTTCAATCTTGTGGTGGCCAACCGCAGCACCACCACCACCATGGTCACTAGTTGGTAGCTTCCACTAATAAGGTAACCTGCGGCCACCTCCTTATTTTCGTGGCTCCTATGGCCACCCAAAGTGGTGGCCATCACCTCCACCTCAATAGCCCTAACCCCTGTCATCTTATGATGGCCACCCGTGGCCACCACCCATTAAATTCTCCACAGTTGGCCACCTAAGGTGGCAGCCAACACCACCTAAACCTCAAACCCCATCCAAGTTACTCCTCCACCTCAAACTTAGGCCAAGCTGTGGCCAAGGCCACTATGGTCATAGCTCCATAGGCCAACTCCCATGGCCTCAACCCACCCCAATCATCATCTAAACCACTTAGATATCATCAACCATCAACCATGAAGGAAAGAAGAAGATGGTGCAAGGAACCCTTACCTTGGCTCCAAGCTAATGGCGATTGAAGGTGGAAGGGTAGAGACAGTGAAATCAAGTGGTGGAAATGGATGGTTAGGTGGTTGGTGCTCCTTCTCCCTTAACTCTTCGTCACTCCTTCTCTCTCTCTCTCTCTCTTTCTTGTAAAACGGTGTATGTGTGAATGTGAAGGAGTGAGTACAAATGGTTTAAGCGTGAATGATTGAGGTGGGGCAATGAGTGAGTGACCGTGTAAGAGAGTGAGTGATAAGGGTGAGGGAGCTTAGGTGCTAAGTTACTACTGCAGGGAATAAGTTCAAGGGTGTATTGAGTCGTATAGGGTATAAAGTAGGGATTTAGGTAGGGTTTAACTATCCTAGAGTATGTTATTAGCACTCATGCATACTCTAAGTCACGTTAGGGTTCTCTAGAAACTCCATGCAAACCCTATAACCATTGTGCACTAATCTTAACTACTAAAATTACACCTTAGAGTTCCATACTTCCTATTGCATGCATTCCTATAGGGATAAAGTCAAATCAACCCTAAACCTAATCATTATTACTCAAAAACCCTTAAGCCAATAAGAACTAAGCTTAGTGCTTCTTAGGCTTGCATGAAATCTTATTGGTTAATCTATAATCATTATTTTTCTTTTAATAATCATATTTTATATAATTTATTCATTAATTATTCTAATTTTGCTTTTGGTCATTATATATTATCATAAAAATATTCTATTTATTTAGATTAATTATTTACTTAATTAATTAGCTTACTTGCTAATTAATCTTTATTAATTCATAAATAATTTTATTTAATCCTTTTATTATTTAAAAAATATAATTTATATTATAAAAATTATAAATAATTCATTTATAATTATTCTATTTAATTCTCTTAACTTAAATATAAAAATCTTAAAGTATAAATAGAATCTCAATTATTTAATAGTTTTTTGAAATTATTTTAATTAACCTTAGGAGCTAACTCCCATTCAGAAGCACGTACATCAAAGACATACATGTAAAATCATGCAAACAAGTCAAAGAGCAAATTTGTTATCCTACTAGTTATGTAGGTAGGTTGGAAGGGAGGATGTTACAATTCTCCCCTCCTTTAAAAATTTTATTCTCAAAATTTAGTTACCGACATGAACAGTTTTGGGTAATCTTGCCTCCTATTTGTCTTTAGCTCCCATGTAGCTTCTTTAGAGTTTATTCCTTCCAAATCACTTTAACTAAAGGAATATGCCTTCTTTTGAGTTCTTTAACTCAATTATCTACAATTCGTATATGTTTTATTTTGTAAGTTAAATAATTTTTTACTTGTATTGACTTGTTACCAAGTGGCTTCAAACTCAAGAGGAGGTGAATTGAGTTTGTAAAATATTTTTGCAAACTTTTCTAAAAATACTTGTTTATCAATTTTTGTTAAAGCTATTAATTGTTAAAGATGAGTAGATAGATGAGGATGAACACTTTTCATTCCAAGAAACCAGTTAAGATGTAAAGTATTCAAGAATGCATAAAACAAGTAAAGCTCAAATGTAAATGGGATAGAGTAAAGAGAAGCAAACTCAAGATTTATACTGGTTCAACTACTCCTTGTGACATACGTCAAATCCTCAAGTGATTCACCCGAGATTTATCCACTAAACTTTAAGCTTGAATAGGTGCTTGTAACCTTTACAATCAAGAGCACTCACAATACCTTTGGGATACCTCACCCTTTGTGTTTGAGTCTCAATACAAGGGATACCTCATCCTTTTTCTCTCTTGAGAGATACCTCATCCGCTTACAAAGGAAATCAAATGAATAAAGGATTGGAAACTCTCACAAGAGTGAATTATACAAATTGAAGCACTATGAAGCTGTCAAAGATATCTCAAAAGTGATGAAAAATAGAGCAATATAAATGAAAGAATTAAAGCTCGAATTAAATGCTTAGGAATGAGTTGTTTAATGTTCAAAAGTTAGCATTAAGAATCCCAATACTTGTATTTATAGCCCATTAATGAAATAGATCCATTAGAGTGATTTGGTGTAGCATTAAATACATTGAAAACTAGTTGTTGCTGGTTTCAGAGGTGTGGTAATTGATTACAGGTATATGGTAATCAATTATTGTGCCTTAAAACGAGTTTTGAGTGTTTGAAAAACACTTAGTAATCGATTACACCTCTTAGTAATCAATTACCAGCTTTGAAAAGCTATTTTTAGGCTTGTGAATCAATTACTAGCCATGGTAATCGATTACCAAGCTTTTGTTTGAGAAAGAGAGCTCGTGGCAATCGATTACCAAGCCTCTGTTTTGAGAAAAACAAGTTTTCACATGCTTGTAATTGATTACAAGCTCATGGTAATCAATTACAAGCTTTCTGATATGCTTGTAATGGATTACTAAGCTCTTGTAAGATATTACAATCATTCTATAACCAATTTTTGAGCCCAAACAAGCTTGGTAAACATGTCCAACAAAGAGAACTTGGATTTTCCAAAGATTCAAACACAATTTTCATAATCCAAGATTAAAACATGATTTTGTGAAAAACCAACCAAATTTTTCAAACCAGCAACCACCAACTAAAAAGTTTCCTGATGGACTTTTCAGAAAAACATTTCAACTTTTTGAGATATCTTAGATTACTCCTTACAAAAAGATCCTAAGTCCTATAAAACTATTTCTTGTAGCTTTCTCTGGACTTGGTCTTTGTCATGGCTTTGTTATCATTAAAACTTTCATGAAATAAGTATTTACATGACTCATTTTCTAGAATATATGAAGCATCTGGGTTGTATGTTCTAAGTTAAGATACATGGAAGACATTGTGAAGATTTGAAAGACTCAGTGGATAGGCTATCTAATATGCTATAGGTCCAATCCTTTTGAGAATTTGGAATGAACCCAGAAAATAAGAACTCAACTTTATAAATTTCAAGACTCTGCCAATCCTAGTTATAGGAGTGACTCTCGAGAATACATGTTCTTCTTCCTCAAACTATTTTGTCAGCATAACTTTTCTACCTAACCTAGGCAATTGCTAACCTTTCTCTAATCATTTTGATCTCAATGGTCTTTTGTACTAAATATGCCATAAGATGGTTTTCTCCCCAACTTCAAACCAACACAGGGGTGATCTATACTTCTTGCCATAAAGAGTTTCATAGGGTTTCATCTCTATACTAGAGTGGTAACTATTATTATAAGCAAACTCATCTAATAGTAGATACCTATCCCAACTTCCTTGTTGCTCTATAACACAAGCTCTAAGCATGTCCTCTAAGGTTTGAATGATTCTCTCAGTTTGGCCATCTGTTTGTGGGTGATAAGTTGTACTAAGGTACAACCTAGCCGTAAAACCTTGTTATTTCTTGAATATATAGTTGAGCTAACTTATCCAACACAAAATTAGCTCAAATAGGTATGAAATGGGCAGACTTGGCCAGTCTATCCACAATGACCCACATTGAATCATAACCTGATTAAGTTGTTAGCAAACCCATGACAAATGATGTTACATCGGCAAGTGCACCGAATCGCAAAAAGTAATAAAGTAGTGAAAAGAGAATTGTCCCACGATGATTATATTGCCAATTACCAAGTTCGTTAAATTAACATTATTTAAGCTACTCAAAAGGTGAAAGTTGGCTAAAGCAAGAATAAAAACAATTAAAAGAAAGTAATTAAAATTAAACAAAATGAATTCAAGCAATCTAACAAGAGATGAAAGCAATAATAAGAAAGTGTTAGGGTTCAGACTTCACTTGAACTCTTTAAATGCACATCTAAATATTGGTTTAAACATGTTCTATTTTAATGATTTATGGTCAATTCTCAAAATTAATCAATATCCAATCCCTTGGTATATTAATCCTCTTACATTATTTAGAATTAACTAATCCCTTAGTCTAACCCCAAATAGAAAGGCATTATCAAGAACGAGAGAATTAAAAGGAAGACCACATAACCCACAACGTCTATTCCTAGCAATTATAGAAATTATGGTATTTATCACAAGTTCTAGGTTCATGCAAATTTTTTCAAATCATACATAAACCCAAAAAATATTCCCAAATTGGCCAGATTTAGAAAAGCATTAAGACAAGAGATAAACACATAAATCATGAAATAGAAACATGTATTAGACCCATAAAAGAAGTTACATCATCAAAGTATCAAGATCCATCGTCCCCCTAACAAGGGGAAGTTGGTTACACATGGGGAAAGAACAAAACAAAGATAAGAAGATAACAAACTCCATTCATAATTAGTGGAAAGGGTAAAGAAAATTCCTAATCTTCAAGCCTTGATGTACCCATACCAAATTAGGGCTAAGTTGTCTTGACGGCTGCTACAGAGTGTGTTACAATTTGGTGTAACTTTATATTTATAATTTCAAAACCCCGTGTTGTTACGCGTCTAGTGCTTGAGCGCTAGCTTCCAAATGCCTGAGCGCTGGTTCACTAGAAGCCAATTTTCCACAATGCACGTGCTTGAGCGCTGGCTTACCAGCGCATGAGCACTAGTTTACTAGCGCATGAGCACTGGATTACTAAAAATAATCTTCCAGTTTTGCCAGTTTTGCACTTGATTGTTGAATTCCCAACGCTTGAGTGCTTGGATAACAGAGAAACTCCCATATTCTGCCTAGCTAGCGCTTGAACGCTAACTCTTGAATGCTTGAGCGCTGAGTGTCCAGAGAGCTTTTCTAGCAGTTCTTCCATGTGATCAAATCCATTCTTCATCCCTATGCATATACCTATCAAAAACATAAAAAGAATATGAAAAAAGAAAAATAATTTAAAATAATAAAAACATGATAAACCTAAGGACAAAACTCAATTAAACAGATTAAAGGAGAATGAAAAACCTAGAAATTGAACCATAAAAAACATGACTTTTTAAAGGTCCACCAACAAAGTCCATGGATATGTTATCCCATTTCTATTTTGGGATTTCCAAACATTGTAAAGGTTCATATGGTTTCTGATATTCTATCTTAACTCTTTGACATACAAGACATTTCGCCATGTACTGGGCAATGTCAACTTTCATTCTTGATCACCAGAACATGGTCTTAAGGTCTTGGTACATCTACGATGAACCTGGGTGAATGGTATACCTACTTTTATGTGCTTCCTCTAAAATTCTAGTCTTCAATTCTGTATTTGCTAGGATACATATCCTACCTCAGAACAAAATAATTCTGAGGTCCTTTCATTTTCCTTGTAAGATTTGTTCCTTTAAGGACTGTAAGGCTCAGTCTTTCTCTTGTGCCTCTTTGATTTAGGTTCTAAGGTCATATGCTATTTTCAATTCATTCATACAGAGACTATGAGATAACACAGTCACTGCCACTATTAGATGTATCAAATCCTCAAAAAGTTTAATTTCCTGTATCATCATATAGTATGCATGTAGAGATTTTCTATTGAGTGCATCAACCACTACATTGGCTTTACCTGGATGGTATTTTAACTTAAAATCATAGTCTTTTAGGAATTCCATCCATCTTCTCTGCTTCATGTTTAACTCTTTTCAGTCATACAGGTATCTCAAATTCTTATGATCCTTAAACACTTCAAACTGAACTCCATAGAGGTAGTGCCTCCATCTTTAAGGCAAAAACCATTGTTGCCAACTTTAGGTCATGGGAAGGGTAGTTTTCTTCATAAGTCCTTAGCTGTCTTGAAGCATAGGCTACTACTCCTCTATTCTGCATTAGTACACAACCTAAGCCTTTCTTTGAAGCATCATAGTATAGTTCAAAGTGTCCTTGAGGGTCTAGGACTACTAACACATATGTAGTAGTCAATCCATATTTCAACTCTTACAAATTTTTCTTACATCCTTGTCTCCATTCAAAGGGATTATACTTCCAGGTAAGTCTAGTTAAAAGCAACGCCAGTTGAGAAAATCCTTTAATAAACCTCCTGTAGTATACTTCCTATCCTAAGAAACTCTGGATCTTTGAAATAGTCTTAGGCTTTTCCCAGTATACAACTGCCTCCTCTATCTTACTGGGATCCACAAACACTCCCTCTTGGGATACAACAAGGCCTAAAAAATCCATTTCATGCATCCAAAATTCACACGTTTCCAATTTAGCAAATAATTTCTTCTCCCTTAGGCTGTAACACGATCTTAAGGTAGGTCTCATGTTCTTCTTTTGTTCTTGAATAGATGAGAATGCCATCTATAAAGACCACTATAAATTAGTCAAGATAAGGTCTAAAGATTCAGTTAATGTAATCCATGAACACTATAGGGCCACTGGTAAGACCAAAGTGTATCACAAGATATTTATGATGCCTATACCTATTTTAGAAGGTTGTCTTAGAAATATCCTCAATTCTTACCCTAATCTGATGGTGTTCTGACCTTAGATCTATCTTAGAAAATATTGTGGCTTCTCTTAGTTGATTCATCAAATCATCTATCTTAGGGAGTCGATACTTATTCTTAATTGTCACTTTGTTAAGTTGTCTGTAGTCTATGCACAATCTCAAACTTTAATCTTACTTCTTTACCAGGAGCAGTGGTGCTCCCCAGGGTGACACACTTGGCCTAATGAATAGCTTAGCCAGTAGTTCCTCTATCTGCTTATTGAGTTCACTCAATTCTAAAGGGGACATACTATAGAGTGTTATAGATATAAGTCTTACTCCTGGCACTAGATCTATTGTTAACTTAGTCTCTTTTTTAGGGGGTAAGTTAATGATTTCCTAAGGAAAAACCTCTGGGTATTCCTTTACCACAGGGATTCTTTCTAGGCTTTGCTTAACCTTAAATTCTATGGAAAATAGGATAACATAATCTTGAGCCCCTTCTAATAAACAACGATTGACCTGGGAGGCATTCAAGTACACAAAATCATGTGATTTTGAAGTAAGTGGTGCTTCAGGATAAGAAAATGAGTGATTTATCTAAACAATTCAAAGTAACATGGTTGGTGGACAACCAATCCATTCCCAGAATAACACCAATTCCAACAAGAGGTAAACATATAAGATTGATAACAAAAGGTTTATTTTCTACCTAAATAGAATAATCCAGATAGGCATAGGAAGCTATTACTGAATTTCCTGGTTATGTAAACACAAACAAATTATAGGGAAGTCTAGACAAATGCAAGTCTAATTTCTTCACACATTTAATAGAAAAGAATGTGTGCGTGGCTCTTGAATCATATAATACAATTAAGAAATTATTTCTAATTAAGCACTTACCTTGTATCGGATTGGGAGAATGAGTTGCCTCTTCTCCACTCAGAGTAAACACCCTTCCCTTAGTTTGCGATCTGGGTTTCGGCTTCACTCCCTTACTCTATTAGATTCCCCTATACTTATGTTCAGGCTTCCCACAGCCATAGTACATATTTGTTCCCAACAGGCATGGTTTAGTACCATGGTTCTTTCCACACTTCTCACAAATAAGTCCATTATGTTGTGTCTAAATTTGCTTTCCTTTGTCCTAATTGTACTTTGCTTTGCTTTCCTATCATTTGGCCTCTTTCTCTTCTGGAAACTTTGACTACCCGTTTTAGGTGGTCCTTGAATACTATAACTTTCAATGATGCTACACTTGTTCACTAGAGTAAGAAAACCCCTAATTTCCATAGGATCCACTACCCTTAGTAAGTCCTCTCTCAACCATGCTTCAAACTTAACATACTTCCAATGTTCATTAAGGTTATGCCTAAAGTATGAGGAAAACTTAGACAGCTCCTCAAACTTGGCTACATACTAGCTCACAGACATATCACCCTATTCTAGCTTCAGAAATTCTAATTCCTTAGGATTATGCAGTTTCCTAGGGAAGTACTTATATAGAAATGTAGTTTTAAATTCTCCCAAATTAATCTGGGCTCATGTTGCCACCAGTAACCTCCTAGCATCGTTCCACCAATACTCTGCTTCCCCAACCAACGTATAGGAAGCAAAGGTCACCTTTTGCTCTTAATTATAGTTCATGACTATGAAGTTCTTCTCTAGCTCCTTTAACTAACCTTCTACCACAACATGGTTGTATTCACCCTTAAGGGATGGAGGTATAGCTTTCTTGAACTCGAAAAAACCCTAGAAGTTAGGGTTTCTTGCAAACACCTGGTAGCTAGGATCTGCATTACCTCTCGGATTCTATGGTATAGCCTGATTTGCATGCATATGATCCAACATATAGTTGGTAATTTGATTCTATTCCCTCACAATAGCTATCATTTCCCTAAAGGCTCCCATAGGCTCTACTATATCATTATTGGCATAAGTTCCCTGGGTGGATGCCATAGGCACTTGCACATATAGAACAAGTAATATTGAGTTAGTCAGTCACAATATCATGTAAACAGTGTTGTAAAAACTTTTAACAATCATAACTTGGGCAATTATGCATTTCTAAGCTACACAAAAATCTCATAATTTAGGCAAGAAGTCACTAATGTATAACACATACAAAGGAACGCTACGTAGTTCTAGCATAGTCAGTCCATACCCCTAGCCTATTCAAGATGAACTGCTCTGATACCACTAAATGTAATGCCCCCTATCTTATATAGTCCACCCTACGCACATTAGGACAGACCAGATAGAATAGAGTTCATTACTAGTAACCTTTTAGGTCTCATTTACCATTTACTTAAGTTCCTCACTTATTTTAACCATCTTTTATTTCAACTTTATTTGTCTCTTTACACTGCCCAAGCAAAACCCTTATAGGTTAAACATTCATTTTATCTTTTTATTAAGGTTTTTCAGTTCTCATGGTGAGCTAGGTCAAAAGCCCTCAAAATATGTACAATGGAGATCAATTAATTTTGAGTGTAAATGCTAATTGATAGTGAGTCCTAAGTGTTAGAACTTTGACTCTATTAACAATTACATAAATATTGAAAGTGGCAACAACATGAGAAGGGGGTTGAATTGTGCTTCTATTTCTGAACGTTTTCTGCAAGTTTGAAAGCTTCTCAAGTTTTTCATCTTGGATGGATAAGAGTAAAGGTCAAAATCTTAAGAGTTCAAAAAATATGTTGCTTTTCAGAAGTTGAATTTCAATCAGAGTGACTTTAAAACTTAGTTATTTTAATTGAAATTAGAAAGTTTAAGAGATAAAGTTTAGAAGAGATCACTCAAAGATTTATATTGGATTGGATAAACCATGTGCTTACATCTAGTCCTCAGTCAGAAAAAAGGATTTTATATTTCCATGTGTATTTTTTTCTTCAACCTTAGCTTCTTTAAGCTAGATTACAAGTAGTCTTTGATCCATCCTAGCCTTTTCAAGTTAGATTCTTACACTAATCACTTTCGAATCTTGTTACAACGAGAAATAATGGGTTTGTGTTTCTCTCAACACTCAAAGAGTGGATTTTAGCAATCTAATAAAGAGAAAGCAAAATGATTCAAACTTCTCTAACACTGAAAGAGTAGATTTTTGCAATTACATAATAGAGAGATAGAATTTCTCTTATAAGAAAATGATTAGAAACATAATATCAATGAGAAACTTAATTTAGAAGCGAGAATAAATGTTTAGAGGGTTTATTAGAAGTTTGGTAGAATAATAGTTTGCTTCCTATCCTCAAACTTCCAGGCTTTTAAAATTTATAGGCGTTTAGAAACTAGTCGTTTGAACTCCAACAATTACTATTTTGTGCATAGTTACCGTTTTTCTTGTCTTGTAGCAGTCAGCTAGCTTTTTCTTAATCATTTTGTCTTTCTTCCAATGATAATCAGAAGATTCAAACTTCTAAGGCTTTTTGACTTTGACTTATCTATTTTTGTACATTAACAATCTTATGAACTTATATGCTTCTAAAATAGTTGTTTATTCTGATAATTATTACTTATGATTCCTTTGTCTTTTGAAGAAGTTGTCTTTTGAAATTTGTCTTCTAATGGACTTGTCTTCTAAACTTTTTCTTCTGATGGACTTGTTAAAATTTTCATAGTGAGAAGCAAGTATACTTCTAAAGTCCTTTTCATACTTATTCTTTTCGAAAAGATTTTGCAAAAAGGCTTCATGGTGTAAGGACTTCTTCAGAAAAGCTTTGAAGACTTCGATCTTCTTGAGACTTTCTTAAAGTGAAATCCAATTGTTCACTCAAGATTAATGTTGATTATCCATGAGTCTTCTCAACTGTGCTTTGATATACTTAGATAAAACATTAGTAGCACTAGATTCTAAGTTTAAGTTTGTTGATCATTAAAACTCATAAGGTTCTAAAGAACTTTTGTATGTCTAGATGCTTTTGAAGAGCTTTGGAGCTTACAAATATAATAAGCAATAAAGCATACTGGCCCTCTGGGCCTTTATACATAGATGGTCATGATATTGTTCATACATATAGAAAAGTGAAACATAACATAACATAAGCATTAGTGCCTTTGCATACAGTCCATCTAAGTCAGTCAATCCCAACATTACTATATACAAGTCTAGAAAAAGATAGGCATCTACACTAGATACAACAACACAAGTATAAAACTATATATATCCAAAATGGGTCTACTTGCCTATCTCAAGGTCCAACTCTACATCATGAAACCTCCATGGCCATCGCTTGCTATAATGGGCAAGTACATCACATGTACTCTGATAAATCTGTATAAAGAGTAAGTGTTCGTCTCCAGATAGTAGATCCAACCTCCTTCCACTACCTCAAAGTAGAAACTAAGTAGTGGCATGCTAGTCAAGGTCTAGAATATCATGGTAAGTATTGGGGTGAGAATTTTAGGAATTCTCAATAAACTAAACATAACAGTGTAATCATGATAGTCCCAGATGCCTCAGATTTAAAACAAATTAATAGATATAAGTTGAAAAGTATGTAATTACTTATCATGAGACAGAGGTTCATTTTAGCCAGCTTTCCTCAGAAAATCATAAGATACAATATGGTGAAGCTGATGAAGTTTGCCAAGAATGGGTGGTATCTAGTTAGGATATTATCTGGCTCTAGGTGTTATTCAATTCTAAGTGATTACTGGTTAGATTGGCATCTGGTTTCGAGAGGTTTGACGCTTGTTTTGGAAGGTTGCTAGTTGGGTGTGGTTGATGGGTTCACATTGACGGTGGCTACGAGCCCGGGACAGAGTTCGATGGTGCCTAGTGAAGTCTATTGGGTTTAGGTGGTTGAAAGTTATAGGGAACAATGACCGGTGTTGTTTGGATGTCGATGGTTCTATTTTGTGGTAGTGAATGACTGAGTGACTCACAGGGGCACTAGATTAGTGTTTGAAAGTGGTGGCTGGTGGTGAGGTTATCAACTCGATGGGTAGTCGAAGTTGTGAGTGGCTGAGATGTATGAATGGTTAGTAGAGGTTCCCGTTAGTGGAAGTGATGATGGTTGTGGGTTTCGCTTACTGGTGGATCTATACAATGACATGGGTTAGCCATGGAGGAGTTGTAGCATTGTTGACAAGGTGCTTGGCCAGCAGTAAATGTTGGTAGTAGGCAACAATGGTATACAAGTTTGTGAGTTCAGTGGCTAGGTGTGACAGTAATTGTTTATGATAGAATCCGGTTGGGTTTGAGTCCATGGTGTTGGCAAAAAGTATTGCGTGTGGTGGTTCAAAGGTTTAAGTTCACAATAGCTGGAGCTTGAGAATTCATTTATGGGGTGTAAGCTGAGTTGCTTTGGTGCAAAATCAGGGTACTTGGTGGCTATGGTTCTTAATGATGATTAATGGATTTTTTTTATTTTATTTTTTTGCACTTTGGTTGTTGATTCAATTTTGGTTGATGTGGTTGAGGGTGTATATTGTCTAGGCTTATGAGTTGTCTCGTGATAGTGTTTTAGAAAAATCTGAGATGTGTGTTATGTGTTATATAAGTGAGTGCATAAACTAAAAAAACAACACTTTAGCCATGATCAACAACAAATTGATCAAACAAAGAAGGAGATATTTGCATTTTCATACCATCCTGAGGGTAAGGCATCAAATCAACAGAAGTAACTACTGGATTTATTCTATATATAATCTCAAAAAGAGAATGACCAATGATTCTATTTAGAGCATGATTGTAAGAAAATTTAGTATAAGCAAGCAACAAATTCCATTCATTCAAGTTCTTTGTCACAAAATTCCTAAGCAAAATGCCAACAATTCTATTTGTAACTTCGATTTACCCATCAATTTGAGGATGACAAGTTGTGCTAATTAGAGAAGCTTTGCACTAATAATCTTCTTCCGCAATGTCTTCCAAAAATAGATTAAGAACATAGCATCCTTATCTAAAACAATTTTTTTAGGTACACCATGGAGCTGAACCACTTCTCTAAAGTACAAATTAGCCATATGAGGAGCATCATTAGTCTTATTACAAGGGATGAAATGAACCATCTTTGAGAATCTGTCTACCACAACTAGAATTGCATCTTTATTCTTATGAGTGTGAGGCAAAGCAAGAACAAAGTCCACACTAACATCCTCCCAAGGATCACATGGAACTGGTAATGGAGAATACAATCCTTGAGGATTTTTCTAAATGACATGTTGTACACCTTTCAATAATTCGTTGGATATCCTTCACTATGTGTGGCCAATAAAAGTGCTCTTGCAACAAAGACAAGGTCTTATCTCTTCCAAAGTGACCAGCTAAGCTTCCTCTATGAGCTTCTTTAATCAAAATTGTAACGTCCTAGTACTAAAACTAATGAAAAATCTAGAATTATGCATTAGTAATCATATTAGAGCACGTCACTTAGATCAATATCAAATTTTCTGAAGATGTACATATATAATATACAAAATATGAGCCTGAAGCGGAAGTATATAATACATATCTTTAGAACTATATTCTATACAAAGTTGTACATCAAGGGATAATGGATACATCATTTGCCACAAAGGCACAAAATGGTACACAACCATGTACAAATATCAAAACAAAAAGAAGCAAAACTTCTCTAAGATCAGGTTCTCCTTCTTTTCTATAGTCTGCATATGGTCTTCTTGGAATCATTATGGAAATTCAAGCAAAATGGCGAGAATCTCACAATTCTCAGTAATAAATATAAAATCATGTCATCATAATAATTCTAGTGTTTTTAGGGAAAAAAAATTTCAATTCATTAGGATATATCTAATAGAAAGGTGGCAAAGCCAAAACAAGTCATTTCTCTTCCAGAAATAAAAGTTCATTTTATATCATTTATCAAAATCATTTGTATAATCAAAATATACCATCTAATTTGATCATAATATCAATATTATATCAAGGATTCAGTCAATGATAAGCTTATGTATTAAGCTATCTCATAATGATCAATCATCATTCATTAAATGGTATAGAGGGAATTTCTATCCTCACAATATCATTCACTTGGTAGTAGTTTTCTTTCAGGTTAGTGCACGTCAATCTATTTATAATAGTCTTATCTTGTTACACAAAACTATTCCGAGTAACCCAACTAGCCACAACTAGTGAGGGAATATCCATCCTCATTTTAAAGTTGTGAGTAAAGAAAGAGTGTCCATCCTCAACTACTTTGATAAGGAGGGTATTATCCTTTCTCACACTATCTTAAGATCTAGGATCACCTCAAGTAGAGAGGGAGTGTCCATCCTCAACTACTTTTCATGTAGGAAGAACTCAAGTAAAGAGGGAGGAGTGAATCCTTAACCTCAATTACTCTGGTGGTAAGGGAGTGTCCATCCTTAACCACCATTATCTAAGTCTTACCGTAGGTACGAGGAGAGTTTCCTAGATAATGGGTTACTCTAGAATCAATATTATTTCTAGGTTGTTCATCTCAACCATCAATCTCATTATGCGTGTAATAAGATACCTCATTGTATCATCTCACATCATAGCATAATGCATTCTAATCTCATCATACATGTGCTAAAATATTCCCTCATATCATCTCACTTCATGGAATAAAGCATTTCATAGCTAAACTTTAATAAATTCAAAGTGTTCTTAAGATCTCTTGATCATGCAACAATCTCTAATTCATGTTTTTAAATAGAATAATCGGTTAGAACCTAATGCTAATAGAATATCACTAGCTAACAAGTAAGTTTTTATGTTCTATAATTGGTTACCATCATTGGCTAACTAGTTATGGACTTCCCATGACTTTAAATTAAAGACCAATAATCGATTACTACTTTTTGGGTAATCAGTTATTGGCTTGTTATGCCTTTCTCTCTCAAGGGAATAATCAGTTAGGTTGTACCTCTAACTGGTTATTACCTAGCGTGACTTTCTATCATGTTTCAATAATCGGTTAGCTCCAGCCTTAATCGATTATCCCAAGTGTTGGGAGATTTGTTACACGCAGATAATCTATTATGCATTGTCCATAATCGGTTATCTAGGGAGTTTTTAGTAGAAAATAGAGTTCCAAACAAAAAACACCCTAAAATCATCTCATATATGCCTGAAACAACCAAAAACTTCACAAACATTAAATTAAATTCATCATAAAATGACATAACAAATATGGGTAATCCTCAATTAATATATTTACCTCTTTTACAATCTCAAATCCTTATCATTTCAAGTTCAAAAGGTAAACTTGGACTCATAATCATAACACTAGAAAACCATTTCATATTCATGAATTTCATGGTCTAAAACTCATCATCCAACCAAAGTTTTCATTCAAAACTCTAAGAAATCAAGTTAAGGTAGGAAGAGTTTAAAAAAAACAACTCTACCTAGCTTGTAGATACTTTCTTCTTCATGTTCTTGTCTTTCTTTTCTTCTTCTTCTTCTTCTTGCCTTTTTCTCCCTTTTTTTATCCTTCTTTCCCTTCTTATTTTCTTTTCTCTCTTCTGCTGACAACATGAGGATGAGAGAATAGGAAAAAGTGAGAAAAGCAAAGTGACTAATAAGTCAACGAAAGGGATAAGATCAACAGAGTTATACAGTGGAGAAAGAAAAAGAGAGTTTAAAATGAAATCCAATTGGAATCTTTATATCTGCTAAGAACACTTTAATCTTTCAACACTGAATTTTCTAACCTTCATAGGTATTATAGAAAATTATGGGATTTCATTCTATTCTTTATTTTATCATTTAACCATTTTCCTTATACTCCATTATTCGTCCCTAAGCTTCATTATTCTTTCCTAGGTTAAATTAAACCTATGGAATTAAACTAAGAAGCTTTCAGATATCCATTCTAATTATTCATAGATTAGAAATAAATCTTCCATATTTATTTCTGTTTCTTTAGCTAGTTAAACAAAATCTAAGCTTATATGAACTATTTCTCACATTCAGTGTTATAGATTTGTGCTCAGACTAATTCAGATAGTTACCAGAATTAACAGGTGACCTATACCAGTATTATTGAGCTTCTATAATCCTGATTAGGACTACTATGTTAGAGAGAATGTTACAATTCTCCCCCCTTTTTTTATAAATCTTGTCCTCAAAATTTGTTTTCCTTATGCAAAAAGCTCTAGACAATCTTGCATCAAGTTGGATTAAAGTTTCCATGTGGCCTCTTCTGAGTTACCTTCCTCCCATAACACCTTCACCAAAGGAATTTGTTTCCCTCTGAGTTCTTTCATAGTCCTGTCCATGATCCTTACAATTTTAACCACATAAGTTAAATAATCTTTTAACTATATTGATTCATTTTTCAGAATGTGTGAAGGATCCAAATTATACTTTCGGAGTTGGAAAACATCATGAAGGTTTGACAAACTGGGGGTAAAGCTATTTCATAAGTAACTGATCCAATTCTTTTCAAAATTTGAAAAGGACCAAGAAACTGAGGATTCAATTTTTTTATTTTTATAGCCTTACCAACTCCCATAGTTGGAGTGACTCTGAGGAACATATGTTCTCCTTCATTGAACTTCAGAGGTCTTCTTCTCTCATTCGTATAACTTTTTTGCCTGTTTTGAGCTATTAACATCCTATCCTTGATCATTTTAATCTGCTCTGTAGTCTGTTGTTCTAAATCTAGTCCTAAGATAGTTTGCTCCCCTGCTCCATACCAACATAAGGGTGATATGCACTTCCTACCATATAAGGTTTCATACGGTGTCATTTCTATGCTGGTATGATAACTGTTATTGTAGGCAAACTCTATTAAAGGTAAAAACCTATGCCACTTCCTTGTTGATCGAGCACACATGCTCTTAACATGTCTTCTAGAGTTTAGATGGTTCTCTCAATTTGGCCATCTGTTTGCGGATAATAAGTTGTGCTGAAATTTAACTTTGTACCAAAAGCTTTTTGTAAAGCTCCTCAAAATCTAGATGTAAATCTAGGGTCTCTATATGATATTATACTAGTGGGGATTTCATGCAATCTAATTATTTTTTAGAGATACAACTGGGCTAATATATCTAATGGCCAGTTAGCCTTTATGGCTAAAAAGTGTGCAGATTTTGTCAATCTGTCCACTATAACCCAAATGACATCATGGCTTGACTGGGTTCTTGGTAATCCCATTACAAGATCCATGGATATACTTTCCCATTTTCACTTGGGAATTTCTAAGGATTGAAGAAGTTTGGAAGGTCTTTGGTGTTCTGTTTTTACTTTTTGACAAACTAAGCATTTGGACACATATACTGCTATATCTCCTTTCATATTAGGCTACCAAAATATCTTTTTGAGGTCTTGATACATTTTCGTGGCTCTGGGATGGATAGTGTATCTACTCTTATGGGCTTCTTCTAAAATCTTTTCTTTGATTTCAACTTCTCTTGGAACACAGTCTATTTCTAAACATAAATGTCTTATCTTGAGCTCTCTTAAAATCTTTTTTCTTTCCTAATTGAATATGTTTATCTATTAGCTTTAAAGTTTCATCTCCCTCTTGAGCTTCTTTAATTTGAGTTTTAAAATCATTATGAATTTCTAATCTTTTCAAACAAATACCATATGGTAACACAGTCATTGTCAGACTCAAATTTCTAAAGCTCTCAAGGAGTTTTATCTCTTATATCATCATTTGGGACACATGCATAAGTTTTTTGCTAAGTACATTGACCACTACATTAGCCTTGTTTGGATGATACTTTAATTCAAAGTCATAATCTTTTAGAAACTTTATTCACCTCCTTTGCCTCATATTCAACTCTTTTTTATCAAACAAATATTTCAAACTTTTGTGATCACTGAAAACCTCAAATTTAACCCCCATACAGATAGTGCCTTCAAATCTTTAAAGCAAACACAACTGTTGCTAGTTCCATATCATGGGTTAGATAGTTTTCTTCATGAGGTCTTAGTTGCCTAGAAGTATAAGTAACTACTCGTCCATTTTGCATCAACACACAACCTAACCCATTTTTCTAAGCATCACAATAAACTTCAAAGTTTTCTTATGGGTCTAAAATTACTAGTACAGGTGTGGTGGTTAGTTTCTCTTTCAACTCTTGGAAGCTATTCCACATTTCTGTGTTCACTCAAAAGTGCTTCCCTTCCTATTCAACCTAGTTAAGGGCAAAGCTATATGGGAAAATTCCTTTATAAATCTCCTGTAATACCTAGCTAAACCCAAGAAATTTCTAATTTCATTTACGGTGGTAAGTCTCTTCTATTGCAACACTGCCTTTATTTTAATGGGATCCATGGATATCCCATCTCCAGATATCACATGTCCTAAAAAATGCACCTCCTTCATCCAAAACTCATATTTTGATAACTTGACAAACAATTTCTTTTCCTTCAGGATTTCTAGAACTACCCTAAGATGTTCTTCAAGTTCTTCAGTTGTCTTTGAATAAATGAGAATATCATCTATAAGGACAACAACAAATTTATCAAGGTGTGGTCTAAAAATCCTGTTCATATAATCTATGAAAATAACAGGTACATTTGTTAAACCAAACGACATTACAAGATACTCATAATGCCTAAAATGATGTCTATATCAACAAGGGATAAGCATATAAGATTTATAAGGAAGTTTTTATTTTTAACAATCACACCACAATTTAGACATATTTTGGAAATGGTTACTAGTTTTGTAACACCCTGAAAAATATGTTAGACTTGTAAATGGTTATAGAAGTAACCTAATACTTGCCTAACATCCCAATTTAATTTTGTGACTTTCTAAGCGAGTTTGGTCACTTTATTGTAATACTATTGGTGAGAAATAGATGTTGTTAACTCCTGAATTGGCTCAAATTTCTTAGTTAATGAAAGTAAATGTGGAGAGTTTATTTCTAGGTCACATATGTGTTGGAGATGGTGTAGTAAAAATTTGAGATTTATCGAAGTTAATTTGGCATTTTTAAACATACTAGTTGTGTATTTTAATGTTGGATTGACTACCAGCAGATATGGAAAAAAGTGGAAAAGGTGAAACAAGATTTTTGATGAATCATAGGATTTATCTGAATCTTATTGGAAGTTAAGAAACTTGATTTGGTGAAATCTAAATGTTCTTAACAAATCAAAAATTACCATATGGTCACTTAAGTGACCAAAGTCACTCATGGCCATGTGCTGCAGCCTTGATATTTTAAGGCTTGATATGAGATATTTTTATCTCATTTTTACTCTTTTCTCTCATCTTCTCTCACGGTTGCAGCTGCCAAAGGAAAGGAAAAGGAGAACCAAGCAAAGAAAGAGGAAGAGGAGGAGGAGGAAAGGAAAAGGAAGAGGAAAGTCAAGGTTTCATCATCTTCATCATCTTTGATATAAGAGGTAGGGTTTTCTTGTGTTCTTGTAGCTTATTTAGTCCATTTTCACCATTTATGCATATGAGATGCATAATAGGTCATTTTGGATTTTAGAGTTGTTTGGAGTGTTTTCCTTGTTTGAATGAGTTTCATAGGTGATTTCTCCATTCGGGGTTATCTATGTTGGAGAAAGGATTACCTTGAGGCTTGAAGTTGCCATTTTGTACATAACTCGCTTGCTCCAATGATAGGTCTTGAGAATACGTTTCTATTACATTGCATTCTGAAGCCAAATTCCCTCTTCCACCTATTTCACAGGTAATATTAGGAGTAGTGATAGCATTGACATTCAGCTTCTCAAGTGACTTAGTCAAGGCATCAACCTTAGCATCAAACTTGGCATTCAACATGGTAATGGTGTCAAGCTCTATCATTCTGGCCTGCTTCTTTGAAGTTGATCTCTCACTTGGCTACAGATAAATATTTGAAATGACCTCATTAATCAAACCTTTGCCTCTGTTGGAGTCTTGGTCATCAAAGCATCGCCAATTGTGGCATCAAGAGCTACCTTTGTAGAGAAAGTCAACCCAGCATAGAATGTTTGTTTAGAAACAAAATCTTGTAGGCCATGATATGGACACTGGCGAATGAGATCATTGTGTTGGTGTATGCCCTAGAGGCCAATACATTTTCTGTATTTACATACATTCTATTATGCTATTTTATATATGAGACATTTCATTTATTATGTTTTTTTTTATAAACATAATAAAGTCCTTAGAATAGTAAGTTTGATGCCATAAGACATCAAGTGGATGACTTGATCGTGAGATCCTTTTGGTTACAACACTATTCTTAAATGTCCCTAGTCAAGTATTATTGTTAATTAGGATAACAATAGTACATTGAGACTAGTATGTGCATAAACTGATGACCACATCTCACGGGTCATGGATATGAGATATCAAGTCTTCACATGAGTACATATTAGAGTAATGATATACTGCACTGACCCACCATGAGAACACTACATAGATCGTTACGTGAGTGTCATAAGTGATTCTCATAGTGACAATGGTGTCTGTGGTCTTTTGACCTGAACTCACTACAATTCCTACATGAGGAGTTGTGTGTTTTAATGCCATCAAACGTCATCTATAACAAGGTGATTATAAAGTTGGTTATTGGATATACCGCGAATCATGCAGAGGAATGTGAGTGACCTAGATGAGATTTGTCACTCCTACATAAGAGGAGCGATATCTTCGGGCCCTCTGATTGAGTAAGACTGCGAAATGCATGGCCATGCTCAAATGAGTCAATATGAGATATTGATCTCATTTGTTGTTACAAAGTCTACTCAAGTATCAGGAAACGAAAGATTGGACTATACAAGGGTAACGCATTTCATACCTTGTGTTCAATCTAGATATCTTGACAAAGGGACTAAACGACACGGAAACATTGGTCACGGAAAGGTTATGTCAAATCACTGACATTCTTATTACTTGGGTAGCAGCGATGTGTTGCCAGATATCGCTCACTACTTGTAATATTAAAATGGGATTTAATATTACTGCCAACGTAATAAGAACCTGCAGGGTCACACACATAGAGCAGACTAAAATTGGAGCAATGGATCCAAGTTGGACTCGAATTCAAATATGGGCCAGACTCATAACAGATGGGTCTAGGGTTGCACAGCTTACCTTACTGCTGCTCACACTCACTTAAGGCAGTTATTATTATAAATAGTACTGCTAAGGGGCTGCTAAGATATACAATTACAAAACCCTAGCCGCACCTACAGAAAAGTGAGTGAGAGAGAGACAGGTTTCTTCTCTTCTCATCGCAGCTAGTACTGTGTAAGAGACGTGAGGCTCTACTTTGTGGACGTTGAACGTTCGTGAGTCTGTTAGTGTGGATACCGCAGAGACATTATTTTTATTACGGTGTTGGTGATTCATGTCCTTCCTTTTTATCACGCTTCAAGAGGTAAATAATTTAAAAACTTGGATTCTGGCTTTTTGCATGGATCCTCGGTGGGAATCCCTATTTTTTCATTGCGTGATGTATCTGCAATTCCCAACAGTGGTATCAGAGCATCTTGCGAAACCATGATTTAGTTTTCTATTTTCGTTTACATGAGATAACATATTTTCTGTTCTTGTTTTTGACAAAAGATATGATTTTTAATATGTTATTTTCGAAAACTGGATGAAATCCTTTGCGAAAACATATTCTGTTTCTTATGTTGTATGCAAAACCGTGATATTGTTTTCAAAAACCCATGAAGATGTTCATATGTTTTGTGAAAGCCATTTTGTTTTAAGATGTATGTTTTTGTGAAGCTTTTTGGTATGTATGTGATATGTACAACGTTATGGAATCCTTATTCTCAATGCGCGGTGCAAGGGTTTGGGAAACCTTGTTCTTGGTTTGCGACAGTAGGGGTTATGAAATCCTTGTTTCTGCACAAGAGGCACGGCGCAGGGTTTTGGAAACCCTATTCTTGTTTTGCGGCAGTAGCATCAAGTGTTGATGTCAAGCCGTCAAGGAGGCGCTAGAGGTTCAAGTGTTGAACGACAGCGCAAGGGTTCCCCGCGGCACATGAAGTGTTCATGTTGTTTGGGCTTAGGGTTCTGCGCGGCATAAGGGTTCAAGAGAGGCGCAAGAGATTCAGCTCTTGTTTATGGTCTAATTTTTCAGTTTGGGGCGCTGCCTCGCACCTTGCAAGGGGCGGCCTCCCCCTGACTGGGCGACGGGACCCCCGTGCTACCTCTGCGTAGTGTGTTATTCGAAAGCGCAATATTTTCTATCATTTTTATGACTCACGAAAAAATAATTATGTATTATTGTTATGAGTTTATATGTTCTTTGTGATGCATGGTGCATGGTTATGGCCTTAGTCCTCTTTTTATGCTATTTTGGTTTTTATAAATACGACTTGCGTGTCGTGCTTTTCTCTCTACATTCTGATTGTACATTCTCTTCTCACCTAACTCCCCTCGAATGTAAAAGAGGTTTCTATATAATGTAATTATTATGTGGAGGTAAGAAGACAGCATCAAGTGAGGACGTTGATGGGAGACGCTTGGTGAAGCTGACTTAATTAATGTTCCTCTCTTAGGGGGCTATAACCATATCACTTTTATTATATGCTTTTTATGTATGAGATGCATGGATAATGTTTATGGTATGATAAATAGTTTAATAAATAGTGAGATCTAGTAATAATAATAATAATAATTCCCTCAAAGCAAATATTAAGTCATTATGTGATGCCTTCCAATGTGTGGCACTCGTCAAGACTAGTATCGATCAAGTGCAGGTCTGCCAAAGCGGGATGCCTTTATCTATATTAATAAGATGCGATGGGATAAAGGTAATATCCAACTGCCAACCATTGGGTCTGACTTAACTAGGCCATTTCAATAGGATTGAAGGCTTAGAGGCATGAAGTTGGGCTTTGGTCCATTAGATGGACTTGAATAAGTGTTATTCACCTAACTATCCAAGAGTTACATGTGATGTAATTGGAAAGTATTTCCTACCAAAATAACTAAATTTTGGGTGATCAGCCAAAGCTGACTCAAAACTAGGTGAAATATGGATCTTGGTCCACTAGGAAATCTTACGATGGGATTTTCTGAGTCAATGCTAAGGGTCATTGACTTGAATAAAATAGTGGGAGGCATATTTAATTAAAAGACCTTATTAAATATGTTTATGGCATGATACTTATATTTTGCATATTTCTGTTAATAGATTACCATGGCAACAAACACATCAAGTACTTTATCATTGCGATCCGTCCTTGAGAAGGACAAGTTGTCTGGAACTAATTTTCTAGACTGGTACAGGAATTTGAGGATTGTACTCAAGCAAGAGAAAAAGCTGTATGTACTAGAACAACCTATTCCTGAGCCACCTGCTGCTAATGCCCCTAGAATTGAAAGGGATGCTTATAAGAAGCATCAAGATGATGCCTTAGACATCGGATGTCTTATGCTGGCCACCATGAACTCTGAGCTCCAAAAGCAACATGAGTGTGGAAATAGGTTTGCCCCAATGAATTAATATGTTAAGTTTTGATGATGACAAATACAAGACAAAAAGAATGATGCTTATGCTTTATAGTTGTGCTTAATAAATGACAAATGCATCACAAAAGAATGTTGATCATGTTACATAAATGTGTTTAATGAGATATATGTAACATTTATCATATAATATATTCAATAATATTTTATATGAGTTATAAATGAATTAATATTGGATATGTCTATGAAAGTCTTGTATGCATGTTAGACTAACTAGAGTTATACATTTATGAATCATACATATGAAGATATTGAGTTATGAATTTGGACTAACTATGTTTGGTTAAGTGAGTAATACTTTGTAGGATAGTCCAAGTACCAAAAGTAAGCATTGCAACAAGAAAGCAAAAGAACACAACTATGCTCAACTCAAGGAGAATGAAAATGAAAAGATGTTCCAAGCATTTACAAGTTTTGAAGAGAAGATTTTCTTTGGAAGCTTGGATTACATCAAGAAGTGATGGTGGCAAAAGATCTAGTCCAACATCTTCAAGATTAGCTTATAGGACTTAGATCTTGTGTAAAGGTAAAAAGGAATCACACTAAGCTCAAACAAGTTTTAAACATATTTATAAGTGTTTCTAAAATGTTAAATGCCCAACAAACTATTTTTGGAAAGCTAGTCTTGGTGGTATTTCAAATCTATGAAAAATAGTCAAGTTTGTGTTTTGCAAAACTGACATATACTTACTATTTTGATCATAACTTTTAAAATACTTTGAGTTTTACTTTGAAACTTATCTCATTTGAAAATAGACTCAAAGATCTTTCCAATGACTGGTCATTTGCTTTAAACGGATAATAAACGAAAAAGTTATGACCAATTAAAGTTTGAGTTTTGAAAATATGACCTTTGGTTACTATTTTGATCATATCTTTCAAAATACTTTGAGTTTTGTTTTGAAACTTCTTTCATATGAAAATAGACTCAAAGATCTTTCCAATGAGTGGTCATTTGCTTTAATTGGATAAGAAATGAAGAAGTTATGACCTTTTAAAGTCGGATTTGAAAACCAGAAATGGCGTAATCGATTACACAAACCATGTAATTGATTACAACGTCGACAGAAGCCGTGTAATCGATTACGAGTATGTAATCGATTACAAAGTGCCAGAAAGCTTGTAATCGATTACATGAAGCTTGTAATCGATTACAAAGTGCCCAGAAAGCTTGTAATCGATTACATGAAGCTTGTAATCGATTACAAAGTGCCCAGAAAGCTTGTAATCGATTACATGAAGCTTGTAATCGATTACAAAGTGCCCAGGAACGTTTCTAACGGCTATAAACGGCTAGTTTTCATAGAAAATCATTTCTAAACACCTCCAACGGCTCTAAAACTCATTGGGCTATAAATAAAAGTGCTTGGGCATAAAAAAAAAAGTGGGAGAACATTCTGAAAATTACCCTTGAACATTGAAAACGAAATTCATCATCTTTTTCTCCAAATCTTTGTTTTTGAGCTAAGAGTGTAAATCCTTGATACCCATTGAGCTTCAACTTGTATTATCCACTCTTGAGAGAGTTTTCTATCATCTATACTTTGTTCTTCAATTTGTATATCCACTCTTCAAGAGAGTTTATATTCTTTCTATTCACCTTGAAATCATTGTAAGAGGGTGAGGTATCCCTCAAAAGAGAAAAGGGTGAGGTATCCCTTGTAGTGAGACTCAAACACAAAGGGTGAGGTATCCCAAAGGTGTTGTGAGTGCTCTTCATTGTAAAGGTCATCAAGCACCTGTGAAGCTTGAAGAATTGGAGGCTCTAGCACAAGGGTGAGGTATCCCAAGGTGTGAGGAGTGCTCTTGTATGTACAAAGGTTTTTCTAGCACCCGTAAAGTCTAGGAGATAGTGAAGAAAATCTCAAGTTAAGCTTGAGGACTGGATGTAGGCCACAAGTGGTTGGTGGCTGAACCAGGATAAATTCTTGAGTTTATTCTCTCTTCCCTACACTCTTTAAATTCAGTATTTGGTAGAATATATTTATTTATTGCATATGTTGATGTTTTGATTGTTACAACTTGATATCTAGCTTATTCACTTAGTTCATCATATATCCCAAGTTGTATTTGAGTAATCCTCAATAGTTGTACATTTATTAGACTTATTTCGCTGCGTTTATTAATTGAGTTATTCAAAATGCATAATTTGTCAAAGTTGCATTAAAACTAGTCATCACCCAATTCACCCCCCCTCTTGGGTAATGGTTGTCATGGCTAACAAGTGGTATCAGAGCTTCGTGCTCTGGTAAAAGCTTAACAGCTTGGAGTTAAAGATCTTTGTTTGTTTGACAACCATTAAAAGCTTTTCAAAATGAATGGTTTTGAAATTGATAAACCACCATTCTTTGATGGTGTGAATTTCGTTTATTGGAAAGCTAGAATGAAAATTTATATGCAATCTATTGATATTGATTTGTGGGATATTATGCTTGATGGATTTACATGCAAATCAAAACAAACTTGGAATGACTATGATAAGAAATATTTTTCCTTGAATATTAGAGCAATGCAAATATTGAGAAGTAGTTTAAATGATGATGCTTATGCTAAAATTAAGAGTTGCTCTAGTGCTAAAGATATATGGAATGCTCTTGATTCTATTTATCTTGCTAATGATGATTTTGTACATAAAGTTGTATATAGAGAGCAAGAAGAGCAAAAGTCTTTAAAGGAAGACAATGTTGAAAAATATCCTCAAGAACATGTTCAAAGCAAGAAAATGAGTTCAATGCCTCTTAGTGATGATGGTGCTCAATTTGAAGAAGAGGCAAAGCAAAATAAAATTGAGAAGGAAGATATTCTCAAATTCTTGATGGACAACAATGAGGAAGATGGTGATTCCCTTGAAGAGTCATTAGTGCAAGAAATTGTGACAACCTCCCACTTGACTCCAAAGAACCTTGAGGTAAATAATGCCTATCTTGATTATGGTCCTTCCTATGATAAGCTACAATGTGCATATGATGAATTGTATGATGGCTTGTTGAATTTAGAAAAGAAAAACTCATCTTGTTTGGAAAACATTTCCTCTATTGAAATTGAAATTGAGACTTTGAAAAATGAATATATTTTTCTCAATAAGGAAATGTCTTTGAAATTTGAAACCTCAACTTCTTGTGAAAAGTGCATTGATTTAGAAAATCAAATTGAGGACTTATTTTCTGAATTTGCCAAGGCTAATGATTTTAATTGCTTACATCCTATGCTTGTTAATGAGAATAAAATTAATGTTATTCCACATGAAAATTCAAGTAAGGCTTATGGCAAAAATAGTTTAGAATGTAATAACAACCAAAGGCTCAAGTTTTTCAAAAATGATCTTCAAAGGACCAAGCCATCATTGAATTCACTTGTTTGTAATTTTTGTGGTCATCTAGGACATATTTCTCATTTGTGCATTTCTAGAAGAAATTTTTATATAAGAAATAGTATGGTATGGGTTCCTAAAGGTCTTAAAGGTTCTAGTACTAACATTGAAGGACCCAAGATGAAGTGGGTACCAAAAAGTCCTCCTAGTGTTTCAATTATGCAGAAAACTTCTCAAAAGGATGGATTAATTGGTCAAAAGAAAAATGAATCATCAAAGGGAATGCTTCTAAAACCCATTGGTAGAAGTTTTGATCAAAGAAGGAAGACGACTTCAAACGAAGCTTCTCAAGTACAAAATGTGGAACTTTCAAAGTTCAAAACACCAAAAGAGAAACAATGGGTAAGGAAAAGAGCTTCCTTGATCATTAAGGCCAAGGTATCAAAAGTTTCTACCTCTTATGCACATTCACTTGTAAAGTCAATGAATTTGAGGTATATTTCTTGTAGGCCTTAAGTGATTAATTGAATCATGTGTACTTGGTAAAATTTGAATATTATATATAGCACATGATTATATTATTGTTACACCCTTTACTCACTACCTTGCATATCTCTTGATAATAAGGTATTCTATGACTATGGATGCTTTCTATATTTTAAATTTTCTATACATTTCTACTTGTGATAATATGCTAGATAAGTTCACTTCTTGTTTGAAGTAGCACATTTGATAAAAATATCTTAGAACTTGGCATATTGGATAAATCATAACTCTTGCTGCATAAAGTTATAATTTTCTGCATCATTTGTAGTTTTTGCATAAATGTGAGCTTTGGATCAAGAACTGGTCAGTTTTTATGCTTACATGATGTTTGGAATTGTTTTGGAAAGTTTTGGAATTAATTTGAAAGCTTTGAGTTCGGACCATTACTTGTTTGAAGTGCAAAAAGCTGAATTCAAAAAGCTTGTAATCGATTACAAGACCTCTATGTCGATTACATGCAGGCTCTAAGCGTTCCAAGCAAAGTCGAGAGCGTGTAATCGATTACACATACTATGTAATCGATTACAATGTTTCCAACTCATGTAATCGATTACACCAACCACATAATCGATTACAAGGTTCCCAGAAAGTTGGTAATCGATTACACCAAACATGTAATCGATTACATGGATTCTGAGAGGCTGGTAATCGATTACACACATATTGTAATCGATTACACAGTGCTTTAAAAATGGTTTTCAATGCTAAAATGATCATTTTTACTTAAGATTGTCTGTATATCATGAATGTATGCATATTATTAGCTATGATCTTAATGGTAATTGATTGTTTAATTTGTTGTGCTCAATTTACATACTATAAAAAAAAAAAAAATTATGAGAGCATAATGGATTAATAATCAATGACTAACTCCTATGGATCCAAAATTGGTGGATACCAAAGAAATTTCTTTGAATTGTGTTGTAGGGTGACCATTAGCTCAAGCATGCAAATGAAGTGAAAAACAACCGTGCTACTTGAGGTTGGGAAAACTTAAAATGGTCCAAGTTCTCCAAAAGTGATGAAAAACATAAAAAGAAAGACATGGAGAACCACAATATTCTCAAGGGGCCTTGAGGCATAGAAGTTGGAGTCACCTACAAAAACTCAAAGAGTATACTTTTGGTGATATCAATCTTTTATCCTTACTTATGCTTTAATTTGAATATCATGTGATATTTGGATAAGTAGATATTTGTTTTATGCCTTAACATGCCTTAAATTGTGCTTTTCTAGCATTATGTTTTAAAAGTGTCTTTACATATGCTAACATGCTAGATATGCACACACCTTGCTTGGAATGACATATTATGGTAATATCTTTATTCTTGAGCTTGTGACCATTTCTCCTTATTCAAATATGAAAATTTCACATGCTCATAAGTAGTTCTAATCCTTTCTCTTTGATGCTTAATTGTCTTATATATTTATTTGGAGATTGGAAAATAAAATGTCATATGTCTTTTGTTTGAAATTGCTTGACATGTTCATATCTTGAAAACAAGAAGTAAATGATTCATTTTGTGTCTTGAACTTGTATTTGGACTTCAATGGTTTTTACAATGAAGTATATCTTGAAATGAATCATAAATATTCAAAAGTTATAGTTCCATGGTTTTTCAATTCTTTCACTACAATAAGAGTTTTCTTGTTGTTGATTGGCATGTGTACATACTAAAATTCCTTACTTGATATTACATGCCTTACATGATCATTGTTTGCCCCAAAATGCTTATATAAGTTTTGATGTTGATCATGTGTTTCTTGATAAACTTGAATCTTGCCTTGAAAATGCTCAAACTATGCTTTTGGATTCAAGTGCATATATCATTCTTTTGTTCTCTTTAGAGCTAACAATTCATGGTTGATAATGTGGTACATGTTTTACATTTTATATCAACCTAAATTATGTTTGTAAATAAGTTTAAATGATATTTGATGTTAACCTTTTTTTGAGAACTTTTGAAATATAGTCATCAAATATTGAAATGTCAAGCATATGTGGATAAATGAGAAATGTTGAAGGAAGAGGAACATGAGGAGACTTTCTTCAAGTGCAATGGAATGAAATACTCAATGGAAGAAAGTACAAGGACCTATAAATGAAGAACATTCTAAAGGAGCATCACTTTCTATCTAACCCAATAAGTATCTCTATCCCTAAACTATTGTGGTATTCTATATGCTATGGATTATATGATACTTGTTGATAAATTAATCTTAAAAGATTATATGCTTTCCTTACATGAGAAGTATGCTTAGCATTGACAAAGTGCCTAATTGTACATTAAATTGCTAGTTTTGTCATTGCATATAGGGTGGATGATATTAGTTCTATATATGTTTTAATCTCTATAGCATATTTCATCAAGGTAAATGTTTGATATATATATGATTCTCTTGATCTATGGTTCTTAGTGGTATAAACTTATGAGAATCATGCTCTTGTTTTGAAAAGAATTTCTAGTTTGATTAATTTTTAAAAAAAAAAAAACTTTTCAAGTTCCATATCCTTGAGAATCTTTTGAACTTGTCTTAAGATTTAAAAAGTATTATCATCTCCTAATTGTCTTGAAAATTTTGAAATCATTCAATTTGTGCTATAAATGTAGTACTCTCTACATTGCTTTGAAATGTCTATTAAATTTTGAGAGAGTATTTAAGAAAGTTTTCTAAATAAATTTTTTGAAATGATCTATAGAGATCAATCTTCATACTTCAAAAGATAAGCCTTGTTTAAAAAATATATATATATTTTATCTTTTCAAGGCTCTTGTTTAATGTGAAAAAGAGGATATGTACTTTCAAATACTCTTTTGACTTAGATTTGATCACTCTCAAGGAATATGTGATTTCAATATAAATCTCTTCTACCCTTCTAAAATGCTTTTGAAAATGTAATGTGTTATTATAAAATTCTTTTTGAAAGGGGGAGAAGTTTTTTAAAATGATTTTATTTGAGGGATTAAGAATATGTATCTATGCCTTGCTTTTCTTTATAGTAATGTGCTTATATGATCTTGGCATGCATATTTCCCTTTATTTATCTTGTGCTTCAATAAGGGGGAACTTATCTTACATATCATTCTTCCATATCCTTGTTGACTAAGAACATATGCATAACTATGTTAAACCATTATATTTGATATTTTGATAACATGCATATTGTGAGGGGGAGCCTAGCTCTTAGATTATTGCTTATATCTCTTGGCTTACATCCTTACTTGACATGAAGTGTTTTATTGTTAATACTATCAATATGTCAACAAAGATCATCGTTCATTCTCTTTTCCTATATCAATGAAAGAAGGTAAACATTCTTAAATTTCATACCTTTTGATTCTTTCATTGAGAAATGCTTGATATGTGACAAGTTGTATGATCTTTTATTTGAAAACCTTAATTTCATGATCTTACATGAATATTTTGTATCTCCTATCAAGTGATATCAAGTGGTATATAATTAAATAAGGAGAGATAGTGATGAGTTGAATAACTTGAAGAAGTTTATGGTTTTGATGATCCTACTCTTTTTGACAACATGGTTCTTATCTTTAGGGGGAGAGAAAAATATTATCTTTCCTTCCTAAACCTTTTTGTTGATGTCAAATAGGGGGAGAGAAAATTGGAGAGAAAAATATGTGCTTGTGTTTAATTGTTTGATATGCTTACATGAATATCTATCCTTATATATTGCTAAACATATTTTTTCTTTGGTGATTTGTCATCATCAAAAAGGGGGAGATTGTGGAAATAGGTTTGCCCCAATGAATTAATATGTTAAGTTTTGATGATGACAAATACAAGACAAAAAGAATGATGCTTATGCTTTATAGTTGTGCTTAATAAATGACAAATGCATCACAAAAGAATGTTGATCATGTTACATAAATGTGTTTAATGAGATATATGTAACATTTATCATATAATATATTCAATAATATTTTATATGAGTTATAAATGAATTAATATTGGATATGTCTATGAAAGTCTTGTATGCATGTTAGACTAACTAGAGTTATACATTTATGAATCATGCATATGAAGATATTGAGTTATGAATTTGGACTAACTATGTTTGGTTAAGTGAGTAATACTTTGTAGGATAGTCCAAGTACCAAAAGTAAGCATTGCAACAAGAAAGCAAAAGAACACAACTATGCTCAACTCAAGGAGAATGAAAATGAAAAGATGTTCCAAGCATTTACAAGTTTTGAAGAGAAGATTTTCTTTGGAAGCTTGGATTACATCAAGAAGTGATGGTGGCAAAAGATCTAGTCCAACATCTTCAAGATTAGCTTATAGGACTTAGATCTTGTGTGAAGGTAAAAAGGAATCACACTAAGCTCAAACAAGTTTTAAACATATTTATAAGTGTTTCTAAAATGTTAAATGCCCAACAAACTATTTTTGGAAAGCTAGTCTTGGTGGTATTTCAAATCTATGAAAAATAGTCAAGTTTGTGTTTTGCAAAACTGACATATACTTACTATTTTGATCATAACTTTTAAAATACTTTGAGTTTTACTTTGAAACTTATCTCATTTGAAAATAGACTCAAAGATCTTTCCAATGACTGGTCATTTGCTTTAAACGGATAATAAACGAAAAAGTTATGACCAATTAAAGTTTGAGTTTTGAAAATATGACCTTTGGTTACTATTTTGATCATATCTTTCAAAATACTTTGAGTTTTGTTTTGAAACTTCTTTCATATGAAAATAGACTCAAAGATCTTTCCAATGAGTGGTCATTTGCTTTAATTGGATAAGAAATGAAGAAGTTATGACCTTTTAAAGTCGGATTTGAAAACCAGAAATGGCGTAATCGATTACACAAACCATGTAATCGATTACAACGTCGACAGAAGCCGTGTAATCGATTACACAGAGTATGTAATCGATTACAAAGTGCTGAGAGCTTGTAATCGATTACATGAAGCTTGTAATCGATTACAAAGTGCCCAGAAAGCTTGTAATCGATTACATGAAGCTTGTAATCGATTACAAAGTGCCCAGAAAGCTTGTAATCGATTACATGAAGCTTGTCGATTACAAAGTGCCTAAGAACGTTTCTAACGGCTATAAACGGCTAGTTTTCATAGAAAATCATTTCTAAACACCTCCAACGGCTCTAAAACTCATTGGGCTATAAATAAAAGTGCTTGGGCATAAAAAAAAAAAAGTGGGAGAACATTCTGAAAATTACCCTTGAACATTGAAAACGAAATTCATCATCTTTTTCTCCAAATCTTTGTTTTTGAGCTAAGAGTGTAAATCCTTGATACCCATTGAGCTTCAACTTGTATTATCCACTCTTGAGAGAGTTTTCTATCATCTATACTTTGTTCTTCAATTTGTATATCCACTCTTCAAGAGAGTTTATATTCTTTCTATTCACCTTGAAATCATTGTAAGAGGTGAGGTATCCTCAAAAGAGAAAAGGGTGAGGTATCCCTTGTAGTGAGACTCAAACACAAAGGGTGAGGTATCCCAAAGGTGTTGTGAGTGCTCTTCATTGTAAAGGTCATCAAGCACCTGTGAAGCTTGAAGAATTGGAGGCTCTAGCACAAGGGTGAGGTATCCCAAGGTGTGAGGAGTGCTCTTGTATGTACAAAGGTTTTTCTAGCACCCGTAAAGTCTAGGAGATAGTGAAGAAAATCTCAAGTTAAGCTTGAGGACTGGATGTAGGCCACAAGTGGTTGGTGGCTGAACCAGGATAAATTCTTGAGTTTATTCTCTCTTCCCTACACTCTTTAAATTCAGTATTTGGTAAAATATATTTATTTATTGCATATGTTGATGTTTTGATTGTTACAACTTGATATCTAGCTTATTCACTTAGTTCATCATATATCCCAAGTTGTATTTGAGTAATCCTCAATAGTTGTACATTTATTAGACTTATTTCGCTGCGTTTATTAATTGAGTTATTCAAAATGCATAATTTGTCAAAGTTGCATTAAAACTAGTCATCACCCAATTCACCCCCCCTCTTGGGTAATGGTTGTCATGGCTAACAATGAGAACATGGATGCCTACGATATGATCGTACACCTTAAGAAGCTCTATCAAGAGTAGGCCAGGCATGAGAGATACGAGGTCTCTAAAGCACTGTTTCAGTGCAAACTGGTAGAAGGAAGGCCTGTTGGTGCTCATGTACTCAAGATGATTGGGTACATTGAAAACCTAGAGAGACTTGGTTTTCCTTTGGGCCAAGAGTTGGCCACTGACTTAGTCCTGCAATCGTTGCCGGAAAGTTTTAGTCAATTTGTCATGAACTACAATATGAATGAGATTGATAAATCACTACCAGAGCTGCTAGGCATGTTGAGAACTGTTGAGCAGAACATTAACAAAGGCAAAGGGAAGGCCATAATGATAGTCCAAAAGAATAAGGGCAAGAAACAGCAGAAAAAGGCCAAGGACAACTGGAAGGGCAAGGGCAATGATAAGTCCAAGTCCAGCACTTCTGGCTTGAAACCAGTGGGTGGAGTGGCTAAGAAAGGTACATGCTTCCATTATGGTCAGACCGGACATTGGAAGAGGAACTGTGCCAAGTTCTTGGAGGAGCTCAAAAAGAAGAAGGGAAGTGAGACTTCCACTTCAGGTATTTTTGTTATTGAAGTCAATTTATCTACTTCTGCAACATGGGTATTAGATACAGGATGTGGATCTCACATTTGTGTAAATATGCAGGATCTAAAGAGCAGTAGACTATTGACGAAGGACAAAGTCGACCTACGAGTGGGAAATGGAGCAAAGGTTGCTGCATTATCTGTAGGGACTTATTTATTGTCTTTGCCCACTAGGCTTGTAATAGAGTTAAAGAACTACTATTTTGTGCCTACTATTAGCAGAAATATCATTTCTATTTCTTGTTTGGATAATAAAGGTTTTTCTTTTATTATAAATGATAAGTGTTGTTCTATTTATATGAATGATATTTTTTATGGTAGTGCAAAATTGAGTAATGGACTTTATGTCCTTGATCTCGAAACGCCCGTCTATAACATAAATACAAAGAGGTTTAAATCAAACGATCTGAACCCAACTTTTCTCTGGCATTGTCCTTTGGGCCACATAAATGAGAAACGCATCTCCAAACTCCATAAAGATGGATTCTTGGACTCGTTTGATTTCGAATCATATGAGACATGTGAATCTTATTTATTGGGGAAGATGACAAAGGCCCCATTCACTGGACAAGATGAAAGGGCTAGTGATCTTTTAGGCCTTATACATAGTGATGTATGTGGGCCACTAAACACACTCGCTAGAGGCAGTTTTCAATACTTCATTATATTTACTGATGATTTCAGTAGATATAGATTTGTATATCTTTTAAAGCACAAATTAGAATCCTTTGAAAAGTTTAAAGAGTTCAAGAATGAAGTACAAAACTAACTTGGCAAGAGTATTAAAATCTTTCGATCAGATTGAGGAAGAGAATACTTAAGCCAACAGTTTGATGATCATCTGAAAGAGTGTGGGATAATATCTCAACTCACTCCACCAGGAACACCACAATGGAATGGTGTCTCTGAAAGGAGGAACCAGACCTTGTTGGACATGGTCCGATCCATGATGAGTCATGCAAACCTTCCAGGCTCCTTTTAGGGACATGCTCTGTTAACAATAGCTTTCACACTTAACCGTGTTCCATCTAAGATGGTTCAAAAGACATCATAAAAGATATGGACTAAGAGACGACCCAGTATGTCTTTCTTGAAGATTTGGGGCTGCGAAGCTTATGTGAAACGTCAAGTTTCTGATAAGCTTGGACCTAAATTAGATAAATGCTTCTTTGTGGGGTATCCAAAGGAAACCAAGGGATACTTTTTCTATAATCCTACCGAGGGCAAAGTGTTTGTCGCACGGACTGCTGTATTTCTAGAAAAAGAGTTTATCTCCAAAGGAATCAGTGGGAAGAAAGTAGAACTTAAAGAAGTTCAAGTTTCACAAAGCAGCAATGAACCAATGGTGGAAATAGAGCAGCCTCCACAAAATGTTGTGGAACAGCAACCTGCTCTTGTAGCACAAGACCTGCGTAGGTCTAACAGGATACGTTATCAACCAGAGAGATATGGATTTCTCATGACCCAACAAGGTGACGTATTGCTCATGGATCAAGATGAGCCTGTGACTTACCAGAAAGCCATTATTGGCCCAGAATCTGAGAAATGGCTTGAGGCCATGAGATCTGAAATGGATTCCATGTATGCCAACCAGGTATGGACCTTGGTTGACCCACCTGAAGGGGTAAAATCCATTAGGTGCAAGTGGTTTTCAAGAAGAAAATTGACATGGATAGTAATATGCATACCTTTAAGGCGCGATTGGTGGCTAAAGGTTTCAAACAAATTCATGGTGTAGACTATGATGAGACTTTTTCCCCAGTTACGATGCTTAAATTTGTTCGGATCTTGCTTGCTGTTACAGCATACCATGATTATGAAATCTGGCAAATGAATGTCAAAACTACTTTCCTTAAAGGAAATCTTCTCGAGGATGTGTACATGACACAACCTGAGGGTTTTACCACTCCAGAGGATACTGGAAAGGTGTGCAAGTTGCAACGATCTATCTATGGATTGAAGTAAGCTTCCAGAAGTTGGAATCTTCATTTTGATGATACAATAAAACAGTTTGGTTTCATCAAGAATGAAGAAGAATCTTGTGTTTACAAGAAGGTTAGTGAGAACACTATTGTCTTTCTAGTATTGTATGTAGATGACATACTACTTATTAGAAATGACATCATTACCCTACAATCCGTAAAGACTTGGTTAGGGAATTGCTTCTCTATGAAGGACTTGGGCGAAGCCACCTATGTGTTAGATATCAGGATCTATAGAGATAGATCACTGAGACTGCTTGGTCTAAGTCAGAGTACATACATAGACAAAGTGTTAAGACGGTTTAACATGCATGAATCCAAGAAAAGACTCTTGCTTATGTCGCATGGTGTAAGCCTATCTAAGGCTCAATCCCCTTCCACCCAGGATGAGAGGGATCGCATGAGCAAGATTCCATATGCATCTGCAATTAGATCTATCATGTATGCCATGTTATGTACTCGACCAGACATCTTGTATGCTTTGAGCATGAAGAGTAGGTACCAGTCTGATCCCGGTGAGAGTCACTGGACTGCTATCAAGAACATCCTTAAGTACTTAAGAAGGACTAAGGATTCGTTCTTGGTATATGGAGGTGAGGAAGAACTAGTTGTAAAAGGTTACACTGATGCTAGCTTCCAAACCGATAAGGACGACTGCAGATCACAATCGGGTTATGTTTTTTGCTTAAATGGTGGGGCTGTGAGCCGGAAGAGTTCAAAGTAGGAGACAGTCGCCGATTCTACCACAGAGGCTGAGTATATTGCTGCCTCCAATGTAGCAAAGGAGACCGTTTGGATCAAGAAGTTCATTACTGAACTTGGCGCTATTCCTAGCATTGTGGACCTAGTGGATCTCTATTGTGATAATAATGGAGCCATTGCACAAGCTAAAGAGCCTAGATCTCACCAACGATCCAAACATATACTTAAGCGCTTCCATCTCATTCGAGAGATCATCGATAGAGGAGATGTGAAGATATGCAGAGTACCAATAGATGATAACATTGCTGATCCACTGACGAAACCTCTTGCACAGCAGAAGCATGAGGGTCACACTAGGTCTTTAGGCATTAGATATATGCCTGATTGGCTCTAGTGCAAGTGCGAGATTGTTGGTGTATACCCTAGAGGCCAATACATTTTCTATATTTACATACATTCTATTATGCTATTTTATATATGAGGCATTTCATTTATTGTGTTCTTTTTGATAAACATAATAAAATCCTTAGAATAGTAAGTTTGATGCCATAGGACATCAAGTGGATGACTTGATCGTGAGATCCTTTTGGTTACAACACTATTCTTAAATGTCCCTAGTCAAGTATTATTATTAATTAGGACAACAATAATACATTGAGACTAGTATGTGCATAGACTGATGACCACATCTCACGGGTTATGGATATGAGATATCAAGTCTTCACATGGGTACATATTAGAGTAATGATGTACTGCACTGACCCACCATGAGAACACTACATGAATCATTACGTGAGTGTCATAAGTGATTCTCATAGTGACAATGGTGTCTGTGGTCCTTTGACCTGAACTCACTACGATTCCTACATGAGGAGTTGTGTGTTTTAATGCCATCAAACGTCATCTGTAATAAGGTGATTATAAAGTTGGTTATTGGATATACCGCGAATCATGCAGAGGGATGTGAATGACCTAGATGGGATTTGTCACTCTTACATAACAGGAGCGATATCTTCGGGCCCCCTGATTGAGTGAGATTGCGAAATGCATGGCCATGCTCAAATGAGTCAATATGAGATATTGATCTCATTTGTTATTATAAAGTCTACTCGAGTATCAGGAAATAAAAGATTGGACTATACAAGGGTGACGCATTCCATGCCTTATGTTCAATCTAGATATCTTGACAAAGGGACTAAACGACACGGAAACATTGGTCACGGAAAGGTTATGTCAAATCATTGACATTCTTATTACTTGGGTAGCAGCGATGTGTTGCTAGATACTGCTCACTGCTTGTATTATTAAAATAGGATTTTAATATTACTGCCAACGTAATAAGAACCTGCAGGGTTACACACATAGAGCAGACTAAAATTGGAGCAATAGATCCAAGTTGGACTCGGATTTAAATATGGGCCAGACTCATAACAGATGGGTCTAGGGTTGCACAGCTTACCTTATTGCTGCTCACACTCACTTAAGGCAGTCACTATTATAAATAGTACTGTTAAGGGGCTGCTAAGATATACAATTACAGAACCCTAGCCGCACCTACAAAAAAATAAGTGAGAGAGAGATAAGTTTCTTCTCTTCTCTTCGTAGCTAGCACTGTGTAAGAGATATGAGGCTCCTCTTTACAGACGTTGGATGTTTATGAGTCTGTTCGTGTGGATACCGTACAGATATCGTTTCTATTATGGTGTTGGTGATTCACGTCCTTCCTTTTGATCACGCTTCAAGAGGTAAATAATTTAAAATTTTGGATTATGGCTTTTCGCATGGATCCTCAGTGGGAATCCCTATTTTTTCACTGCGTGATGTATCCGCAATTCCCAACACATTGTACATTTTCCATGCTTCATAAAGTGATTCATCTTTCTTTTGGAAGAAGTTAGTGATGTCTTGATGGAGCTTGATTATTTTTCCAATCAGATATTACTTATCCAAGAAAGCCTGCTCCATCAATTCCCAGGTAGTAAGTGAATTTGGGGCTTCCGAATGAATCCACTTCTTTGCTTTTTCGGTAAGAGAAAAGGGAAAAAGTTTGATCCGTATAGCATCTGTTGAAACCCCATTAATCTTTATGGTGTCACGTAACTCTAAGAACTCATCCAAATGCTGATTTGGGTCTTCAATCGTTAACCCGCTAAATTACAATTGTTGGACCATCTGGATTAGTGACGTGGCCTCCACCTGTAGCCGTACAATGGAAGACTAATGAGCATTACCATTGGGAGTTCTATAATCTCTCAGCCTTCGCTCTTGATTAGCGACTTGGTTCATGTTGTTTGTCATGTGGCCTTCCTCAAATCTTTATGTTCTTTCTCTTCTAATGTCACGAAGTGTCCTTTTGATCTCAAGATCAATGGGGATAATAAGATCTTCTTGACTCCTCGCTCTACACATAAGAAAGAATCAACACCTGAAAATTCAAAGAAAAATAAAGTGAAAATAAAATAAAATAAAATAAAATATCCTTAAATCAACCAAATTACCGCTCGTGTTAATATTAACATGATCCTTAGTAACGACGCCAAAAACTTGCTGTGAATGTTTTGCAAGTGCACGGATCGTACAAGTAGTAAATAAAGATCGTTCCCACGAGGATCGATTGATTACTAACTCTTATGGAAATTTTGATTATTTAAGCGAACAAAATCAATAATAAAAGCTAAATTTAAATCAAAATAAAACTCAAAGCAAATAAATAGCAATTAAATCAAGAAAAATAAATAGTCAACCAAAGGTTAAAGGCCTAGGACTAGGAATTCACTACACTACCCCTTATGCTAAATTGTAATCATATCTTTACTAATGTTCAATTATGTTCTTGAAGGCAATTTGTCCTAAATTATTTAAAGTCCAATATCTTGGCACTAAAAATGTGCTAAAACTTCATCAATCTTATTCTCATGGCAATTAATCCAAGTTCCAACCTATTAAGATTCATGACAATCGTTGGTTCCTCGAATGATTTAAGTCTATGTCTAGGTCTCAATTCTTAAGTTCAATTCTTAGATTATCAAGCAATTAGATTTCATCTTTCTATCCTTCACCTAAAGCCTAAGATCATGTAAATATGGCATACAACATACCACAAGCATTAAGCACACTAAGAATGAATTAAGAACAATAATTCCCATTAACAAAGAATCAAATTAATAATTCAACATAGAGAAATAGAAAGTTTCATCCTAATCCTAGAAAATGGGGTTTAGTCGCTCATGACTATTGTAGCACAATCAAGAACAAAGGTTAAAGAAATAACCATGATTCCAAAACAAAAAGAGAAGATGGAGAAGATGTCTTCAATGGTTGAACTTCAATAACTCTTGTTCTTATTTTCCAAGCCCTAGCCTCCAATCCTTGTGCCTCTCAAAGTCTCCTGTACCCTCTGTCTATTTTAGGTTTGAGGGTTTGCTTATGTTTATAACAATTGGGGTGAAAACTGCCTCTTTTACGCTCTAGAAGACCTCACACGATTGTGTGAGTGCACGACACGGTCGTGTGAGTTTTAAAAACTACATAATTTCAATGCAGGAGGGTCACATGGCAGTGTGACCAAGACACACAGTCGTGTGACTTAGTCAGAAGCCTTCCTCAAGTTACACGGGGTCATGTGATCTTGACAGAAGCATTTTCTAAGTTTCACATGGTTGTGTGTAAGTCATCAATTGCTCAATGATTGGAAAAAGGATAAGTGATCTTCATGAAAGTTTTATTTTTCTTAACTTTCCAATGCCACTAGAATCACCTCGTTTCGACCTCTATAACTCAAGTTATGCTCATTTTATCGCGCAAAGGTCAAAAACTATGTGAATCTTTGCCATATAAATTTCGAGCTCAACTATATTACAATGAATCCATCCAAAACTTCATAGAGCCATGTCAAAACACCTCTTTTGGACTTAAAAACATAGAGAAAGACCAATCATCAGATACTAAGAATAATTAGATTAAATGTGACAAAAATTGCAACATAAATCAATCAAAGCACACCTAAATCCACTTCAAATCAAGCACAAGATGTGTATATTTTATCCTCACATCAAATACCAAAATGTAACATCCTAATACTAAAACTAAATACAAATCCAGAATTATGCATTAGTAATCATATTAGAGTTAGATTAATATCAAATTTTGTGAAGATGTACATATATAATATACAAAATATGAGCCTGAAGCGGAAGTACATAATACATATCTTTAGAACTGTGTTCTATACAAAGTTGTACATTAAGGTACAATTAATACATCATTTGCTACTAAGGCACAATATGGTATACAACCATGTACAAATATCAACATAAAAAGAAGTAAAACTTCTCTAAGATCATGTCCTCCTACTTTTCTATAGTCTGCATGTGGTCATCTTGAAATCATTATGAAAATTCAAGCAAAGGGGTGAGAATCTCATAATTCTCAATAATACTTATAAAATCATGTCATCATAATAATTCCAAGTTTTCTGGGGAAAAAATCATTTCAAATCATTATGATATATCCAGTAGAAAGGTGGCAAAGCCAAATCAAGTCCTTTCTCTTCCAAAAACAAAATTTCATTTTATATCATTTATCAAAATCATTTGTATAATCAAAATAAACCATCTAATTTGATCATAATCTCAATAGCATATCAAGGATTTAGTCAATGATAAGCTTATGTATTAAGCTATCTCATAATGATCAATCTTCATTCATCATTCATTAAATGGTATGGAGGGAATGTCCATCATCATAATACGATTCACTTGGTAGTAATTTGCTTTTCAGGTTAATGCTCTTCAACCTATTTGTAACAGTTTTATCTTGTTACATAGAACTACTCTGAGTAACCCAACTAGCCACAACTAGTGAGGGAATGTCCATCCTCATTTTAAAGTTGTGAGTAGAGAAGGAGTGTCCATCCTAAACTACTTTAATAGGGAGTGTATCATCCTTCCACACACTATCTTAAGATCTAAGATCACCTCAAGTAGAGAGGAAGTGTCCATCCTTAACTACTTTCATCAAGGAAGAACTTAGGTAAAGAGGGAGGAGTGAATCCTCAACCTCAATTACTCTAGTGGCAAAGGAGTATCCATCCTTAACCACCATTATCCAAGTCTTACCCTAGGTACGAGGAGAGTTTCCTAGATAATGGGTTACTCTAGAATCAATATTATTTCTAGGTTGTTCATCTCAACCATCAATCTCATCATGCATGTAATAAGATATCTCATTGTATCATCTCACATCATAGCATAATGCATTATAATCCCATCACATATGCGATAAAATATTCACTCATATCATCTTACTTCATTGCATAAAGCATTTCATAGCTAAACTTTCATACATTCAAAGTGTTCTTAAGATCTCTTGATCATGCAACAATCTCTAATTCATGTTTTTAAACAGAATAATTGGTTAGCACCTAGTGTTAATCGATTATCATTGGCTAACAAGTCAGTTTTTATGTTCCATAATCAGTTACCATCATTGACTAACCAGTTATGGACTTCTCATGACTTTAAATTAAAGACCAATAATCAATTACCACTCTTTGGGTAATTAGTTATTGGCTTGTTATGCCTTTCTATCTCAAGGGAATAACCGGTTAGGCCTTAGCTCTAACGGATTATTGCCTAACGTGACTTTCAGTTATGTTTCAATAATCGATTAGGCCCAGCCTTAATCGATTATCCCAAGTGTTGGGAGTTCTGTTACACGCAGATAACCGATTATGCATTGTCCATAATTGGTTATCTGGGGAATTTTCAGCAGAAAATAGTGTTTTCAAACTAAAACACCCCAAAACCATCTCATATATACCCGAAACAACCAGAAACTTCACAAACATTGAATCAAATTCATCACAAAATGACATAACAAAGATAGGTAGTCCTCAACTCATATATTTACCTCTTTTATAATCTCAAATCCTTATCATTTCAAGTTCAAGAAGTAAACTTGGACTCATAATCATGTTAGAAAACCATTTCATATTCTTGAATTTCATAGTTTAAAACTCATCATCGAACCAAAGTTTTCATTCAAAACTCTAAGAAATTAAGTTAAGGTAGGAAGAGTTTAAGAAAAACAACCCCTACCTAGCCTGTAGATATTTTCTTCTTCCCTGTCATGTCTTTCTTTTCTTCTTCTTCTTGCCTCTTTCTCCCTTTTTGATCATTCTTTCCCTTATTTTCTTTTCTCTCTTTTACTGACAACATGAGGATGAGAGAATAGGAAAAAGTGAGAAAAGCAAAGTGACTAATAAGTCAACAAAAGGGATAAGATCAACAGAATTATACGGTGGATAAAGAAAAAGAGAGGTTTAAATGAAATCCAACTGGAAACTTTATATATGCCAAGAATACTTTAATCTTTCAACACTGAATTTTCTAACCTTTATAGGTATTGTATAAAATTTTGGGATTTCATTCTAGTCTCTATTTATTATTCAACCATTTTCCTTATACTCCATTATTCGTCCCTATGCTTCATTATTCTTTCCTAGGTTGAATTAAACCCATGGAATTGAACTAAGAAGCTTTCAGATATCCATTCTAATTATTCAAAGATTAGAAATAAATCTTTCATATTTATTTCTATTTCTTCAGCTATTTAGACAAAATCTAAGATTATATAAGTTATTTTTCACATTCAGTGTTATAGATTTGCGCACAAACTAATCCAGATGATTACCAAAATTAACAATTGACCTATACCAATATTATTGAGCTTCTTTAACCCTAATTAGGACTATTGTGTTAGTGAGAATGTTACAAAAATCTCTTGATAAGAACTCTTGGGAACACATAGGTGATTTTATTTGAAAAGAAAATGATCCTAAATGAAATACTTCTCAAACGAACCATGTAAGCATTTCTCAAAACTAGATGCAAAATCATCATAATTAGCATAAAGTTCTTTTAGCATATCAAAACCAAGCAATCTTGTGTCAAGCACATGAAGAAGATAATGCCTTTTAGAAAGTGCATCAACCATAATGTTCATTCTACCTGCTTGTGCTTAATAGCAAATGAAAAAGATTGTAGGAATTGTACCCATTTGCCATGTCTTTTGTTCAAGTTGTGCTGACCATTAATGTATTTCAAAGCTTCATGATTACTATACAAAATAAACTCCTTTTGCAGCAAATGGTGACTCTAATGATCAAGAGCTCTAATGAACATGTAGAACTCCTTATTTTAGGTAGAATAATTCTTTTTAGAATCTCCAAGCTTCTCATTGGAATAAGCAAGTGGTCTGCCTTCTTGGTTAAGAACAACTCCAATGCCTACTCCTGTTGCATCACATTGCATCTCAAAGACCTTCACAAAATCTAGTAAAGCTAAGATAGGGGCTTTTACAAGCATCTTTTTGATCTTCTCAAAGCTTGTTTGTGCTACTGTTGTCCACTCAAATGAATTATCCTTCAAACAATCAGTTAAAGGAGCAATGATTGTGCTAAAAGACTTAATAAATCTTTTATAGGAAGATGCTAATCCATGAAAGCTTCGAACAACAAGTACAGATTTTGGAATAGGCTAACTAACAATAGCCTCAACCTTGCTATCATTTACCTTGAATCCATCTCTGGACACAACATAGCCTAAAAAAGATAACGTCGAGTGAAAAAAAAAGGCATTTATTCAAGTTTTCATAAAGCTTTTCTTCTTGAAAAGTTTGAAAAACTTGAGAGAGATGGTTAATATACTCTTATTTAGACCTTCTATAGACAAGAATGTCATCAAATAAACAACAAATATACCAATAAAAAGTTTAAAAGTATTGTTCTGAAGTGGATTCAGATGGGTAGTCGAGATAGGCACATCACAGTGGTTTCCTCATTGCGCAACAATAGCAGAGCGTGTTGAGACCGAGGGGGTTGGTACCTGCAAAAGGACTCCAACGCTCAAGTCATGGTATGCACAAGTAGGATTATGCAATGAGTGATAAGTTACCTGGAGAGGTGAATAAGCCTGATATTTATAAAAGTTGGATAGATACGTTCTCGTAATAGTAGCAGGAAAAGATATGTTCCTTATTTAGTTATTGAGGATTCCTATATTATCAGAATATAGATACTGCAATTATGGGCAGTTAGAGGCAATTAAGGGTGCTATTATTCTGTAAGATCATGATTGGCGATAACAGATATTATCAATATCTATCCATTGCGCGGATCTTGTGGTAAAGTTGTTGCTACCCAATGTCGTGGTCCAATAGGCATAGAGCTGGGATCTTATCTACATGTTATAAGTGAACTCCCGTTGAGGGCATTTACGACGGACCACGACGTACAACATGCCGAGTCGATCCATGAGAACATGAGTTAATCTATCGATTATTTCGACATCTTAAGTATATTATGTTTGATCTAATTGGACTCCAAATATGCTTAATTGTTAACAATTAGCTAAGCTTCTAGATATGAAGCTTAATTGGATCCTTATTGTGAAATTATGCTTAAGTGCAATTATAAGCGTTCATAATTGAATTATGCTTTTCAGTAGATCTTTGAGTGATAGAGTCCATTAGCATCAAACCAAGTTTGCTATCCACTTGAGGAGAAAGCTAAACACTCAAGGAGATCAACATCACCTCTAGAAGCAAGAGAAAAGATCATATGTGAAGAATCAGGGTTGAACATGAAGAAACCAAGTGACACGACCCGTGTCCTTAGACACAGGTGGGTCATGTCCTTCTCTGGCACCTCAATTGGACCCAGTGCTGAGCACGACCGAAGAAACGACTCGTGTCCCCAGACACCGAGGGGTCATGTACCTCTCTTCCTGTTCAATTCCATGAAAATTATGTTAACAGACTAAGACACGGGGGGCTCATGTCATCAGACACGGCCCGTGTCTGTGACTCAGAAAATCAATTTCAAATTTGAAAGATGAGGTATGGGCCCAAAGGAATAAATAAGATTGTTTAAGGTTCCAAAGGAGGTCGTCTGGGATAGAAGCTGCCAAGCTACTGAAGAGAATTCGAAGAAGAGGAGAAAGGGAGATTCGATCAAAGATTGGAGATTCGAGTTCGAGCCATCGGAGATCAATCAACCTCGATAATTGGAAGCTAGTTGAACTTCAGTTTTCATTCGCCCTTGTATTCTTAACGATGTCTTTCTTTCGTTTTTCTTTTGATTTTGAATTTGCCATGCATTATTAAGTTTCTTATTTGGTTAAGGGAAGATGAAACCTTAGTTTTGATCTTATTAATCCTACATGGTTCTTTATTTCAATATAGTTGTGTTTTTATTCATATGTTTCTGATCTTAATTTAGTATAAAGGTTTTTATACTCTGCCAATTTCGAAAGTGGTAAAATTAGGATTGCTATGCGTGGTTAAGGTAGTAGAACTAGTGAGACATATGATCTAATCTAAGCAATTCAATCCTAGTGTGTGATTGGGTCTTAAAGTGATTGATTTTCTAAATCTTAATGCAATCATTAGGTAGCTATAAGAACGGTTGCTTTATAGCTAACTAGTGATTATTGCTTAATTTGAGCAGTTGCTAAATTAACCAAAAGGTCTAAAACCTAAGGAAAACAGAGAATTAATCTCACAATCACATAAAGACATAGTTGATCATGTTGGAATAAATGATATGTAGGTTAGTATTATCATATAAATCTAGTGGTAGATTCCATCTCTTAACCAATACTTTTAAATTGGTAATTCAAATCGTGTTTACTGCTGTTGCTTTAGACTTAATTTCTATTCTTAATTTTAACAAATAAAATCCCCTTTTTCTGTTTATTATTCTTCGGAGTTTAATTTAAGCATCAGTTTATAATATTAATTGAATTAGTTCTCTGTAAATCGACCCTTACTAACTATAACTTATTATAAAATTTTTATATTTTTAGTGGAACTTGACAACTAATTTTGATCTTAATTTTATTCATAATCCATACAATACCAACAATCCAGAACAAGTATGATTCATCACTCTCATAAAAGTGCTAGAAGTAATTGCGTAAGCCCAAATGACATAACTAGCTAGTCATTCATAGAGTCCTCCCTTTATTTTGAAATTGATTTAATGATTAATTAGTATTAATTTAATACGAGATAAATAGTTTTAGATTTTACTATTGTATTCAAAATTATTATATGATCTACAAAACACCAACTACAACTAATATGATGTGAACAATTTTACATAAATACAACAAAAAGGTAAAAAATACAACTAATAGATAGTATACATGCATTGATACACATTAAATATCCATTATCATTATTCTTCTTGCGTCTCCCTTATCTTAATCATTTCACACATGGTTTATGTAATATTTTTTGGGTTTTGATCATCTCCTTTTTACTCATGTACCTGACCCTAGGCAGTAGGAAAGGAGAGTAACGATGCTCCCAATGCAGCGCCAGAGTATGGAGCAAAGACATTCTAACATTTAAGTTGAAAGTAACACTAGGAGATAAGAGTGTGTGAGACAAGATTCGTTAGGGGCTTGGCTTCCGTTACACAGTGGATGGGTACTTGTTAAGGAGCTAATGCTAAGAGTGATAATCTCTATTACTCGCGAATTGAGGAGATTTGATCCCTTTATAATAGATACGGAGATATATGATCTTTTTTATAATTGCCTTCTAGAAGATATGGTCGCTGACTAGTGGGGCCAAGGTAATTAACCACCTATAACCAAGGCTAAATTCCGGTACGGAACAGTAAGATTATATTATTGAAAAAAATACAAATTTTATTGCAAAGGGCTTCACCATTTTTTTTGTAGAACCCACCAATTTTATACAGAGTAATTTTGTCTCTTTTTTACCTCTCCTATTAATGACTAAATAAGAGGATCCATATCTATATTTTTTTGGTATAGTAATATATTAAACATGTACAAGGCTACAACAATTATTTCTTTCTTGTTTGTAAAAAAACAAAAAAAATCTAATCTAGGATGCAAATATTCAACTACCGAAGCAATTCGCAAAAACTACGAAGTGGTGTACAAATATCTCTAAGTAATGAATAACCACTAAAAGGAAAAATTCACAAAAAAGAATTGAACAAAGTGACAATGAACTGACACAAGAAATTAGAGAGAGGAAAAGAAAAAAGAAGTAGATAAAAAGAAAGTCATGAACTTAAATACACATTTCTACAAAATTTCAATGCTCAGTCATTTTTATTCGACAACTCAAGTCATATGCTTTGCTATGATCTTGTTTTGCTGCTCCAACCACAGTTGTTGCTGCTGCAACAAAGTTTGCTCTTGCATTGACACATTAGATGTATGCTCATTGATCTTTGCACTAGACCATGGCCCGAAGGGATCATCTTCTTCGGGTGTTGCCAATGTCGTCTCATTACAATCCTTTGCATTAAAAGTTGGTGCCACTGTTGAACGATAAAAATTCTGTGCTTGAAAGGTCAAGGAAACAATAGTCGCATTAAGATTCGCAATAGGATTCTGAGCAGCATGGATTGGTTCTTCCTTTGTGGCATTGACTTTTTGCACGCTAAAGGTTGGTGCTGTGCTCGTCTCATATGAATTATGAACTTGAAACGTTGGAGCTGAGTCATTCTTTAAAGAACATTGAGCTTGGAAGCTAGGTGCTGCAATCATCGTATCAGACGTTTTAGCATGAAAAGTTGGTGGCACCGTCATGTTGGTCCCTGTAGAACCTTGAGCTCTGAAGGTTGGTGCCATTGTCATCTCATTCGGTTTTATATCACCAAATATTAGATCCAAATTTGTTTTGGAATTAGAACTTTTACTAGAGAAGGTTGGTGCAAGCGGATCCTGAGCAGAAAAGGTTGATGTCGTTGCCTTAAACGTTGGTTCCACATAAAAAACATCATTAAAACTAGCTTGGCCTTTAAGGATGGGATTGGTGGTAATAGGAGGAGCAACAGTTCCTACGACTTCCAGGAATGGGTTGTATTGATGTTGAGGTACTGAAGGTTGTTCAAATAAGGTGACAAATGGGTCAAATCCATTTGCTAATTTGGATTTTGTCTCCGTAGGTGCAGTTACTATCTTTGCCAACACTAACTCCCAACAATCTTTGGAGCCATTACTGGAACCCATTTTTGTGTTTTGTTGCTCCCATTCATTTGTTTGATTTTGTTGCACTTCCTGCTGCAAATCATCAAAGCTTATTATGTCCAAACTTGACCTTGATGTTTGATCAACTGGCAATGATTTGGTAGAACCAGAATCATTTGCACTAATAAAGTCATCATATTGTGATTGTTTCTCATCTTGATCGGATTGCTCTGAATACATATCTTGCTCAAGTGACCTCCTGGGACTCAGAGCAGCATCAGTAGCACTCATGAGGTCTTCCAACGATGTACACTGAGACCCAAAGTCAGATCCACTCTCAAAAAACCTTTCAAGTGTCCCATATCTTTCACTAGCTTCACCTTGCGATGAACTTGAACCTGCAGGATCCTTTGCTGAAAGAAAAAGGAAGTGTTTGGAACCATTATTTGCAGGGAATGAAGCTTGGTCCTTTAAGAACTCTTGTAGTGTCTCCATAAGCTCTTCAGATATCTTTTGCACACTTGGGTACTCATAGGACCTCCCAACCCCTATGCTTGTACAAAAAGAATAGAAAGCAGATAGCTCATCAAATTGCTTGTAAGATTTGACACAAGCGTTGAATGCAGTAGCACATGTCGGATATGGCAAATGGAAGAAGCTATCTAAGACAACAGCAAGCCCATCAGAGATATCCCTATATAGATCAAAACTTTCCTGCACAATAGCATAGAGAGAAATTTGAACCAAACGGTTTGTCTTGGCCGACCCAGTTGGCCTTGTGCCAATAGCTCTATCCAACAACCTTTGCCAATATGTAATTCTATCAAGCACCATTGTGGGTTTCATGTCTTTGATACCAGGCTCATTTGATAGCTTATTCCTCTGGTTCTTCTCATGAAAACGGTTATAATACGTGAATCTCCGTTGTAGCTTTCCGGTTAGGAAGCAATCCAAGCGTTCATCAAGGTACAGAGCAAATGTTCTAACAAATGCAGTGTAATCCCAAGGGCTAGAATTGGAGTCATCTCTGAAACTTGAAAGGTTGAGGATTTTGGCACCTCGTTTCATTGCATGGAAGACTTCCCTGGGAAAATATGGATCACCATCTTGAAAGATTCTAAGGACAATCATGAGAGATTTGAGGGCAACGACCCAGTTGCGGGTCTTGCCAATGCGCTTGCCTATGCATTGGGCACATGCAGCTGCATAGACTTTGTTAGAGGAGACTAGTTGCACAATTTCATTGACATAACGCTCTTCAATGGGATTTTTATCATGGGTTGTGGCCTTAAGGATGGTGACCTCAAGATTGGCTGCATTGGTTACCTTCGCTAGGCTAATGCTAGTTTGGTCCTTCACTGCTCCAATTGCCTTCCTTAGCTTGCTTGGCATGGTGAATCAAATTAAATTGGTATCCTTGTGTCTCCTATCCGGATTTGAACATTATCAGGCATTTGAAGTTTGATGTTAATATGTTTCTAAGAAAAGTGGAAGATTGGAAGTTATTTAGAAAGAAAATGACAGGATTTTCTGAGAACATTTCTAATATGATACATAGAAGAAAGAGTATGGACGTTCAATTTGATTCTATTTTTAGTGTGCGAATTTTGATGGTGGAGAGTAAAGTTCGGAGTGGAAACCTGGACAAGACGAGAGTATCGTTTCGTTTGGTTGACCAATTTATGCTTTTGAAACAGTAATTTAATTCCACCTTGATGTGTTTACAATTTCATTTGTATACTCTTAAAATGTAGTGAATAATGAGGTAATAAATAATAATTTTAATATGTGATAAATTTTATTATTATATAAAATGAGTTAAAATTAAAATTTATTAGATCTTACATAAATATTATCATTTGTTTTAGAAATGTTAATTATTTAATAAAATACTTTTTATAATACAAATTAATAATATGATAATTAATAAAATTATAAGTGATAATCTTTATTATTTATACCATAATCTTATTATATTTTTATTAACTAAATCTAATTAAAAAATTCATAATATTTAATATAAAAATTACTGCTAATTATTTTAGAAGTATTTATCCCATTATATAAATGTAAAAAGTAAATGTAAAAAGTGGTTACACAAACATTACCAAAAAAAAAGTAGGTACACAAAAAATAATTTTGTTGTGCTGACCTTTTCTCTCTCATTTTTATTAAAATATATTTTTTGGTGAGCACTTATTTTAATCCTGAAAGATATATCTGACATTATTTTGACATCACAAGAAAAGTTAACACCAATTTATTCGTCCAACCATCAAAAGTGACATTAAATTAATCTTTCAAAAAATTTAACATCAATTTAATTCTGGAATTAAAAAAATATTAATTTAATTGCTCAATCATAAAAAATTGACATTATTTCAGTCTATCAATTATAGAAAATGACTTCAATTCAATTCTTTCAATATTGCAGTCTAAACACAAAATGATAATTTTGACATCATTATCTAAAATTTAAGGATTAAGTACATATTTTAGATAGTTGCAAAAATTTAATTATTTTAATAATTAATTATTATATAAATTTCTTTTGTTATAATCGATTATAATAAAATTAATTTTATATTTAAAAAAGTTAGTTAAAAAATAATTTTAATTTAATATGATTTGTTTAGATAATATAAAAAAATTATTTTAATGTATTAAATTATTAAAATAAATATAGAATGATTAAAAAAATTATTTAATTAAAGATAAAATAGTATTTACATCTCAAAGTGAAAAGAATAATCTATAATTTAAAATTATAAACTGAAATTTTATCATTACAAAAAAAAAATTAAAATACATTGAATTTCATACAAAAATTAAAATTAAATTTACTAAACATGTTAAGTTATTATTATAACAAAAAAAAATTTAGAAAAAAGCCGCTGGGAAAGGAAATAACCCTTCTTAAACACACTCTAAATGGAAATCAAAATTTTTTAGAAAATCAATGTGATGATATTTATATCTTTAAAAGACTGAAATGAATTGTTTTACTTCCGTAAACATATGTTTTTCTTTATATTTTATTTAGGTGGCCCATATGCCACATTTTTTTTTATATGGCTATATGTCACATTTTATTACTTATTAACTTTCTTTAGTCGCATTATATATATATAGAGAGTGTATTTTGTAACACCCCAAAATTTTCTATCCTATAAACAGTAATTTTGATAGTACAATGCAATTTTCTTGTTTAGTAATTTCTGAATCTTGTAAAATTATTTTGTTTATTCCAATCAGTGTATTTGATCATTTTGAGTGATTTACTCCGTGTCGGAAAATAATAATTTTTGGGCTGGAGAAAATTTTTCTGTATTTATTTCTCTTGACTGTTAATTATTTTTAACAATCTGACTTGATTTTCATACATTTTCTAATTTTTGTGATTTTATGTGTGATTTTAAATTTTTTTCTGTTTGTGGGCCCCACGAGGTGTTTGTAGGCCCAAGTGACCATACGTGGGCCCAGGTGGGTCTCGCAAAGTTAAAAATTTTTCTACGCATAGAAAAATTTGTACTGTTTAGACGGAGACAGGGGATCTTACTAAACCTGAATCCGGAAACAGTTTTAGAAAATTTGTTTTGTACTGTATTTATTTATCGGAAGATAAAAATACAGTAAATATATTCTTTTGTGAGATTTTTAGTAGATAAAAATAGAAATTATATTGCTTAAGTCAACATTGGTGGTTTGGATATCCACTATTGATTCAATTAACGGTTAAGAAATAAATTTAATAAAGAAACATAAGATAATCATCATTGATTTAATCAATGGTGTGAGAATAAACTTAATTAGGCAAGCTTCAATATCAACCGTAGATTTAATCAACGGTGTAAAATTAATTATATAAAGTGATCATTTACAACCATTAGATTTAGAATTGATCAAGGGTAGAGATTTGGTCTTAAAAAGTGACAAAGATCATTTATGACCATTGGATGAAGAATTAATCAAGGGTGGAAATTTGGTCTTAAAAAGTAGTAAAGACTAATTATGACCCTTGGATTAAAAGTAAGAAGAAGTAATCTTGACCCTTTATTTTGGAGACACATCTAATGGCTAGAATTTAAAGGAGAATGATCTAATGGCTTAGATTAAGTCTTCTAAATTAAAAGTCTACCTAAATCCTAACCCTTGAATTAATCAATGGCTAGGAATGCTTCAAATAATTGTATATAAAAAAAAATGACAACTTCATGCATTATGGAAGGGGGGGACGGTTTTGGAGTGCTTGGACAATGAGGAGATAATTTTTTTTTAGTAGCCTTTTTAGGCTAAAGAAAAGATGAAGTCAACAATGATTTGATTAGTAACTAATTAAGCCTAATTTGATTAATCTAATGACCTAATTAACAAGTTAAGTAAACTAAATTAAATATTAAATTGTTATAATCTAATTCTTAATTAGATATCCTAATTTTAATTAGAGATTATAATATGTGAAATAATATGTTAATTAATTAGTTATATAGTTAGAATGTTAGTTAAGATTGGTTAGGAAATTTAACCTAACTAATTACCTAATTAATTAGCATGCAATTAAGTGAAAATTGAGAACAATTAATTCCCTAAAATACTCAAGGAGCCATACGGTTTTCATGCAGCTTGGAGAGACTTTTACATGGTTCTTGAACCACCAATAATAGCCATGCAAACTAAATTAATGACCATTATTGTTTATCATGGTCAATATGACCATTATTATTTTGTTTGCTTCCTTTGGATTGCATGATGAAGGGGGGACGGTTGGAGAAGTAAGAAAGAAGAAGAGACATGTTGAGCATGTTGGAGTAGCCTTTTTAGGCCAAAGAAAAAGCTTGAAGACATTAATTAGATGTCTTGACCAATTATTAGTCATTTTCCTAAAGCAAAGTTATTTTCTTCTTTCTCTCCATGTAATGCTACGGCTGCCCACTTCAATTCAGCCATTTGATTTCATTTGTATCACATTTTATAACACTTAACTCATTCTCTCTCTTCTCTCTCTTCCAATTTGTCAAGAACACCAAGAACAACACTATTTTCTTTCCTTCCTTGAGCATTCGGTCACCACCCATGGAACCACTTCCAATCTTCCATAATTTTATCTAACTATATATCTTGAATCCTCTCATCAATTCAAAATACTTTCATGTTGGAGACTTTTTCTAAATCATTCATCTTCATCACTCAACCAAGTCAAGAACACAAAACAACCATTTTCCTTCATTTTCTCACCAAATGGTTCGGCCATGACCACCAAAAGCACCACCCATCACTTTTAATTTCATCCAACCATAGATCTTGAATCTACATGATATTCTAAGCAACTTTCATGTTGGAGACTTTCTCTAAATCATTCATCTTCATGGACTTTCTTCAAGAACAAAGTTATGGGATTTTTGAGGTGAAGTATAAGAAGACTTCATTTCTTCTCTTCTTTTTCATGATCTAAACCATGTTTGATCCATGGTTCCTCTTAATCAAGCTTAGTATACTAATTTCTATGTATTTTGTTTTGAATTTGAGAAGCCCTTGGTGTTGAAGGACTTGGAAAGAGAAGCAAAATCAAGAAGCTTTGAGGATCTTCAAGAGGTAAGAGGGAGATCCATCTCACCAACCAATTATGGTGGTAGGAGATGGTCTTATATTTGATGAATTGTGAATTCATGTGAGAATTCCAATCCATGGTCATGTAATAATTAATTGTGTGTTTATGAGCTTTGCTTTATTTTCTTGTGCCTTGATTATTTTGTCTATGCTTAATATGCTTTACATGATTTTATGGCTTTGATAGTATACTTATAATATGCATGATGAGTATATGGCATGTTTGTGATATTTATGATGAAATATATATATGTATGTCATGATGTGTGGATGGAAAGAAAATTGAACTTGGTTCCAATGGCCAAGGAAGAGCTACGGTTTTGATGCCTTTGATGAGGGTCAATGTTGAAATTTTTCAAGAACAAGGAAATTAAATTTTGATCCCTAGAACAATGAGAATTTCGGTCAAGACACCTCAAAATAGGTGTTTACAAATTAATATGTTTATGGAAGAATAAAATTGGATTGATTTGAGGAGTATAGAAAATGAACTAAATGTTTGTTTTTTTTAAGAAAACATGAACACAAATTTTAGAATGAAATTTTATTGATTTATTTTGTGTAGAAACAATAATGGAATTTATTTAAGTTAGAAGAAAAATATTTCATGGTTCCAATGACCATCTATAAGGTTTTGATAATTTAGAAAAATGTTTTGATGCTATGAAATACAAGAATTTTCAAATAAAGATTTTTGAAAAGGGAATTAAGTGTTATAAATTAAGTGAAGTGGAATTTTCATAAATAAAAGAAAAAGAAGATTGAAAGTATTGAACTTCAAATTAATTTAAAAAGAATCAATTTTTAGAAGTGATTTAGAAATATAAAAGAAAATGTTTGTAACTTAAATTTGCTCACGAAGAATTTATTTGGTTTTGGAAAACGTTAGGAAATTTAAAGTTAAGAAACAATAATTAAAACAACTCAATATGATTTTGTAGGACTAGATCAATAAAAAGTGATTTTGAGAAAATATATATTAAGGAAAAGATTTTTGACTAAGAATGAAAAAGGATTTGCAAAGAAAGTGAAAATGAATTTGAACAAATGGGTTTGTTATATGACCAATCGGTACTTTGGTTTTGAAAATAAAACTTTAATGGTTTTGTTTGTGTAAAATCATATCAATTTAAAAGGAAAAATATTTTGATAATTTTTCAAATAGTAATGCCTAGATTTTGATGAAACAAATTAATTTTTCAAGTGGAAATATAATTAATTTAATACAAAAAATTTGAAAAGGGAATCAGAGTATTTTACTCACTTGAAAAATTAAGTTTTGTAAACGAAAATGTTTTCAAACTTCAATTTATTTTGAAGTAGGTTAATTTGGAAATGATTTGGGAAAAAATGGAGAATATAATGGTATTTTGAGAATTTACTCAAGTATAACTTATTTTCAAGTTTTGAAGTACATTTGGAAATTTTAAGATTTGAAACATTGATTTATATCAATGAAAAAGTAATTTTGTGGATTATATTTGAAAAATATTTTCTTGAATAAGAAAATGTGAAAAATGAAGTACAAAGTCATAATATTTTGAGAAAGGATGAAATGAAATTTTTGAAGGTTAAGAAATATTTTTCGTAATAGAATTGTGGTGAAAAATAATTTACGTATCTTAAAAACGATTTAGAATATAGTAAAATATTCCTATGCGATTTAAAATATGTTAAAATATTTCTACGTGATTTGAATTACGTTTAAATATTTTACGTGAGTTTAAATATTTGACGTACTGTTGAAAAATCACTATGTGATTTAAAAGTAATAGAATATTTTTACGGTATTGTGAAAATATAACGAAACGTTTGAGAATTTTGAAAACGTAATGTGTGTTACGATATTTTGAAAACGTAATGAAACATTTTGGAATTGTGAAAACATAAGAAAAATGTTGTGTAATTTTGTGAAAATACGGCGAAAGTGTTTTATAACTATGAAAACATGATAACATGATTTTGTGTTGAAAATACTGATTATAATTCTTGTTTAACCGATGTATGGACAATTTGTATGAGAGAGTGGCGTGTTTTGCCTATGATTGGTATTTGGTGCATTTTATATGCATTGGAAAGAGATGTCGTATTTGGATTTGGTGCATTATACATGCATTGAAAAGATTTGTCCCGTTGGGGTTGGACTTACGCACCGATAAATTCGTGCATTGTATAAAAGATAGCTAATAGCTATTATGGCCCTTGTGGTTGAAGAGGGAATGAGAATTGATAGTGAGGTCTATGATGGATCTTGGGGCGTCGAGTAGCGGCGGTCGACCGATGTGGACACCGGTAGCGAGTACCACTGTGCCACTTGGCGATGCAGTCCGTTGCAATGCATTGACGATATCCGACAAGAACACGATTCTTTTCAACGACTGGGAGATTGCCTTTGGGCTAAAGCTGACAATTAACCAGAGCATTCTTCTCGAAATTGTGAAAACTTCCATGGAGTCGTTTTTGATAAACTGAGTCTTTGTACGTATGTATAAATCTGAGCATTTATATCTGTATGATATGTTAATTGAGGAATGTTGGCTATGACAATTGTTTTGAGTACTTGGATGATGATTGAACTGATAAATGATTAGATGATGATAGTTGATTAATGCTGATAGCATGATTATGATATGATCTATCTGTATAATATTGCTGTTTGTGTTATCTCTGTGCTGCCATGTTGGTATTGGTGTAGGTGATCTCACCTCTTTGTTATATTGTTTTGTCAGTATGTCATCTTTGTTAAAATCAAATAATAGAAAGATCGAGTTGTCTTAGACATAACGAGCGATGGATACTCTGAGATTGGTGATAACAATAAGGAGTGGACATTCAGGACTCGAAGGTGTGCAGTGTTGACAAAGGAACAGATGTCTGATGCATCAAGATGGACGAGAAAAAGAATAAGTATGTTAAAGTTTTTCGTTAGTGTTGTCTTAGTCTTTATTAAGTAGGACCGTCATGGGGTTTGCTACTTATAAAAAAAAAAAAAGAGTCTATTAATTTTATATTTCTCTTTAAATTATGATATTAATTGGTGTCAATATTACATAATGAATAGTTGAAATATGATTTTCAATATTACCTAATATTTTCGGTAAATTACGTTTCGAGAAAGAAAAAATTTTGAAACTCATCTTTTATAACTCAAACTTTGTGCCAACTTATTTTCAAATTATGAGTCGGAAGTCGAAATGTGATGCCTAGCTAGGGTGTTACATTAGTTGGTATCAGAGCTAGGGTGTTACATATTTAATGAGAGAAGTACTTATATAATTATATTATCAAAATTTACTTATTTTATTTTTTCATAATAAAAATTTTTCTCATTATGTATACCTTCTATATATATATAAACTTAGATTTGAATAATACACACTATTTATTAGTCAGGTTTGAATGCTTGTAATTAAGGATTTATTTAGTATATTGTATTAGACCTAATAGGATAAGGTAATACAATACATTATGATCTTATCAGTTATTTGGTATAAATACTGTATTGTAGAAATTTATCCATTAAATTTCTCTTATATATTAAAATGATGGATAATTTAATCAAGTTTTGAGGTGAGATTAGACCTGATTGAATTTTGATATATAAGTTGTTATAAATAATTTTTTATTATAATTTTAAACACCTTGATATCCTCAACCATTACGTATTAGGCCTTAAACTATCAGGTTTTATACTATCAGGCCTTATACTATCATGTCTAATATTATTAGGTCTCATCTTATCCTTCATACCAAACGAATCCTAAATCATTAAAGAGATCCATAAACAAACTATTATTTCTTTTGTTTTTTATGTTTTAAAAAGGAAAAAAGATTATCATATATTTTTTTAGGGGTGTATATATTATTGACACTCTTTTAAGGATATTAAATTTAGAAAAAAATAATAAAAAATATAAGTATTATAAATTATATTAAAAAATATGAAAAAATATGTATATACTATTAATAATAAAAATATCAAAATTATGTTACAAAAATATTTTTAATCAATTCAAAAAATCTATATTTTAGTCAAAGAGAAATAACAAGCTCTCTCTGTTTAAGTCATTGTTAACTAAGGCTATGATTCTCTAACCATCTTTAAAAAAAATTATTTTGATAAGTGAAAGATTAATTTTTTAAAATATTTTTTATTATCTAAATAAATATTTTTTAATAATATTATTTTTATATACATAAATTTAAAATAAAATTTAAAACTATATATTTAAAAAATCTAAATTCATTTTACTCCTACTAATTCACGGGCATGGCTCTCCAACCGTCTCCTCATTGCTGATATAAGAGAAATTGCATGTGTTTTGTTTTGGTTTGGATTTTTATTTTTATTTTATAAAAACGGTGCAAATGTGTGATACCAATTATATATATATATATAAAATGGAAAATTGCATGCAATTGTGGTGCTACAGAATTACTCCAGAGCAAGTAGTTTTTCATTTTTCACAATCTTTTTTTATTCTTTTAGTTAATTAGATAAAAATGAAAGAAAAATAGACGGTTACATTTAAAAATTGGTTGAAGCTTGGTTGAAATTGCAAATGAAATTTGTTTTTTTCTTCAAGATTTCGTTTTAATATAATTAGAATGATATTAAAGAAAATAAAAAAACTTTCTTAATTTTTTTGAAGTATAGAAATGAGCAGTCTTTATCTTATGTTTAGTAGGTTATAGGATAAAAAATGCAATTAATTTTTAAATCTTTTGTACAATTTTTTTTGAGATAATTTGTTATTATTTTCAAATAGTTGGTAAAAAATAAAGAAATGGGATAATTACTTTAAATAAAAAATCAACAACAGTTGAGTGAAGTGGTAAATAAGTAGCACTTTTAAAAAGAGAATGATGATTCAAACTTTAAATAAGCTAGTTATTAGAAAAGCCTCCTTATTGTAACAGTATTAGAGGGATTAATGACTAATAATGTCTATAAGAATATCTTAATAAAAGATAATAACAAAATTATCCATTAGTCAGAAAAAGGTTTATGTACAATTGTAAAAGAAAATCTTGAAAGTGTCTCATTAAAGGTTGGAATGCATGTGATAGAACTTCATTCTTCAAGTCAGGGAAAAATTACTCAAGTTCTCCTCCAATAAATTGCAACTGAAAATGGAACCTTATTACCCCAAACTCCATTACACAAATCACCTCCAAGGCCGCTGACAATGACAAAGAAGATGATATTTTGCCCTAGCATTTCCTCAAACACCACATAGGCACAATTACAACACCTTAATGCAGAGAAGTAAAGGGAAAACCAGTCATCTAAAAATCCTTCATTCATGAAGTCATTCAGAACAGTAAGATCACAATCATTCTTAAGCAAAAGTTGAAGATAGAAAGGGTGTCTCCACAGTAACAAATCACCCCAAACCGATCGTGATTTGATAGACATGGAACCAGAAATTTTTGGAGAACTCTCTCTTAGCCCGTATCTGATTTTTCAATGGTCTTGAAACAGAACAACCATTATGTGAACTTACATCAGAGGTGGTTAATACCTTGCAACATGAGTGAAGCATTTGGGATTTGGCCTTGGACGGATTTGGATAAAGACTTGTAGGCTTAGTTTGCTCTGATTCTGGAAGCAAAGTATTATTGGTGCAAATTGGTGGCTTTGGGAGCCGCGGAGGAGTTGTCCGCAGTTGCAGATTCCAGACATCGATCTGAACCGGAGGAAGCACCACCTGAAGACTCGGATCCGGTGGTTTCGGGGGCGAGAGTGGAGAACTTGGGTTCTTTCATGGCTCTACCCCCCTTGCTCTCAATCTTCCTTGATCCAGTTACGCGAGTTGCAGATAAAGAATTTAACGCTGAACACTTCTTCCTCATCTAGGATTTGGGTTCCAAACTCATCTTACTCATCTTACTCATCTTCAATTTTGACTTCACATTCTCGTTCTTGGATGTTTTCTCCAAGATTCTCGAATTTCTCTGATCCTCTTCCTCTTTAACCCCATTTTTACCCTTTGGCATTGCAACCTCATCACTGCTAATAGGTTTCAGATTCTTCCTCAAAAGCGTACCCATCTTGCTGCGAATGGAGTCTGGATTCTTGTTCAGAAGCTTTTCCATTTGGTGCTAAGATTCTGAGACATCATCCTCACGAGCTTCTTCATAAGTACCCTCAAGAACAGATTTTGGAGACGGAATTTCTGGAACAATATCTTTTACTAACGAGATGGAATTTCTTGAAATTTTGGAGTTCCTGGAATTTCTTGTTTGCGCCTCTTGTTTCATCATCTGCTTTAACATTTCTTCCATATTTTTTATGAATTTCAGAATTCGGTCTATTGAAGCTATAGTTTGATTCGTCGATTGACGAATTTCCCGTGCTGTTTGAGTTGTTTTTGCCATCATTATAGAGTCTAGGCGCGTTTCCTCTTCAACAGTAAGTTGTTCTCCAAATTCTGCATTCCAAGATCCTTTCGCACACTGAGTCGCTTCTGCCATGATTGTGAGACTCTCAATCAAAGCTCCAATGATAAAACCTCTTTTTTTCGAGTAAGGGAGAAATATTCAAATTTTTTATTTGAATTAGATAAAACTATTTAATTTACATTCATTTTTAACTATCACTTAATAATAATATTATTATCCTATTTATATCATGAATAAGTAACTAACAAACTAACTCATTCACAATTCGTATAAGCATAAGTTTTTTTTTTTTTTTTGTGCAAACAAAGTTGATACAATTTTGGGTTAGGGTCGGGAGGTTAAGTAAAATTCTCTTCAAAGTGAAGATTTCATGATTTGAAATACATGTGCTTGTGTTATATATATAGGGGACATATCTAGTGAGATACGTTTTTATTGTGTGAGGGTGAGATGAGTAAATCTTAACCATACAACCATACATGGATGGTCAAGATTGAAAGTTACTTAAAGGTCATGTGACTACTTAAAAAAGTCATATGCATTTATGTTTTAATCTTGACTATTCGTGAAAGATCCAATGGCCAAGATTCACCTCTCTCACCTCTCATAACAAACACTCCTCTCACTTGAATAAGATCCTATATATATATAGGAATGATCAAGTTACACCAGTGTAAGTCAAAGTTACTCTTACATCATTGAATAATATTTTATTGAATAATTTTTTCACTAAATCTATTATTAAATTGAAAGTTCCTATCATATAGATCATGTCTATAAAATTTTACATTAATCTAAAATTGTTTAATACTTCATTGATATACGTTAAGATTAACGTAATATATACTTTTGAAATATATGAAAATAAGAATCACTTGATTGTATTCTTATTAATGTTTAATTTTTTTAAGATTTAACACAAATGATCAAAGCTTTAATAATTATAATTTAACGGTTGGATTGATAAAAATCTCATTCTATAAAAAGTTATTAAATGATGTAAGTATATCAAGTCTTACATTAGTGTAATTTGATCTCTCCCCTATATATATATAATATCATTATAGGTACAAAATGAGCAAAATATTGCTTTCTCATTCATAGATTTCAAGTATGCCAAAATGAAAAGAATTTATAATTTTTATGTTAGAACTTTCTAGGCTTAGGCTTCAATTAATTGGTGCATATTTGGTTTTATAAAATGGGTTGAATGGTTAGCTTGATATTTTTTCTAGAAACTCATGTTATAATATGAGATCCATTATGAGTTTGGGAATCATCATATATATGTTTATTGGGTTTGGGCCCAATTAGTGAGTGTGCTAGATTATGGTGTAGAGCTAGGTAGCCTAGGGCCCATAATGGGTAGAAACTAAGATTACTGGTATATGTATAAATTATAAGGCCAAGATTCCCTCTCCACTTTTGACACTTTGACTCGCACTGTTTCCATTAGGATCTCAGTTATAGAGAGCGAGTAGGAGGGGAAGATCTTGTTCTTGAAGTATATATCTGTGTATGGCTTCTTTTTAGGATGGATTCTTGAAGGTGAGTGGTTTTAATTATGGCTTCAAGATTTATTGTTTCTTAGTTTTCTAAATTCTAGTATTGGTATATTCAGAATGTATGTTTAGTTCTTACATTTTGTACTATTGGATGAAATGTTAATTGCATATGGACAATTATAAGTAATGACATCCTATTATGACGTCAATCGACTTGTATGTTGGGATGAGAGTAGTTGAAATGCATCAACCATGACATGATACACATCACAAAGTAAGAAATGAAGCTAGTTCATATATAAATGTTTGATCATGTCCTATGAAAACTCAACTTGCCATTGCATTTGAAGGATAAGACTCCTCTAACGTAAGCTTGTATGTAAAGTGAGTAAGTAAAGACATATCCACCCTTAAATTATTTAGTGAGTTAAGATCATGATGTACTTTGTAATACCTTGAAAAACATGTTAGACTTGTAAATGATTACGGAGGTAGCATAATACTTGCCTAACATGCCAGTTTAATTTTGTGACTTTTTGAGCGAGTTTGGTCACTTTGCTATAATACTATTGGTGAGAAATAGCTGTTGTTAGCTCCTGAATTGACTCAAACTACTTAGTTAATGAAAATAAATGTGAAGAATTTATTTCTAGGTCACAAATGTGTTGGAGATGGTGTAGTAAAAATTTGAGATTTGTCGGAGTTAGTTTGACATTTTTAAGCGTATTGGTTGTATGTTTTAATGTTAGATTGACTACCAACAGATATGGAAAAAAGTGGAAAGGGTGAAACAAGATTTTTAATGAATCATAGGATTTATTTGAATCTTGTTGGAAGTTAGGAAACTTGATTTGGTGAAATCTAAGTGTTCTTAACAGATCGGGAATTACCACATTGTCACTTAAGTGACTAGAGTCACTCATGTGCTGCAGCCTTGATATTTTAAGGCTTGAGATGAGATATTTTTATCTCATTTTCACTCTTTTCTCTCATCTTCTCTCACGGTTGCAGTTGCCAAAGGAGAGGAAAAGGAGAACCAAGCAAAGGAGGAAGAGGAGGAGTAGGAAAGGAAAAGGAAGAGGAAAGCCAAGGCTTCATCATCTTTGATACAAGAGGTAGGGATTTTCTTGTGTTCTTGTAGCTTCTTTAGTCCATTTTCACCATTTTATGCATATGAGATGCATAATAGGTCATTTTGGATTTTAGACTTGTTGGGAGTGTTTTCCATACTTGAATGAGTTTCATAGGTTGTTTATGACTTGTTCATGGAATGAGTTTGAGTTAGAGACTTGGAATTTGTCATTTGGACCTTTGATGCTAAAAGTGAGAAGTTAGGTCATGGATGAGTGATTTTGTCCTTAGTTCCAATTTGGTGGTTTGAGTTGGTGTTTATTGATTCCTATGTGTTTGTGAACTAGTTAGGAACATTAAATCACCTAGAAACTAGATTGGAGTGGCCAAAATAGTGACTTGTTCCAATAGAACAGTGCATGTTTCTGTAGAATTGTGCAGAAACCTTTTTCTGCTATGCGCGTCGTGGCGTGAAAATGCCACGTCGAGGCATGAGGTTGATTCTGCTTCGTGCGTCATGGCGTGAGGATGCTACGCCGAGGCGTGAGGTGCATCATGCAAAAACCCGAGAGCAGGGCACCATGGTATACCAAGGTCGTGCCACGGCGTGAGCTCCAAGATTTTCCAAGAATTATGTTCTTGATGTTTTGAGGTTCCCCAAGGGTTGGGATCACTCTTTTATGCCTTTTAAAGTGTGTTGAGGCATCAATGAGTGTATTTTAAGGAAGAAATTACTACCTAGTATATGTGAGGAAAGTGTGAAACATTAGGCAACCAATGGTTTAGGAATGCCATAGGTTAACACCTAGAATTTTGATCCATATGGGATTGATTTTATTATCACTTGTGATGCTGATGGGTGATGAGGATGACATATAGACTGAGTATGTGAGTATTCCTAAATTGATAGTTAGAAAACCTCATGGAGGAGGATTGACATTTTTAAGGGCTTTGGTTATGAACTTGTGTAAAAGAGTATCCGATGTGGCGTTGAATATGTGTTAAATATCACTTGGCATGTTTTCTATAACACCCCAAAAATTTGTTTGTTTAATCATAAATAAATATTTTATAATATTTATGATTTTTAGAAATTTTTCTAAATTTTTCTGAAAACGTTAAATATTTTAGTATATTTTTCGTTTTACATGCACGCTGGGCAGAGCTGGGAAAACGAAATGTTTTCCCTGAGGCTGGTAGACTTTGAACTGTGGAAACATCGACGGGGGATCTTACTAAACCCAAGGCTGAGCACAGTTCACGAAATTTATGTTTTACGAGATTTTATCTGATAAATAAAATCACAGAATAATTAATTATCTGAGAAACAATAAAATATTATTTGCGCTAACTGTAATTTTGTCCACTGATAAATAGTTCTAGTAGATTATTTCTATCTAGTTGCTTTTATGACATCGTTTAAGTGACCCCGCACTTCACTTTATCGAGAGGCGTGTGAAGCTTCTCAAGGAAGCTTCAAGGGAAACTTCTAGGTAGCTTCCTCCCAACCACTTCACTCTTTCTCTTCCTTTTTTTGTGCTGCACGGTTGGGGAAGGGGAAATATCACCATTCATTCCCTCATTTTCTCTCCCTCACGTAGCTCACACTCTCTCCCTCTCTTCCTCTTTTCTCCCACACACAAACACTTCATTGTTAAACCCTCAAGCTCTCACACTCCTTGCACCTACATTGTGATTGGAAGACCACCATCTTTGAGGAAATCATCTTCAAGAACTCATCATCCCCTCCATTTTCATCTTCTTCCACCAAGCTCCAAAGCTTGAAACTTTGAGGTAAATGTCCATAAACTCTTTCATGTTTCCATCTCATTTTCATATTCCATGATCATATTGGTGACCATGGATGTTTTATCCAAGCTTGGGTGGTGATTCTTGTAAATTTGGATATTCTAGGACCTTGAGGTGGTGAAAAATGAAATTCCCAAAGGACATGAGATTTCTTTCTTTGTTCTTCACTTAGGTAAGAGAAAGACTATCCACTTCAACCTCTCTTGGTAGTGGGAAATCTGTTTGGGTGATGGAATGTGTTATTTTTCTCTTGAGTGGTATTTGACTATATTGCTGTATGTTGATGTTTATAAAATGTGTTGATGGATTGATGTTTTGGTTGTGCCATAAGTGACCACATGACATAATATTGATGTTGGTTGAGCTAAAAGTGATTGAATGATGATGATAATGAGATTTGATGGTTTGGTTTGGATTACATGGCTTAAAGACTCTGTTTTTCTGCAAATACGAGCTGTGTAATCGATTACATAGGTGATGTAATCGATTACAGAGCTCCTGGAACTGCAAAATTATGTTTCTGGGAAGCTTGTAATCGATTACAAGGTTGATGTAATCGATTACAAGGCTCCTAGACTGAGTGTAATCGATTACATGACTCATGTAATCGATTACCAGGCTTCTGAAATTGAATGCAATCAATTACATGACCCATGTAATCGATTATCAGGCTATTGGAAAGGATGTAATCGATTACACACTGCATGTAATCGATTACATTGATTCTGTTGGGTTTGTAATCGATTACATTGATTCTGTTGGGTTTGTAATCGATTACCAAGACCGTGTAATCAATTACCAGACCCCGAAAATGATGATTTTGGTCTGAAAATGATGGAATTGAGTTTCTTTAACCATGATAACCCAAGTATAAATTTTAAATATCAAAATTGAGGAATTGAAATCATTATGATGATGAAAAAGAATATGTTCTAACAAAATTTGAGAAATGACCTCACGATTGAGTTAAATCATATGAGATTAATTGATGTACTTGAACATCCATGATAAGCATGATTGAAGCATGCATGAGAAAGTCCATTGGACTTTTGTTAAGGCCAAGTTGCCTAGGAGTTGAATTACACCTATGTGCAGGTGCGAATCGACTAATGTAGGTCCTGCTGTTGACCTTGGGGGCATCGGGGCGCAGGCGTCTCACAGGGGACAGTTGGTAGTCCCTCTAGGCCGTGAGACAGACCGATGCAAACGCACCGACGATCCTGATCGAGACACTGACCTATGTCACAATCTGTGTAGAATGTCTTGTACAATGCCATGACGTGCACGATGATAATTTGAGAATTTAAAGCACTTGTTGGCCTCGGCAGCCGAGTTACAGACATATCTCCTGATCATTCTCTCTGAATGTTTTGTGTCTAGCTCCATGGAATAGGATTTTTGGTACCATATGCATGTGCATACTGAGTTAACACATCATTTGACATTTATTTATTTATATGATGATTAGATTCTGTTACTTTGTTGATATACGACTGCCTGAAATTGCTAAATTGCCTATCATACTGCTTATTGACGATGTTTATTATTCCTAAAATGTTATATGGGCATCATGCGCCGTTTTATTTCTGCACTGCCATAATTGGTAATGTATGTTGGAGGTCTTACCTCTTTCCTGTATTTCTATTTTTTTTTCTGTTGATATTTATGTTCCATCGAAGACGTCGGTGACGGGGGTGAAGCTCACGAATTTCTCAACTTCTGGCCCGACCGCGACTAGTACCTGCTTTGGGATCATGGCGGCACATCCTCAAGGATTCTTGGGTTATGTGCGTCTGGCCTTCCTCGGAGGTCCAGACTGCTGGTACATTAACCTAAATTCTTATCGTTTCATTTACGAGGGAGATGTGTCGATTTCGCTGGCCTGGGGGCATCATGGACCGCCTATCTTCACTTGCAGCGTCAGTTTATGCTTGGAGTTCTACTTGCCCATCAAGGAGATGTGGGGTGATCGTTATTACACCCCACAGGAGGATTCTTTTGTTTCCACTGCTCGAGCCCTAGTCCGTAACTCGGTGGCTCCTATGTGGGTTTCCTAGGATGAGGAAGACCCTGAGGAGGAACCCGAGGAGGATCCTGACACAGTTCCTTCTCCTCTTAGGGGTTGATACTGTCGATAGCTACTGATGGTTATCCGTCTTTTTGGGGCCTTGATATTCTTTTGGGGGTCTGTATATCATTTTTTGGGGGTTGGTAAAGCTTAAGCTTCTTTTTGATGAGCCTTGATGTAATTATTGACTAATAGTTTGTACCTAAATAGTATATATATATATATATATATATATATATATATATATATATATATATATATATATATATATATATATATATATATATATATATATATATATATGGTGGATCTCTTGCATAGATATATGGATTAGTCTTTATGTTTTTCGCTTACGACTAAACAGAAATGTACATATACATACTTGTGAACCTTTTATAAGTGTTAGCATATTTGAATACTGAATTGATGAGCAGGTTATTGAGTACAAATATATATATATAGAAAGACAAAAAAAAATTATATTCACCATTTTATTTACACAACTATAATCAAATAAGTTTAATTGTGATATAATGAATCGGGGCTTAACTCATATTTTTATTTTCCTCATTGTAAATGACAATGTGACGCTCCCTCTCAAAAAGGGGCGTTATATTTTCTCACACACTTGCAATTCTCACGTATCTGTGAATGGTATATGAGATAGTAATGGTACACTCATTGTTGTGAGATGGAATAGTCCATTAATTACTAGGTAGTATTAAATGGTCGGAGCTATACTATTCAGAAAAATACAAGGAATAGAGATCCTGGGAATAATTGAGTTTCATGACATTGCATCAACACTATTTTACCTTATTGCATAACCAATATCTTAGGACATGTTAGGCATAAACATACAACATAACAAGCATTGCATTTGCATGGTAATTGTTTGGACAGTTACCTTAATAAATGATATTTACAATTGTATAGGCGGTTGTTTGATATCATTGATCGTTATTAATATATGAGTTAAGGTTATAGCTTGTCTTGTGAATGTTACATGGAGTGTATGTATATTCTAATAGTATTGACCAGTGGCTCATTTATCCGTTGCAGGCATAATCTTATGGCTGTTGATGCGGATTAAAAGTTGTAAACCCAAGTGCAGGTTGTTTCAAGTAATAAATTCTTGGGAGTCCGAGGTCGATCCACAGGGAATTGATGAAGAAAAATTCTTTGACGTAAGGTAAATATTTTGTCACAACAATGAAAGTGATAAAACTCGGTCACAAATAAAAATGATTTACTTGAGTTAGGAGATCCACTCTTGGTAATTAAATTAAGGACAAGATTAATTCTTTTTATAACTCAATTAGAATCCACACATAATGGAGGTTCCAATCAGAAAATACAACATTTAAAGTTCATTTAAGATTATATACATAATTATATTATGATTCCTTTAATCATTTATTAACACCACCACTTATAAATGGGCACAAGCATTCATTGTGTTAATATCTTGTCTACAACAAATCAAGATCTCTACTTTACAAGGAGGGTTTCTAAATTAATTGAAAACACAATACAACATGTATAATGACCACTTGAAAATATATCATTTAAGCACAAGAAAGAAATTAATCTAATCTTAACTTATTACCAAAAGTTTCACCCTTTCACCCAAGTAAAATAAAAATTAGTTACTTATAGATAAGCAGAAAGAAAGAGAGAAGAAGAAGAAGAAGAAGACCAAGACCATAACTTCAATTTAGAACAAAAGAAAACTACAACAAGATAAACAAATAATACAATAGCATGATCTTGGCCTCTAAGACCAAGGCTCTTAAATGATCAGTCAATGCTCCCTTTTATAGAGGATTAGGGATACGAAATGACAAGGGGTTGATTAATGAGTGAGTGGATGAGTGGGTGAATGAGTAGAAAATGGCAAATGACTTTTGATGAGTAGAAAATTATAGAGATTTTTTGTCTCTGAAATCATCAAGTTATGAAGTCATTGCATTCATTATTTTCTCACCAAGTGGTTTCATGAAAGTTGTATGCCTGGATCTTAGCTTTCAAATGCCGTTGGTTTGAGCCCAAAATCATTTCTACAACTCAAGATGTGGTCTGATTACTACACACTACTCAAGCCTAGCGATAGCTCCTCTATTTTGACTTGTGGAGGAAGAAAAAACCATAGATCCTTCAAATTCTTGTTCCTAAGATTAAAAAATCAATGGAAATGGAAGAGGATGAAAACTCCACGCTTTGGATAACACTTCAAACTACAAATCAGAAAAATGAATCAAAAGCCCCTTTCAGAAACATTTTTTTGGCTATTTAAAACTAGTTGCATAATTGCCATCGCCTCATGATGGCCCATTATCGCCTCGCGATGGCTCATGAGCAAGGTTCAGCCCACTATAGCCTGGGAATCCCTTCCACTAATCATATCACCTCGCGATGAATGCTCCTCGTGAGGTGATGGAAGGCATGAAATTCGCTTCGCGATGGATGATCCTCGCCCGGAAATGGCATGCTTGAAAACTGTTTCAATCAAATTTTTTAATCCCATTAGCCATTAAACAAAAAAAAAAACTAAAAAACTCTTAAACAAATAAAACTTATCTAATTTCTATCTAAATTCTTTGGTTCTAACACTGATTTAATAACAAAAACTTACTTATGTTAAAGATTCAACATTAGTCATTATTCGAAGTAGTTCTGTGTGACTGGCGAATGGTCATGAATAGCTTTTAGTGTACTAACCTAAATGAAGACTACAACTAAGTGTTTTAAATATGTCATTACCCAGAGTAGTTCTGAGTGGCTGACGAATGGTCATGAATAGGTTGGACTGCACCAACATGAAAGCAGACTACCACCAAGTGTTTTAAATAAGTCATTATCTGGAGTAGTTCTGTGTGACTGGAATGGTCAAGAATAAGTTGGAGTGCAACAACCTGAAAGCAGACTACTGTCAAGTAATTTAAATGAGCATTGGGTTGAAATTGAATTTCAAAGTAATAATATGAGGCTTAATTACAAATGTGTCAGTAAAAATATTTGTGGATGTAAATTGTGATATTTGATAATAAACATTGACGATTGATAATATATGATATGATATTTGATACTTGATATATAACGAACAATGATGAATGATGATACCTGATTAATCCTGATATATGATGATATATGTTGTCTGTTGATGAAAGACGATATGTGATGATTAAAATTAAACCTCTGTTTCAAGAAGTAAAAGGACTAGATTTATTAGTTTGCCACATGTCTAGCTTTTATATATATATATAAGGGACATATCTAGTGAGAGGAATTTTTATTGTGAGAGGGTGAGAGGAGTAAATCTTGACCATACAACTATACATGGATGGTCAAGATTAAAAGTTACTTGAAGGTCATGTGACCACTTAAAAAAGTCACATACATTTATGTTATAATCTTGACCATTCATGAAAGATCCAATGGTCAAGATTCACTCATCTCACATATTACAATAAACATTCCTCTCACTTGAGTAAGATCCTATATATATATATATATATATATATATATATATATATATATATATATATATATTGTTAGTTATATATTTTAAAACTTGAGTTTTAAAATGTGTTTTTTCCCGAAACAATTGGAAGTATTATGATGACTCGAATTTTTAACTATACTACTGAGAATTCTTAGAATTCTCACCTGTTTTCTGTTTGTATTTCTGTAATATTTCCAGGGATATGTGCTTCAGCATAGAGATGGAAGATGAAGACGTAGACATAGAATAGTTTTGATGTCATGTTGTAGTTTTTTATGTTGTTTTATATTTTATGATGTATTAATAGTACAATGTAATAGATTATGTAATTTATGAGTATTGTAAATTACGTTGTATACTATCCTTTTTAGTATATGTACATTATTCTATCCTAGTTCAGGATCATATTTTCTACATATTATAAATTTATAATTTAAATTTGTTTTATTAGTTTTAAATGACATTCTTAATTCTACTTACTAATACATAATTCTAGATACGCTATTAGTAATAGTATTAGGATGTTACATTATGGTATCACTGTAACGCCCCTTTTTGGGAGGAAACGTCATATTATCATTTACAATGCAGAAAATAAAAATGAAGTTAAGACCCGATTCTTATTCTCGTTTTAATTTCAATTGTCTGATTAAAGTTGCATAAGTAAAATGGTGACTATTTTCTTTTGTTATAATTAATAAAATATAGTGACGAAACATAAATGACATTAAAGGGCAAGACAGAAGTAAGGTATACATTTGCTCAACATTGCATATTCATATATAATTATATCAGATCTATTTAATTATAATCCCAATGTACAAAAAGCAAAACTATACCTGCCCAAAGGATCATACATATATATAGCCCACCAAAATAATAAAACATCAGGCCCCAAAAATAAACACTGGTAGCCATCAGTAGCTACCAACAGTATCAGTCCCTGAGATGAGGAGGAATCATGTCGGGATCCTCCTCAGGAACTTCCTCATCCGAGGAAACCTCCATAGGAGCCACCGAGTTACGGGCAGGAGCCCGAGCAGTGGAATCAAAAGAATCCTCCTATGGGGTGTAATAACGATCACCCCACATCTCCTTGATGGGCAAATAAAACTCCAAACATAAGCTGACGCAGCAAGTAAAGATCGATGGCTCATGATGCCTCCATGCCAAAGAAATCGACACATCTCCCAGGTAGACACAGCGATCAGAATTCAGGTTGATGTGCCAGCAGTCTGGCCCTCCGAAGAAGGTCAAACGCACATCACCTAAAAATCCGCATGAGCGTGCTGCCATGATCTTACAATAGGTGCTAATCGCGATCGAGCCAGAAGCCGAGAAATTCAGGAGCTTCACCCTCCTTGTCGACGTCTTCGATGAAACATAATTATAAACAAACAGAAATAATAGAAACATAGAAAAGAGGTAAGACATCCTGTCATCACTACCAATTATGGCAGTAGAGAAAACAAAACGGCGCAAAGTGCCCACATAGCATTTCATGAGTAATCATAATAGTAATAAGCATTAAATAACAGCAATTAAACAATTAAGCAGTTTCAAGTAATTATACATTAGTAAAACAACAGTCACAATATATCACAGGAATTAAATGCCAAATAATGGATGGACTCATTATGCACATCCATACAACACCAAAATCCTACTCCATGGAGCTATAACTCATCAGTTTATCCACATGCATATCAAGGAATTGTACAGATAGTCTACGCTAGATCACAACATAGGACAGTGTCTCAGTTCGGATCGTCGGTGTGTTTGCATCGGTTTGCCCCACAAACAGAAGAGCTACCAACTGTCCATGGCGAGGTACCCGCACCCCGACGCCCCCTGGTCAATAGTATGACCTACACTAGTCTACTCGCACCCGCACAAAGGTGTGTTCAATCTCCTAGGCAACATGACCTTAATAACAGCGCAACGGACTTTCACAATGCATGACGACTCAATGCATAATCATGTATGTTTATTATTACATACTTTTTCACAATATGCCACAATTGGCCAAAGTAAGAATCATAATATTCTTGGTCCCACACATGGACCCACATTAAATAATCTAAAGCCTTCCAATGGTACATTACATTTTTGGTACATTATGAAATTATTTAGTGTTCTCACTTACACTCATGTTCTTACTTTAATTGAAAATCATTCTAAGTCTTTTAGGTAAAGTTCCATTCTTGGTTCTTTCCATTATGAAATCCTAATTAATTCCTAATTGTACAATTTAATTAAGTTCCACTTCAATGTAATGTCTCTTATGAAATTATTTTCATAATTAGGTTCCTTACTTTAAACTTAGTCTTATTCACTTAAAGAATCATTTCTAAGTCTTATCAATGTCTCACACATTCTTATTTGTTCTTCAAGTCCAAAGAATTCCTTTAGGTTACTAAATTTGTTTCCTTCCATTACCTAATCCTCTTATTTATTTACTTGGTTAATTGAATACCATAGTTATATGAAATCATATGGTTGAGCCATTTTTAGCCATGAAGGCCGTGAGCCTCTCTAGGTTTTAGGATTCCAAGTTTTTAATCCCTTAATTACATATTGTCCACTTGATTAGTTATGTCTTCCACTTGTTATAAATTTTCACCAAGAATCCTAATTTTTGGGCCCCAAAACTGTGAGCCTCCTAGGGGAAATCAAGGTTATTTTCTTCCATTTCAAGTGTTCCAATCCATTCAAGTATATCAACATACATAACCAATCAATCAAATAGCTTAAACAAATTAAGACAATATGTAATCATACAAATCATACAAACAAAGAATAACCCTCAATAGGATTTTCTCACAATCAATCACAACTCAATGTTCCTTACTACCGATAGAGGTTGAGGAGGAGTATCTTCCTCTTACCAAAGAGAAGAAAGCAAGAGAACCCTCCTAGAAGCTCCTTGCAATTTTCTGATTTGACACCCAACCAAACCCTAGAAATTTCAATCTCATCAAAATGACACCAATGCTTAAAAAATAAGGTATAGATGGTCACAAAGGAGACCATAGAAATGAAAATGGGGAAAAGAAAGTGAAGAATCAAGAACCTTACCCAAAAACCCTAAGCTTGAAGCTTGAAGAAAGTGGTCAAGATGAAAGCTTTTTCAAGAATCACAAACTAGAGAAGTGTTTAGATGATGAAGGTGATTAGGAAAATGTATTTATTTGAAATTTTTGTGATGGATGAGGCATAATGGAGGGGCTGGCCGTGAGGTGCTCTAGAGAGAAGAAGGAGAAAATGCAAAGGAAGATAAAGGTAGAGAGAGAAGTGAATAGAAAAGTGAAATATGCATTTAGGTTTTTGAAATTGATGTGATATAATTAATTATGTGAAACACAAATTCCCCCCCCCCCCCCAAAATGGTGCACCAGCCGTGAGGTGAGAGGGAGGAGAGAGGGGTGAGTAGCTTCCTTGTGAAGCTTGGGTGCATTTTCAATACAGGAGATGTGATTAGACATAAAGTAGATTACATTAGAATAGGATAATGTGATTTAATAGTTAAAATTATGGGGTAATTAGAATTTTTACTACAAGCTATTACCCAATGAATAATTGTTACAGTGCACAAAGCCAGTATCAATTATCCAATGAATAATAGAGCGTACTGCAAAATTTTCAATTAATAGTGCATACAGAGATTTTATTTATTAGATAAAACCTCAAAAAATGCAAACGTCGCAAACTGTGCCCAGCCTCGGGTTTAGTAAGAACCTCCATCGACACTTCCACAGTTCAAGGTTTGCTAGCCTCAGGGAAAACATTTCGTTGTCCCGGCTCCGCTTAGTGTGTACGTAAAACGAGGAATATACTATAATATTCAACATTTCCAAAAAAATTCACAAAAATTCCTAAAAATCACAGATATTAAAAAATAGATATTTGTCATGAAACAAATAATTTTTTAGGGCGTTTCACTGACTCTGCTCAGTATGCACGTAAAATGAGAAATATATTAAAATATTCAGTATTTCCAAAAAATTCTAGAAAAATCTCCAAAAATCACGAATATTAGGAAATGACTATTCATGATGAAATAAATCATTTCTGGGGTGTTACAATGACTCTGCTCAGTGTGCATGCAAAACGAGGAATATATTAATATATTCGACGTTTCTAGAAAAATCCACCGAAATTCCTAAAAATCATAAATATTATAAAATGATGATTAATGATAAAATAAATAATTTTCAGGGTGTTACAACTCTCTCCTTCTAAAAAGAAATTTCATCCTCGAAATTTTTATACCTTAGAATAGTTGTGGGTGTTGCTCCTTCATTTTGTCTTCCAGCTCCCATGTTGCATCTCCAGTTATTTTGTTCCACATTACCTTTACCAATGAGATCTCCTTGCCTCTTAATTACTTTATCCTTCTATCCTCAATTCTCACAAGAGGTGCCTCATAGGTTAAGTGCTCTTTTAATTGTACTGTATCTGATGCTATGACATGACTTAGGTCAGGAATATATTTTCGCAGTTGTGACACATGGAAGACATTGTGAATGTTCGAAAGGAAAGGGGGTAAGGATATTTGATAGGCTACTAGACCTACTCGGCGAATAATTTGGTATGATCCAAGAAATTTTGGAGTAAGTTTTCTATATTTTAAGGCCCGGCCCATCCCAGTTGTAGGTGTGACTTTCAAAAATACATGCTCGCCTTCCTCAAACTCAAGAGGCTTTCTTCTTTTGTCTGCATAACCCTTTTGTCGGCTCTGAGTCATCCTCATCTTCTCCTGAATCATCTTAACATTTTCAGTTGTCTATTGTATAACATCTGGTCCAATAGTGAGGCGCTCGCCGTCTTGGTACCAACACAAAGGTGTCCGACACCGCCGTCCATACAGAGCCTCATAGGGTGCCATCCCTATGCCCGAATGATAACTGTTATTGTAGGTGAATTCTATCAACAGTAGAACGTCATCCCAACTTCCAGTCTGTTCTATGGTGCAAGCTCTAAATAAATCTTCCAATGATTGAATCGTCCTCTCCGATTGGCCATCGGTTTGTGGGTGATAAGCAGAACTTAGACGTAACTTTGTTCCTAATGCTTCTTATAGACTCTATCAGAACTTTGAAGTGAATCTCGGATCCCTATCCGAAACAATACTTCTAGGCACACCGTGCAGTCTAATAATTTCTCCAATGTATAGCTGGGTCAGTTTCTCTAGGTTGTACCTGATGTTGATCGGGAGGAAATGCGCTGATTTCGTGAGTCGATCCACAATTACCCAAATCGAGTCATGACCTTTTCTTGTCCCTGGCAAACCCACCACAAAATCCATTGCAATGCTGTCCCACTTCCATTCAGGAATAGACAATGGTTGCAGCAATCCTATGGGTCTTTGATGTTCCACTTTAGCTTTCTGACAAACCAGATAAGTCGATACACGTCTAGTGACGTCACTCTTCATTCCATGCCACCAAAACAACTCCTTCAAGTCTTGATACATTTTTGTTATACCCAGATGCATATTCAGCTGACATGTGTGAACATGATCAATAATATACTCTCTAAGCACTTGGTCACGAGGAATACAGACTCTACCTTAGAATCTCATAATTTCGTCTGTTCCTTCCGCAAATGCTGTTTCATTGCCTTGCTTCACTAGCTCTCTCATTTCTTACAAGAACTTGTCGACCTTCTGCTTTTCCCATATGTCCTCCATTAGCTCACTTGAGATAGTGACCATGTTCATATAGATCTTTCCTAGTTCTAATTCCACAAAAAACCATACATCTCTAAACTCCTCTATTAGGTCCTTTTCCTTGATCATCAAGGCAGAGACACTGATCATCTTCCTACTCAAGGTGTCCGCCATGACGTTTGCCCTGCCAGGGTGATACAGAAGTTGGAAATCATAATCCTTCAGGAACTCCAGCCACCTCCGCTGCCTCATGTTCAACTCCTTATCATACAAATATTTCAAGCTTTTATGATCCCTAAAGATGTTGAATGTCGCTCCATAGAGGAAATGCCTCCATATCTTCAAAGCGAAAACCATAGCCACTAATTCCAAGTTATGCGTTAGGTAATTCTTCTCATGTACTCGTAATTGCCTTGAAGCATAAGCCACCACTCTTCCATGTTGCATAAGCACAGATCCTAGTCCTTGGTACGAAGCGTCACAATACACCTCGAAAGGCTCATTCGGATTAGGTAGCACTAACACTGACGAGGTAGTTATCCGATTCTTCAATTCATAGAAACTTTGCTCATAATTGTCAGTCCACTCAAAAGCCTGGTTCTTCCTCATGAGTTAAGTAAGAGGTCCTGCAATCTTGGAGAATCCCTCAATGAACCTCTGGTAATATCTGGCCAAACCGACGAAGCTATGAATCTCCGTCACTGACTTAGGCCTTTCCCATTGTAGCACCACCTCCACTTTTGATGGATCCACTGCAATCCCATCCTTCGAGATTACATGACCCAAAAAGTTAACTTCTTCCAGCCAAAATTCACATTTTGACAGTTTGGCATACAGTTCTTTCTCCTTCAGAATTTGGAGAACTATACTGAGGTGTTCAGCATGATCCTCTTGATTTTGAGAATAGATCAGGATGTCATCGATGAAGACAACAACAAACCTGTCCAAGTAAGGATGAAAGATCCTGTTCATGTAGTCCATGAAGATAGCAGGCGCATTCGTCATGCCAAACGGCATCACGAGGTACTCGTAATGGCCGTATCGGGTACAAAAAGTAGTCTTGGGTATATCCTCCGTCTTCACTCGTATCTGATGATACCCAGATCGCAGGTCAATTTTTGAAAACACCGCTGCTCCCTTCAGTTGGTCCATTAAGTCATCAATTCTTGGGAGTGGATATTTATTCTTGATTATCACTTTGTTTAGCTGTCTGTAGTCCATGCACAACCTTGATGAACCGTCCTTCTTTCAAACTAACAGTACTGGTGCTCCCCAAGGTGATACACTCGGTTTGAGGAATTATTTTTCCAAAAACTCCTCTAGCTGCTTCTTAAGTTCAGCTAATTCTGTTGGTGACATCCTATAAGGTGCTATAGACACGGGACCAGCTCCCGGTACAAGGTCAATAGCAAATTCTATTTCTCGCGTCGGTGGTAAGCCAAGTACATCCTCAGGAAAGACTTCGGGAAACTCATTCACCACTGGAATTGTGTTCACATCAACTTCACACTCGACTTTCAAAGAAGACAGTAGCATGTATCAGTGAGCTCCTTCTTTCAAGAGAGCTTGAACTCGGTTGGCCGTCAAGAATCTAGAATCCTCATCTACAAGGAAAACTATGATTTTTCTTGAACAATCTAATAGAACATGGTTGGAAGACAACTAGTTCATCCCTAAAATTATATCTAACTGAGAAAGGGGTAAACAGATCAAATCGACAGAAAAGATTCGACCTTCAATAATCAAGGGACAATTTAAATAGACTTTGGTAGTAACTACCGGTTTATCAATGGGGGTAGAAACAATCAGATCAAAAAGTAAGGTAGACACTGGTAAACTAAGTCATAGTACACAGTTATAAGATATGAAAAAATGGGTTGCCCCAAAGTCATACAGTACAGTTTAAGGGTTACCTTCTATAGTGCCTTCTCCTTGAATCAAGTCTTCAGACTCGGAGGCTTCAGCTCCGCTCATGGTATAGACCTGTCCTCTTGCTTGCGATTTGTTGGCCCTTGCAACATTGACTGAAGGTTCAGTCTTTGCTTGGTTATAGTCTCGGGATACGTGGCCAGGTTTGCCACATCTGAAGCAGATAATCCCCTTTATAGTTCAATCCCTCGTGAGATGATCCTTCCCACACTTCAGGAATTTGGAGGGATATGCCATATTTTAGCCGGTCTGATTCCCAGTAGAACCTCCACTAGAACTTCCACCCGCTGTCTGTTACTGGCTTCCCATTGGCCGAGAATAGGGCTTCTTTTGGAAGCGATTAGAACTATTTGCCACTGCCCCTTTGGAACCTTGCAGGTCCAAAGTTCCTGCTTCTTGTATCTTTAGCTTTCTCCGGAGCTTCCACTTCACAGCATGTATCTAGCAACTCCGAGAACTCGTTGATTTTCAGTGTGATAACAGATTTCTTCACTTCGTATCTCAGTCCTTCTGTAAACTTTCGACACTTCCAGGCTTCGTTCGGTTGGTGCTAAAAGTACGTTGAAAACTGTGACAAGTTTTCACATCTCGCTGCATATTTGCAAACGGTCATGTTCCCCTGCCTTAAGTTGAGAAACTCCATCTCCTTTGCGTGCCTCGCGCTCGCGGGAAAGTACTTATCCAAGAATTTATCCTTCAATAAATCCCAAGTGATTTCATGATTTTCAGCCTCCAGCATTCTTTGCGTCCCACACCACCAGTTCTCAGCATTGCCAACCAACATAAAGGTAGCATAAGTCACCTTATTCTTGGCACAATTCATGCCTCAGAAGACTTTCTCCAGCTCTTTGATCCATAGACTAGCTTTGTCCAGATCGAACTCTCCTTTGAATTGGGGATGATTGTGGCGACGAAACTCCGCCAAGTTCTGAGCATCAGCAATAGCTTCGAGCTGTTGAGTAGCCCTTTCTTGCTATTGAGCAACTCTCTCTTGTTGTTGAGTAGCTCATTCAGTCTGTTGTGTGATGACCTCAGCCATCCTTTGCATCGCCTCTATAGTAGCTGCCATGTCTTCACCTCGTGCCATCTTACTTTCTCAAATCAGATTAGCTGAAAAACACAAGGAAAGTCAGATGTATCCACACGGAATACCAAAGACAGGGATTCACACAGCACAAACAAGACAGACTCAATCATAAGACCCAAAGAAACACAAATCGGGGCTCTGACACCAACTTAATGTAACACCCCTTTTTGGGAGGGAACGTCACATTGTCATTTACAATTCGAAAAATAAAAATGAAGTTAAGACCCGGTTCTTGTTCTCGTTTTAATTTCATTTGTCTGATTAAAGTTGCATAAGTAAAATGGTGACTTTTTTTTGTTATAATTAATAAAATATAGTGACAAAACATAAATGGCATTAAAGGGCAAGACAGAAGTAAGACATACATTTGAACAACATTGCATATTCATATATATATATATATATTATATTAGATCTATTTAATTATATTAGATCTATTTAATTACAAGCCTGATGTACAAAAAGCAAAACTATACCTGCCCAAAGAATCATACATATATATAGCCCACCAAAATAATAAAACATCAGGCCCCAAAAATGAACACTGATAGCCATCAGTAGCTACCAACAATGTCAGTCCCTGAGATGAGGAGAAATCGTGTCAGGATCCTCCTCGGGATCTTCCTCAGGATCTTCCTCATCCGAGGAAACCTCCATAGGAACCACCAAGTTTCGGGCCGGAGCCCGAGTAGTGGAATCAAAAGAATCCTCCTGTGGGGTGTAATAACGATCACCCCACATCTCCCTAATGGGCAGATAAAACTCCAAACATAAACTGACACAGCAAGTAAAGATAGGCGGCTCATGACGCCTCCAATCCAAAGAAGTTGACACGTCTCCCAAGTAGACACAGCGATCAAAATTTAGGTTGATGTGCCAGTAGTCTGGCCCTCCAAGGAAGGTCAAACGCACATCACCTAAAAATTCGCATGAGCGTGCCGCCATGATCTTACAATAGGTGCTAATCGCGATCGGGCCAGAAGCCGAGAAATTTGGGAGCTTCACCCTCCTTGTCGACGTCTTCGATGAAACATAATTATAAACAAACAAAAATAATAGAAACAAGAAAAGAGGTAAGACATCCTGTCATCACTACCAATTATGGCAGTAGAGAAAACAAAATAACGCAAAGCGCCCACATTGCATTTCATGAGTAATCATAATAATAATAAGCATTAAATAACAGTAATTAAATAATTAAGCAGTTCCAGGTAATTATACATTAGTAAAACAACAGTCCCAATATATCACAAGAATTAAATGCCAGATAATAGATGGACTCATTATGCACATCCATACAACACCAAAATCCTACTCCATGGAGCTAGACACAAATAGTCGGAGAAAAAGATCAGGAGACACGTCTGCGACTCGGCTGGCGCGGCCAAAGTGCTATAACTCATCAGTTTATCCACGTGCACATCAAGACATTGTACAGACAGTCTACACTAAATCATGACATAGGACAGTGTCTCAGTTTGGATCGTCGGTGCATTCGCATCGGTTTGCGCCATGGACAGAAGAGCTACCAACTGTCCATTGCGAGGTACCCGCACCCCGACGCCCCTAAGATCAATAGTATGACCTACACTAGTCTACTCGCACCCTCACAAAGGTGTGTTTAATCTCCTAGGCAATCAACAATCCAACGGACTTTCACAATGCATGACGATGCAATGCATAATCATGTATGTTTATCAGTACATACTTTTCCACAATATGCCACAATTGGTCAAAGTAAGCATCATAATATTCTTGGTCCCACACATGGATCTACATTAAACAATCTAAAGCCTTCCAATGGTACATTATATTTTTGGTACATTATGGAATTATTTAGTGTTCTCACTTACACTCATGTTCTTACTTTAATTGAAAATCATTCTAAGTCTTTTAGGTAAAGTTCCATTCTTGGTTCTTTCCATTTTATGAAATCCTAATTAATTCCTAATTGTCCAATTTAGTTAAGTTCCACTTCAATGTAATGTCTCTTATGAAATTATTTTCATAATTAGGTTCCTTATTTTAAACTTAGTCTTATTCACTTAAAGAATTATTTCTAAGTCTTATCAATGTCTCACACATTCTTATTTGTTCTTAAAGTCCAAAGAATTCCTTTAGGTTACTAAATTTGTTTCCTTCCATTACCTAATCCTCTTATTTATTTACTAGATTAATTAAATACCATAGTTGTATGAAATCATATGGTTTTTAGCCATGAAGGCCGTGAGCCTCTCTAGGTTTTAGGATTCCAAATTTTCAATCCCTTAATTACATATTATCCACTTGATTAGTTATGTCTTCCACTTGTTATAAATTTTCACCAAGAACCCTAATTATTGGGCCCTAAAACCATGAGCTTCCTAGGGGAAATCTAGGTTATTTTCTTCCATTTCAAGTGTTCTGATCCATTCAAGTATATCAACATACATAACTAATCAATCAAATAGCTCAAACAAATTAAGGACAATATGTAATCATACAAATCATACAAACAAAGAATAACCCTCAATAGGGTTTTCTCACAATCAATCACAACTCAATATTCCTTACTACCAATAGAAGTTGAGGAGGAGTATCTTCCTCTTACCAAAGAGAAGAAAGCAAGAGAACCCTCCTAGAAGCTCCTTACAATTTTCTGATTTGACACCCAACCAAACCCTAGAAATTTCAATCTCATCAAAATGACACCAATGCTTGAAAAATAAGGTATAGATGGTCACAAAGGAGACCATAGAAACGAAAATGGGGAAAAGAAAGTGAAGAATCAAGAACCTTACCCAAAAATCCGAAGCTTGAAGCTTGAAGAATGTGGTCAAGATGAAAGCTTTTTCAAGAATCACTAACTAGAGAAATGTTTAGATGATGAAAGTGATTAGGAAAATGTATTTAGTTGAAATTTTTGTGATGGATGAGGCAAAATGGAGGGGCTGGCCGTGAGGTGCTCTAGAGAGAAGGAGGAGAAAATGCAAAGGAAGATGAAGGTAGAGAGAGAAGTTAATAGAAAAGTGAAATATGCATTTAGATTTTTGAAATTAATGTGATATAATTAATTATGTGAAATACAAATTCCCCCCTCCCCAAAAATGGTGCAGCAGCCGTGAGGTGAGAGGGAGGATAGAGGGGTGAGTAGCTTCCTTGAGAAGCTTGGGTGCATTTTCAATAAGGGAGATGTGATTAGACATAAAGTAGATTACATTAGGATAGGATAATGTGATTTAATAGTTAAAATAATAAAGTAATTAGAATTTTTACTACAAGCTATTACCCAATGAATAATTGTTACAGTGCACAAAGCCAGTATTAATAATCCAATGAATAATAGAGCGTACTGCAAAATTTTCAATTAATAGTGCATATAGAGATTTTATTTATCAGATAAAACCTCAAAAAATACAAACCTCTCAAACTGTACCCGGCCTCGAATTTGGTAAGATCCTCCGTCGACACTTCCACAATTCAAGGTTTGCTAGCCTCAGGGAAAACATTTCGTTATCCCGCTCTGCTCAGCACGCACGCAAAATGAGAGATATACTATAATATTCAACATTTCCAGAAAAATCCACAAAAACTCTTAAAAAGCACAAATATTAGAAAATGGATATTTGTCACGAAACAAACAATTTTCAGGGCGTTTCACTGACTTTGCTCAGTGTGCACGTGAAATGAGAAATATATTAAAATATTCATCATTTCCAAAAAATTCTAGAAAAATCTCCAAAAATACGAATATTGAGAAATGACTATTCATGATGAAATAAATCATTTCCGGGGTGTTACACTGACTCTGCTCAGTGTGCATACAAAACGAGGAATATATTAAAATATTCGACGTTTCTGAAAAAATCTACCGAAATTCCCGAAAATCATAAATATTATAAAATGATGATTAATGATAAAATAAATAATTTTTAGGATGTTACAACTCTCCCCTTCTAAAAAGAAATTTCACCCTCAAAATTTTCATAACTTAGAATTGTTGTGGGTGTTGCTCCTTCATTTTGTCTTCCAGTTCCCATGTTGCATCACCAGTTATTTCGTTCCAGATTACCTTTACCAATGAGATCTCCTTGCCTCTTAATTGCTTTATCCTTCTATCCTCAATTCTCACAGGAGGTGCCTTATAGGTTAAGTTCTCTTTTAATTGTACTGTATCTGATGTTATGACATGACTTGGGTTAGGAATATATTTTCACAGTTTTGACACATGGAAGACATTGTGAATGTTTGAAAGGAAAGGGGGTAAGGATATTTGATAGGCTACTAGAACTACTCGGTGAATAATCTGGTATAGTCCAAGAAATTTTGGAGTAAGTTTTCTATATTTTAAGGCCTAGCCCACCCCAGTTGTGGGTGTGACTTTCAAAAACACATGTTCACCTTCCTCAAACTCAAGAGGCTTTCTTCTTTTGTTTGCATAACCCTTTTGTCGGCTCTGAGCCATCCTCATCTTCTCCTGAATCATCTTAACATTTTGATAACTGTCGAGATTATCAAATTTAAATCAATTTATAACCGATTTACCAAAATAACTTGTAGTATAAGGTAACACCGGGTCGAGCCTGTAGATCATTCTAATTATGAAGTCAGATTAAGAGGTTAATAAACAGGGGGAAAGGGGTTTGTAAGATTAAACAATAAAACGTTATTAAAAGGAGTAAACAAAACTAGGAAAACCATCAATCCAAGAGAATTAACAAATCTTGATTTTAATCCATCCTTGATCTTTATAGATCTATTCAACTATCAACCAAATCCTTGGTCTTAGATCACATCAAGATGCCTCTCAATGATCCATTGATCTTCTACTAGAAACGCTTCTAGAATTCAATTAATTAAGGTTAGATAAATTAAGCATCCATCCAAAACCCAAATTAACTTAAAAACCAAGATCCAACTAAGCTAAATATTTCATCAAACACCTTTGATGCATTATTTAACCTCTGAATTAATCTCTTGGCACATGATAATTACGCAATTTAACATATGCAAATCCCAATCAAATTAAACATTAAATCAGAATTTAAACAAGAGAAGAAGAGAAAGAGAAACTTGATTAATAGATGAATGTATAGCAATTAAAACAAGATCTCAAGATTAATCATCAAGAATGTCAATCTCTTGGATTGATTAAAGAAGTTTAGCTCTCCATAGCCATCACCATTGGAGAACCTTCAAGAACTATACAAAATTGAAAAATAACAAAGAGAGAGGAGGAGCGGAAGAGAAGAAGAGAAGTCTCTAAATCCCAAAAACTAAAACTACAATAACCACACCCTTCTACGTAGAAGCTCTCCATCATTTTATCACAAATCTGATTACTCTCCTCTTAATCATCCACTAAGAGTCAAAAGTGGTTCACCCACTTTTGTTAATTATTCCTCCATTCTCAAAGTGTGTCTCCCACCTTCCAATGAATTATTTTCTCATTATGAAAGTGTATCTCCCACCTTCCAATGATTCTTCCACTTTTTTTTACGTTTTCATCTTTTGGATTTCTATCACAATCTCTAATTCAAATCAAGTCCATCAGATAGCCTTTGAAGTAAGCTTTCCAAGAAGGGCTCACATGCTTAATTCGGGCTTGAAATGAGTGAGATATGCCCAAAATAGTGAAGGTGTGTCCAGAATTCATGACAGTACCGCTAGTCTAACTTCAAGGCTATATTTGAGCACTTAAACATCCAAATCTTCCAATTTGACATTTCACAAAACTTGTAGATCTTTTTCTCATCTTTCCTAGTATATAAAGAACATCAAAATCAGAGATCTACAACTCAAGTTATGATCAAAATACTAAACCAATGTCAATATGCATTAAAATCCGAAAATTTTGCTTTAAAACCCAATTCAACCCAATGATCTAAATGAGTGCTAAGATCACTTAATTACAATCTGGATATCATTAATAAGGTAATTGTGTGGATATTAATATGTTAAAAATCATAATTATCAAATACCCCACACTTACTCTTTTGCACATCCTCGGGCAAAACAGAAAAAACCAAAATTAGGGAACAAGGAAAAACAAAACAAACTCAAAAGCTAAAAACTCTAAAAGATTCAATTTCAAATGACATTCAAGAATGCAAAAGTTATAAGCAAGAAAAACAATTAAAGATTTAAGGGAACAAACAAGGTATCGTCAATTTGAAAAGAATGAATCAAGAATGATAGATCCTCACAAGATACACTCTCAATCCCTCAAGTGTTTACGGGATAAGTATTTCACTCAATTCAATCCATGAAAATTGCACTACCATAAGCTTGCTTATTTTCTACTTCTCTACTACTCAAAACACATGCACACAAAAATCAAGAGGACTTTATTCACGGTTGAAATGGGGCCAAGGTAAGGAAAGGAAACAATATGGATATGACAAGTTAAACACCCAAGAGAATAAAAGAGCATTGGGAAGGAACTCAAATGACAAGTAACAAATATGAATTTTTATCCCCCAACTCCAAATAATACATATTCTCTTTACATATTTCTTTCACTTTCCTTCTCTTATTTTTTTTTTAAAATTCAACCTCTCTTGCAATTTTATTTTTATCTTTCTTTATTTTTTTCTTCAAACACTTTGAATATTGCACACACACACTAATCAATATTGCCTAACCCCAACACTTGAACTGTTAATTATTCACAAGCCAAAGAGCTCCTCCAATGAAAATGAACCAATGCTCTTTCATTCCCTAAGGTAAGGTAAAACATGATTTTTCACATAAGGTATATACTGAGCTAAAACAAAGAATAGGCAAGTAGGCTCAAGGGGGTTAAACAAAGAAAATAATGCAAGGTTGGCTATTTAGCTAAAGTAACTAATAAAAGAAAGAATGCCTCAATCATGTTTATGCATGCAAGTCAAAATGTAGTCTCAAAAAGAATCAAAGCAAGTTCTAGAGTGATCAATTCACATGAATGAAAATCACACAAGAAAGAGGAGAATGGATGTTAAAATCCACCAATATGCTCAAAAACTCACAAGGTATGCATCTATCAAACTCAATCCACCAATTCAAACCATGAACCTTTTACTTGATTTATTTCTACTCATCACTTTAACACAGCTTAAAATCCATTCAAAAACACATTTTTCTTTCAAAGCATTGTTTTTGTTTTCGTTTGCATCTTTTTTTTTTTTTGGCAATAAACAATCACAGAAAACAAAACCAAAATAATAACAAAAATAGTAATAGAAAAATAAACAACAGGGTTGAAATATCAAAATAGCAAAAACAGTAGAAGCATTAAAATTAAAAATAGAAACAAAAACAGAATGCTAAAATTCCTCCTCCACACTTAAATTGTACATTTTCCGCAATGTAAAGCTCACAAGAAAAATAACATTCCATCAAAATCATCAATTAATGAAGGACAAGTAAAATAAAAAAGAGGAAAGGAAAGAAACATCCTTATCAAGTGGGGTAGACGACTTCTTGCAAGTGGACCTCCTCCAAAATGTCCTCTTGAGCTCCTTCATAAAATGGTTTGAGGCGATGTCCATTGACTGTGAAAGCTTTGGTAGTATTCTCACTTGTAACCTGCACAACACCATAAGGAAAAATCTTAGTAACAACAAATGGACCAAGCCACCTAAATCTGAGCTTCCCAGGCATGAGCTTGAGGCGGGAGTTATAGAGGAGAACTTTTTGACCAATCTTAAATGTTTTTCTCATGATCATCTTATCATGTAAGGCTTTGGTCTTCTCTTTATAAAGTTTGGAACTCTCATAAGCCTCCAAGCGGATCTCCTCCAATTCCTACAACTGTAGCTTTCGCTCCATGCCCGCTTGATTTAGGTCCAAGTTACACCTCTTTACTGCCCAAAATGCGCGATGCTCAATTTCCACCGGCAAGTGGCATGCTTTGCCAAAAACAATCTGATAAGGAGACATCCCAATCGGAGTCTTATAGGCGGTCCTGTAAGCCCATAAAGCATCCTCAAGCCTTTTGCTCCAGTCCTTTCTGTTAGGTTGAACTGTTTTCTGAAGTATTTGCTTGATCTTTCTGTTAGAAACCTCGGCTTGCCCATTAGTCTGGGGATGGTAAGGTGTAGAAAATCTATGCAAGACTCCATATTTTTCATCAAGGCTTCCATGCTCCGATTACAGAAATGTGAACCCTGATCACTAATGATGGCTTTCGGGACTCTAAACCTACAGAAAATATGTGATCTAACAAAATCCACAATAACTTTGGAATCATCAGTCCGAGTGGCTTTTGCCTCCACCCATTTAGATACATAATCCATAGCAAGCAGAATGTAAACAAAACCAAATGACACAGGAAAAGGACCCATAAAATCAATACCCCAAACATCAAATATCTCACAGAACAACAAAGGTTGTTGGGGCATCTCATTCCTACGAGAAATATTCCCTATTCTCTAGCATTGTTCACAAGATTTACAAAACAAATATGCATCATGAAATAGAGTGGGCCAATATAATCCAGAGTCCAAAACTTTCTTAGCTGTATGAGTAGGTCCAAAATGTCCACCACAGGCAAATGCATTATAAAAGCTAAGAACAGAATCAAACTCATGATCAGAAATGCATCTCCTAATGACTTGGTCACTACAAAATCTCCACAAATAAGGGTCATCCCACACATAATTTTTTGACTCACTTTTCAGTTTATTAATCTGTGCCTTAGTGAAATGTGCAGGTAGTGCTCTAGCAACGAAGAAATTAACCAAATCTGCAAACCAAGGGATGTTAACTTGCATCTTGAAAAGTTTCTCATTAGGGAAGGCATCATGGATAGGAGAAGAATCTGCTTCTCTCTCAATCCGACTCAAGTGATCTGCCACCAGGTTCTTTGCTCCACTCTTATCTCTGATATTAATATCAAACTCCTGTAAGAGCAACATCCACCTAATCAGCCGAGGCTTTGCATCAGGCTTTTTCAGGAGAAACTTCAAAGCTGCATGATCTGAAAATACAACCACTCTAGAACCAAGCAAATATGATCAAAATTTATCTAAAGCAAAAACAATTGCTAAAAGTTTCTTTTCGGTTGTAGTGTAGTTGGCTTGTGCAACATCTAAAGTCCTCGAAGCATAGGAAATGACATGAGGTACTTTGCCGACTCTCTGTGCAAGGACAGCTCCCAATGCATAATTAGAGGCATCACACATGAGTTCAAATGGGAGTGTCCAATCTGGTGGTTGGATGATAGGTGTACTGGTCAATGCTTGCTTCAAATGATTGAAGGCATCCTTGCATCTCTAGTCAAAGTGAAACTCTACATCCTTTTGCAACAAGTTGGACAGTGGAAGGACAATTTTGCTAAAATCCTTTATGAACCGTCGATAGAAACCTGCATGACCAAGGAAAGAATGAACCTCCCGCATGCATGTGGGGTGAGATAGGCATGAAATGACATCTATTTTTGTAGGATCTACCTCAACACCCTTGCTAGATACTACATGCCCTAAAACTATACCCTGTTCTACCATGAAATAACATTTCTCAAAATTCAGGACATGGTTAGTTTCAATGCACCTATGCAAAACTCGAGCCAAACTATCCAAACATGCATCAAAGAAAGAGCTATAGACAGTAAAATCATCCATAAACACATCCATACAACTCTCTAAAAATTCAGAGAAGATACTGACCATACACCTTTGAAAGGTTCCCGGAGCGTTGCACAGACCAAAGGGCATTCTCCTGTATGCAAATGTTCCAAATGGGCAGGTGAAAGTGGTCTTCTCTTGGTTTTCTGGGGCTATATGAATCTGAAAATAGCCCGAATATCCATCCAAGAAACAATAATGCGACTTGCCAGCTAGTCTCTCCAACATCTGATCAATGAAAGGCAATGGAAAATGATTTTTCCTAGTGGCCTGGTTAAGCCGCCTATAATCAATGCACACCCGCCAACTGTTCTGGATTCTTGAGGGTAGGAGCTCATTATTCTGATTTGCAACTACTGTGACTCCAGATTTCTTTGGAACAACTTGCACGGGGCTCACCCATTTACTGTCGAATATAGGATAAATAATGCCAGCTTGCAGCAGCTTGGTCACTTCCTTCTTCACCACATCCAAAATCAGGGGGTTTAGTCTCCTTTGGGGCTGCCTCACTGGCTTGGTACCTTCCTCCAATAAAATCTTATGCATACATGTGGAGGGACTAATACCAGGAATGTCTGCAAGTGTCCATCCGATGGTCCGCTTATGCTGCCTCAAAACCTGCAACAATTTTTCTTCTTGTTCAGGTTGCAGATTCTTAGCGACAATCACTGGCAGCTTCTCACCATCTTCCAAATATGCATATTTAAGGTGGTCTGGAAAAGTCTTTAGCTCTAAGGATGAGGGATGCACAATGGAAGGTAGCAAGTTATTTAAAACAAGCAACTCAGTAGCATTAAATTTGATATAATTTTGACTCACATTTTCATATGCTGCATCAGTCAAATAAGCAGCTGCATTATCACTCATAACCACATAAATCTCAGCACATGCAGCACATGGTTCAATATCACAGCTAACATATATCATAAGTGACAGAATCCAGAAAGTCAGTAATATTAGGGAATTCAGCACTCATATCAGCATAAGCATCATCAACCAGCATTTCAATCACATCAACATGAAAAAATGAATGCTCTTCAAGGGGATGTCTCATGGTATCAAAAATGTTAAAACTGTACCACATCTTCACCAAATTCCATAGAAAGGGTGCCAACATGCACATCTATCTTGGTCTTGGCTGTCTTGAGGATTGGTCTTCCTAGAATCAATAGAGCATGATTTGTTGAAGACTCATCTTCCATGTCCAGAATGTAGAAGTCCGCTGGGAAAATTAGTTCATTTACCTGCACTAACACATCTTACAGCACTCCTGCAGGATGATCAGTGGTTCTATTTGCTAACTGAATCACTATGCCAGTGGGTTGTAAGGTGCCAATGTTCAAAGACTTATACACTGATATAGGCATGACATTGATAGAAGCACCCAAATCTAGCATTGTATGGTCAAATCTGGAATTGTCTATAGTGCAAGGGATTGTGAAAGTTCCAAGATCTTTACATTTCTTTAGCATGCTTGGCTGAATCATCGCAGAAACATTTCTGCCCATACCGACCTTAAGTCTTCTCTTGTGAGTACATAACTCCTTGAGGAATTTGGTATACTTGGGAATTTGCTTGATTGCATCTAGGAGGGGAATATTAATTTTCACCTTCCTGAATGTCTCCATGACTTCCTTTTCCATTTCTGTCTGCGCTATCTGCTTGGACTGTGTCACTCTATTTGGGAAGGGTAGTGGAATAGCCAAATCTGGCTTCTCTGGACATTTCTTCTAGACCGGGGCGTCTATTCTCTGTGGATTTTGTCGTGTCTGATCAATCTCTGGCTGTTGCAATAAGAGCTCTGGTTGTGGTAGACTAGGACCATCAATTTTTCTATCATTTCTCAAGCTAATGGCATTTACATTGCCTCTTGGATTATTGACTGTTTGTGAAGGCAATTGGCTTGATCCTTGGCTTTTTAGCTCATTCACAATGGTGGCTAGCTGCCCAATCTGAGTTTGTAAGTTCTAAATGGTGGCATTGACATTTTGCTGGAACTGAACATTATTTGTGGCCATTTGTTTCATCAAATCTTCCAATGATGGCTCGGATGGAGTGGTTGCTGGACTTGGCAATATGAGGGGCTGCTGTACTAGTGGCTGTATAGTTTGTTGTTGTCTGAATGCAGGTGGTTGGTATTTGTTGCTAGGACCTACAGCTTGGTATCTAAATTGCTACTGCTGTTGGGGTTGTTGTTGCTGACCAGAATTCCCATATCTCAAGTTAGGATGGTCCCTCCAGCCAGGGTTATAAGTATTAGAAAATAGATCATATCTTGGCTGTTGGGACTGCTGATATTGAGGTCTACTAGGAAAAATGCCAGCTGCTGCAATTGACTGCTTTGGAAAAACAGAACCACCACACTGAAGTGTTGGGCATGCATCAGTAGGATGAGATGAACAAGAGCAAATGCCACACACCCTTGCAAGCTCTTGTACAGAAACTGGTGCATGTTGTCCCATTGCTAATTGCCTCACCAAAGAAGTCAATTCATCAAGTTTGTGTTCCATTCTCTATTGGTCGACTTGAGACAATTGAACCTCATTGACTCCTCTGGTGGAGGTAATGATTCTTGTGCCAAATTGTTGAGCATTGGCTACCATATTTGCTATCAAATCTCTTGCTGCATTAGGGGTTTTATCCACTAAGGCACCTCCAGATGCGGCATCCACCATACTTCTATCCATCGGCAGCAAGCCTTCATAGAAATATTGAATCAAGAGCTGATCACTAATTTGATGGTGGGGACAGCTCGAACACAACTTCTTGAATCTCTCCCAATATTCATGCAAGGTCTCACCAGTCATTTGCCTTATGCCACAAATGTCTTTTCTAATGGCAGCTACTCTAGATGCAGGGAAGAACCTCTCCAAGAATAACTTCTTCATATCATCTCAGCTCGTGACAGAACTTGGTGAAAGGTAGAACAATCAATCCTTGGCTACATCAGTAAGAGAGAAAGGGAATGTCCTCAACTTGATATGCTCCTCAGAGATTCCATGCGGTTTCATGGTTGAACAGACCACATGGAATTCTTTTAAGTGCTTATGGGGATCCTCACCTGCAAGACCATTAAACTTGGGCAATAAGTGTATCAATCCAAATTTTAACTCAAAGTCAGCATCAAGATCAGGATATTGAATGCACAAAGACTGGTAAGTTACATCAGGAGCAGCAAGTTCTTTAAGGGTCCTATTTTGCCTGTTATCAGCCATGATTTTAGAATCACTTAAGATCTCAAGTGCACCCTCAAATTCAATGTCACAACTAAATTCAGAACCAATTCTTTCACTTAGCCTACGAGCTCTAATCAACCTATGCAATGTTCTATCAATCTCAGGATCAAATTCAAGCAAGATATCAAGATTAGACCTAGTCATGCACCAATCAAAACACAAAAAACACAAAATCAGTAAATAAGCAAAATACACTAGATAACACTAAAAATATATCAAAATAAATCTAATTGACCTATGCAATGATATTTAAAAATTATGGGACTTGTACAGCATGAAAACTACACGAAAATGAGACTAAAAAATACAATAAAAATATTAAAAAATTAAAAAACTGGTCTAAACGATGAAATTTTGAAAAATAGGGGTGACCTTACAGTTTACTGTAAGTCTTGTTTATTTGGCCATTTTCCTTCAAATAACCAAGTTTCAGCTCATTCTGGGCACGTTTGACGTCACTACGAAATTCTTGCAAAATGACCCGTAATCACCCGTATTCGCCTAAAATCCACCAAAAAAAAAAATAGAAACACAGGGTTAGTGAGGGATTAGTAGTCAAATATACTCTCAATAAGATTGATCAAAATCATAATGATCCCCAGCAACGGCGCCAAAAATTTGATAACTGTCTAGATTACCAAATTTAAATCAATTTATAACCGATTTACCAAAATTATTTGTAGTATAAGGTAACACTGGGTCAAGCCCATATATCATTCTAATTATGAAGTCAGATTAAGAGGTTAATAAACAGGGGGAAAGGGGTTTGTAAGATTAAACAACAAAAAGTAATTAAAAGGAGTAAACAAAATTAGGAAAACAACCAATCCAAGAGAATTAACAAATCTTGATTTTAATCCATCATTGATCTTTATAGATCTATTCAACTATTAACCAAATCCTTAGTCTTAGATCACATCAAGACGCCTCTCAATGATCCATGGATCTTCTACTAGAAACGCTTCTAGAATTCAATTATTTAAGGTTAGACAAATTAAGCATCCATCCAAAACCCAAATTAACTTAAAAACCAAGATCCAACCAAGCTAAATATTTCATCAAACACCTTTGATGCATTATTTAACCTCTGAATTCATCTCTTGGCATATGATAATTACGCAATTAGCATATGTAAATCCCAATCAAATTAAACATTAAATCAGAATTTAAACAAGAGAAGAAGAGAAAGAGAAACTTGATTAATAAATGAATGTATAGCAATTAAAACAAGATCTCAAGATTAATCATCAAGAATGTCAATCTTTTGGATTGATTAAAGAAGTTTAGCTCTCCATAGCCATCACCATTGGAGAACCTTCAAGAACTATACAAAAATGAAAAATATCAAAGAGAGAGGAGGAGAGGAAGAGAAGAAGAGAAGTCTCTAAATCCCAAAAACTAAAACTACAATAACCACACCCTTCTACGTAGAAGCTCTCCATTATTTTATCACAAATCTGATTACTCTCCTCTTAATCATCCACTAAGAGTCAAAAGTGGTTCACCCACTTTTGTTAATTATATCTCCATTATCAAAGTGTGTCTCTCACCTTCCAATGAATTATTTTCTCATTATGAAAGTGTGTCTCCCACCTTCCAATGATTCTTCCACTTTTTTTTCACATTTCCATTTTTTGGATTTCTATCATAATCTATAATTCAAATCAAGTCCATTAGATAGCCTTTGAATTAAGCTTTCCAAAGAGTGCTCACATGCTTAATTTGGGCTTGAAATGAGTGAGATATGCCCAAAATAGTGAAGGTGTGTCCAGAATTTGTGACACTGCCGCTAGTCCAACTTCAAGGCTATATTTGACTACTTAAACATCCGAATCTTCCAATTCGACATTCACAAAACTTGTAGATCTTTTTCGTATCTTTCCTAACATATAAAGAACATCAAAAGTAGAGATCTACGACTCAAGTTATGATCAAAATACTGAACCAATGTCAATATGCATTAAAATCTGAAAATTTTGCTTTAAAACCCAATTCAACCCAATGATCTAAATGAGTGCTAAGATCACTTAATTATAATTTAGACATCATTAATAAGGTAATTGTGTGGATATTAATATGTTAAAAATCATAATTATCACATTTTCAGTTGTCTGTTGTATAACATCTGGTCCAATAGTGAGGCGTTCGCCGTCTTGGTACCAACACAAAGGTGTCCGACACCGCCATCCATACAGAGCCTCATAGGGTGCCATCCCTATGCTCGAATGATAACTGTTATTGTAGGTGAATTCTATCAACAGTAGAACATCATCCCAACTTCTAGTCTATTCTATGGTGCAAGCTTTAAGCAAATCTTCCAATGATTGGATCGTCCTCTTCGATTGGCCATCGGTTTGTGGGTGATAAGCAGAACTTAGACGTAACTTTGTCCCTAATGCTGTTGTAGACTCTACCAAAACTTTGAAGTGAATCTCGGATCCCTATCCGAAATAATACTTGTAGGCACACCGTGTAGTCTAACAATTTCTCTAATGTATAGCTGGGTCAGTTTCTCCAGGTTGTACCTGATGTTGATCAGGAGAAAATGCGCTGATTTCGTGAGTCGATCCACAATTACCCAAATCGAGTCATGACCTATTCTTGTCCTTGGCAAACCCACCACAAAATCCATTGCAATGCTGTCCCACTTCCATTCAAGAATAGACAATGGTTGCAGCAATCCTACGGGTCTTTGATGTTCCATTTTAGCTTTCTGACAAACTAGACAAGTCGATACACGTCTAGTGACGTCACTCTTCATTCCATGCCACCAAAACAACTCTTTCAAGTCTTGATACATTTTTGTTATACCCGGATGCATATTCAACTGACTTGTGTGAACATGATCAATAATATACTCTCTAAGCTCTTAGTCATGGGGAACACAAACTCTACCTCAGAATCTCAGAATTTTGTCTGTTCCTTCCGCAAATGCTGTTTCATTGCCTTGCTTCACTAGCTCTCCTGTTTCTTGCAAGAACTTGTCGACCTTCTACTTTTTCCATATGTTCTCCATTAGCTCACTTGAGATGGTGATCATGTTCATACAGATCTTTCCTAGTTCTAATTCTACAAAAGACCATACATCTCTAAACTGCTCTATTAGGTCCTTTTCCTTGATCATCAAGGCAGAGACACTGATCTTCTTCCTACTCAAGGCGTCCGCCACGACGTTTGCCTTGCCAGGGTGATACAGAAGTTAGAAATCATAGTCGTTCAGGAACTCCAGCCACCTCCGCTGCCTCATGTTCAACTCCTTTTGATCATACAAATATTTCAACCTTTTATGATCACTAAAGATGTTGAACGTCGCTCCATAGAGGAAATGTCTCCATATCTTCAAAGCGAAAACCACAGCCACTAATTCCAAGTCGTGCATCGGGTAATTCTTCTCATGCACTCGCAATTGCCTTGAAGCATAAGCCACCACTCTTCCACGTTGCATAAGCACAGATCCTAGTCCTTGGTATAAAGCGTCACAATACACCTCAAAGGGCTCATTCGGATCAGGTAGCACTAACACTGGCGAGGTAGTTAGCCGATTCTTCAATTCTTGGAAACTCTGCTCACAATTGTCAGTCCACTCAAAAGCCTGGTTCTTCCTCGGGAGTTGAGTAAGAGGTCCTGCAATCATGGAGAATCCCTCAATGAACCTCCAGTAATATCTGGCCAAACCCACGAAGCTACGAATCTCCATCACTGAGTTAGGCCTTTCCCATTGTAGCACCGCCTCCACTTTTGATGGATCCATTGTAATCCCATCCTTTGAGATTACATGACCCAAAAAGTTAACTTCTTCCAGCCAAAATTCACATTTTGACAGTTTGGATACAGTTCTTTCTCCTTCAGAATTTGGAGAACTATACTGAGGTGTTCAGCATGATCCTCCTGATTTTGAGAATAGATCAGGATGTCATCGATGAAGACAACAACAAACCTGTCCAAGTAAGGATGAAAGATCCTGTTCATGTAGTCCATGAAGATAGCAGGCGCATTCGTCATGCCAAACGGCATCACAAGATACTCGTAATGGCCGTATCGGGTACAAAAAGCAGTCTTGGGTATATCCTCCGTCTTCACTTGTATCTGATGAAATCCAGATCGCAGGTCAATTTTTGAAAACATCGCTGCTCCTTTTAGTTGGTCCATTAAGTCATCAATTCTTGGGAGTGGATATTTATTCTTGATTGTCACTTTGTTTAGCTGTCTGTAGTCCATGCACAACCTTGATGAACCGTCCTTCTTTCAAACAAATAGTATTGGTGCTTCCCAAGATGATACACTCGGTCTGATGAATTGTTTTTTCAAAAGCTCCTCTAGCTGCTTCTTAAGTTCAGCTAATTCTGTTGGTGACATCCTATAAGGTGCTATAGACACGGGACCAGCTCCCAGTACAAGGTCAATAGCAAATTCTATTTCTCGCATCGGTGGTAAGCCAAGTACATCCTCAAGAAAGATTTCGGGAAACTCATTCACCACTGGAATTATGTTCACATCAACTTCACTCTTGACTTTCAAAGAAGATAGTAGCATATATCCGTGAGCTCCTTATTTCAAGATTGCTTGAACTCGGTTGGCCGTTAAGAATCTAGAATCCTCATCCACAGGGAAAACTATGATTTTTCTTGAACAATCTAATAGAACATGGTTGGAAGACAACCACTCCATCCCTAAAATTATATCTAACTGAGAAAGGGGTAAATAGATCAAATCGACAGAAAAGATTCGATCTTCAACAATCAAGGGACAATTCAAATAGACTTTGGTAGTAACTACCGGTTTATCAGTGGGGGTAGAAACAGTCAGATCAAAAGGTAAGGTAGACACTGGTAAACAAAGTTGTAGCACACAGTTATAAGATATGAAAGAATGGGTTACCCTAGAGTCATACAGTAAAGTTAAAAGGTTACCTTCTATGGTGCCTTCTCCTTGAATCAAGTCTTCAGAGTCGGAGGCTTCAGCTCCACTCATGGTATAGACCTGTCCTCCTGCTTGCGGTTTGTTGGCCCTTGCAGCATTGACTAAAGGTTCAGTCTTTGCTTGGTTGCAGTCTCGGGATACGTGGTTAGGTTTGCCACATCTGAAGCAGATAATTCCCTTTATAGTTCAATCCCTCATGAGATGATCCTTCCCACACTTCAAGCATTTGGAGGGATACGTCACATTTTGGCCGGTCCGATTCCTAGTAGAATCTCCACCAGAACTTCCACCCGCTGTCTGTTGTTGGTTTCCCATTGGCCGGGAATAGGGCTTCTTTTGGAAGCGATTAGAACTATTGCCACTGCCCCTTTGGAACCCTGTAGGTCCAAAGTTCCTGCTCCTTGTATCTCTAGCTTGCTCCAGAGCTTCCACTTCACAGCACGTATCTAGTAGCTCTGAGAACTCGTTGATTTTCAGTGTGATAACAGATTTCTTCACTTTGTATCTCAGTCCTTCTATAAACTTCTGACACTTCCAGGCTTCATTCGGTTGGTGCTAAAAGTACGTTGAAAACTGTGACAAGTTTTCAAATCTCGTTGCATATTCGCTAACGGTCATGTTCCCCTGCCTTAGGTTGAGAAACTCCATCTCCTTTGCGTGCCTCGTGCTCGCGGGAAAGTACTTATCCAAGAATTTATCCTTGAATAAATCCCAAGTGATTTCACGATTTTCAGCCTCCAGCATTCTTTGTGTCCCACACCACCAGTTCTCAGCATTGCCAACAAACATAAAGGTAGCAGAAGTCACCTTCTTATTCTCGGCGCAATTCATGCCTTAGAGGACTTTCTCTAGCTCTTTGATCCATAGACTAGCTTTGTCCAGATTGAACTCTCCTTTGAATTGGGGAGGATTGTGGCGATGAAACTCCGCCAAGTTCTGAGCATCAACAGTAGCTTTGAGCTATTGATCAGCCCTTTCTTGTTGTTGAGCAACTCTCTCTTGTTGTTGAGTAGCTCGTTCAGTCAGTTGTGTGATGACCTCAGCCATCCTTTGCATCGCCTCTATAGCAGCTGCCATGTCTCCACCTCGTGCCATCTTACTTTCTCAAATCAGATTAGCTGAAAAGCACAAGGAAAGTAAGATGTATCCACATGGAATACCAAACACAGGGATTCACACAGCATAAACAAGACAAACTCAATCACAAGACCCGAAGAAACACAAACCGGGGCTCTGATACTAACTTAATGTAATGCTCCTTTTTGGGAGGGAATGTCACATTGTCATTTACAATGCGAAAAATTAAAATGAAGTTAAGACCCGGTTCTTATTCTCGTTTTAATTTCATTTGTCTGATTAAAGTTACATAAGTAAAATGGTGACTATTTTTCTTGTTATAATTAATAAAATATAGTGACGAAACATAAATGGCATTAAAGGGCAAGACAGAAGTAAGACATACATTTGATCAACATTGCATATTCATATATATATAATTATATTAGATCTATTTAATTACAAGCGCGATGTACAAAAAGCAAAACTATACCTGCCCAAAGGATCATACATATATATAGCCCACCAAAATAATAAAACATCAGGCCCCAAAAATAAATACTGATAGCCATCAGTAGCTACTAATAGTATCAGTCCCTGAGATGAGGAGGAATCGTGTCAAGATCCTCCTCAGGATCCTCCTCAGGATCTTCCTTATCCAAGGAAACCTCCATAGAAGCCACCGACTTACTGGTCGGAGCCCGAGCAGTGGAATCAAAAGAATCCTCTTATGGGGTGTAATAACGATCACCCCACATCTCCCTAATGGGCAGATAAAAGTCTAAACGTAAGCTGACACATCAAGTAAAGATCGGCGGCTCATGACGCCTCCAAGCCAAAGAAATTGACACGTCTCCCAAGTAAACACAGCGATCAGAATTTAGGTTGATGTGCCAATAGTCTGGCCCTCCAAGGAAGGCCAAACGTATATCACCTAAAAATCTGCGTGAGCGTGCCACCATGATCTTACAATAGGTGCTAATCGCGATCGGGCCAGAAGCCAGGAAATTCGGAAGCTTCACCCTCCTTGCCGACGTCTTTGATGAAACATAATTATAAATAGATAGAAATATTAGAAACATAGAAAAAAGGTAAGACATCCTGCCATCACTACCAATTATGGAAGTAGAGAAAACAAAACAGCGCAAAGCGCCTACATAGCATTTCATGAGTAATCATAATAATAATAAGCATTAAATAATAGTAATTAAATAATTAAGCAGTTCTAGGTAATTATACATTAGTAAAACAACAGTCCCAATATATCACAGGAATTAAATGCCAGATAATGGATGGACTCATTATGCACATCCATACAACACCAAAATCCTACTCCATGGAGCTAGACACAAACAGTCAAAGAGAAAGATCAGGAGACACGTCTGCAACTCAGCTGCCGCGACCAAAGTGCTATAACTCATCAGTTTATCCACGTGCACATCAAGGCATTGTACAGACAGTCTACACTAAATCACGACATAGGACAGTGTTTCAGTCTGGATCATCGATGCGTTTGCATCGGTTTGCCCCATGAACAGAAGAGCTACTAACTATCCATTGCGAGGTACCCGCACCCCGACGCCCCCAAGGTCAACAGTATGACCTACACTAGTCTACTCGCACCGGCACAAGGGTGTGTTCAATCTCCTAGGCAACATGGCCTTAACAACAGTCCAACTGACTTTCACAATGCATGATGACTCCATGCATAATCATGTATGTTTATCATTACATACTTTTCCACAATATGCCACAATTGGCCAAAGTAAGCATCATAATATTCTTGTCCCACACATGGACCCACATTAAATAATCTAAAGCCTTCCAATGGTACATTACATTTTTGGCACATTATGTTATTATTTAGTGTTCTCACTTACACTCATGTTCTTACTTTAATTGAAAATCATTCTAAGTCTTTTAGGTAAAGTTTCATTCTTGGTTCTTTCCACTTTATGAAATCCTAATTAATTCATAATTGTCCAATTTAGTTAAGTTCCGCTTCAATGTAATGTCTTTTATGAAATTCTTTTCATAATTAGGTTCCTTACTTTAAACTTAGTCTTATTCACTTAAAGAATTATTTCTAAGTCTTATCAATGTCTCACACATTCTTATTTGTTCTAAAAGTCCAAAGAATTCCTATAGGTTACTAAATTTGTTTCCTTCCATTACCTAATCCTCTTATTTATTTACTACATTAATTAAATACCATAGTTGCATGAAATCATATGGTTTTTAGCCATGAAGGCCGTGAACCTCTCTAGGTTTTAGGATTCCAAGTTTTCAATCCCTTAATTACATATTGTCCACTTGATTAGTTATGTCTTCCACTTGTTATAAATTTTCACTAAGAATCCTAATTTTTGGGCCCCAAAACTGTGAGCCTCCTAGGGGAAATCTAGGTTATTTTCTTCCATTTCAAGTGTTCCAATCCATTCAAGTATATCAACATATATAACCAATCAATCAAATAGCTCAAACAAATTAAAGACAATATGTAATCATACAAATCATACAAACAAAGAATAACCCTCAATAGGATTTTCTCACAATCAATCACAACACAATGTTCCTTACTACCATTAGAGGTTAAGGAGGAGTATCTTCCTCTTACCAAAGAGAAGAAAGCAAGAGAACCCTCCTAGAAGCTCCTTGCAATTTTCAAATTTGACACCCAACCAAACCCTGGAAATTTCAATCTCATCAAAATGACACCAATGCTTGAAAAATAAGGTATAGATGGTCACAAAGGAGACCATAGAAATGAAAATGGGGAAAAGAAAGTGAAGAATCAAGAACCTTACCCAAAAACCCTAAGCTTGAAGCTTGAAGAAAGTGGTCAAGATGAAAGCTTTTTCAAGAATCACCAACTAGAGAAGTGTTTAGATGATGAAGGTGATTAGGAAAATGTATTTAGTTGAAATTTTTGTGATGGATGAGGCAAAATGGAGGGGCTGACCGTGAGGTGCTCTAGAGAGAAGGAGGAGAAAATGCAAAGGAAGATGAAGGTAGAGAGAGAAGTGAATAGAAAAGTGAAAGATATTTTTAGGTTTTTGAAATTAATGTGATATAATTAATTTTGTGAAATACAAATTTTCCCCCCCAAAAATGGTGCAGCAGCCGTGAGGTGAGAGGGAGGAGAGAAGGGTGAGTAGCTTCCTTGAGAAGTTTGGGTGCATTTTCAATAAAGGAGATGTGGTTAGACATAAAGTAGATTACAGTAGGATAGGATAATGTGTCTTAATAGTTAAAATAATAGGGTAATTAGAATTTTTACTACAAGCTATTACCCAATGAATAATTGTTACAGTGCACAAAACCAGTATTAATTATCCAATGAATAATAGAGCGTACTGCAAAATTTTCAATTAACAGTGCGTACAGAGATTTTATTTATCAGATAAAATCTCAAAAAATTCAAACCTCACAAACTGTGCCCGACTTCGGGTTTAGTAAGATCCCCCGTCAATACTTCCACAGTTCAAGGTTTGCCAGCCTCGAGGAAAATATTTTTTTATCCCGGCTCCACTCAGCGCACTCACAAAATGAGGAATATACTATAATATTCGACGTTTCCAGAAAAATCTACAAAAATTCCTAAAAATCACAAATATTAGAAAATGGATATTTGTCATGAAACAAATAATTTTCCAAGGTGTTTCACTGACTCTGCTCAGTGTGTATGCAAAACGAGAAATATATTAAAATATTCAATATTTCTAGAAAATTCCAGAAAAATCTCCAAAAATAATGAATATTGGGAAATGACTATTCATGATGAAATAAATCATTTTCGAGGTGTTACACTGACTCTGCTCACTGTACATGTAAAATGAGAAATATATTAAAATATTCGACGTTTATAGAAAATTCTACCGAAATTCTTGAAAATCATAAATATTATAAAATGATGATTAATGATAAAATAAATAATTTTTGGGGTGTTACAATCAAAGTAGTTCATCCTATTGAGCTAAGTTATGGATTAGCTATGCTTTGTTATGCATTGTCTTATCTTGATTATGAGATGCATAAGTAGAATTGAATAATGGCCTTCAGTTTGTATGTCATAGTTAACTGTCACACTGTTATATAATATTGAGTCTGATCAACTCAGTATATAATGTGCGGTGTGTGCAAGAGACAATGGCATCGATCGAGCATACCTATGGCCAAGATAATAGGATCCCTGTTGGCAATGGTGTGCTAGACATGTTAGAGGTCTTTAGAAACATAGAGTAGCTATGATCATTAGAATATTAGAGGAAGGTATGACCTAGTAAAAGCAAAGGAATGGATAAGAAAGTTAGAGAAGATATTTGCAGTAATGAGATGTGTGGATGACCTAAAAGTGTTATTTGTTGTTTATATGCTAAAAGAAGAAGTTACAAGAAGAGAAAGAGTTAGAGTTCTTGGAATTCAAGCAAGGAAATATGACTATGGGGCAATATGAAGCAAATAGAAAAGTTGTTAGATACAAATTCATTAGACCCAATGTGTCACCTTGGGAAGCCCCTATGCTCCTAGTGAAAAAGAAGAATGATGATTTAATGATTTGATGGATTAATAATTTGATGGATAAGTTGATGAGTGTAGTATTTAGGACAAGTGATATTTAAAGAAGAGATATTTGTAGATTCTAGTAAAATAAAGGCAGTGTTGTAGTGAAAGAGTTTAAAAGGAAACAAATTCTTCGAGTAAAAGTGTTATGGAATAGTGGTGACTCGGAGGAAGTCACATAGGAGCACGAATCCAATATGAGGCAAGACTATCTGAAACTCTTTGAATAAGGCAAACAAATTTTGAGGACAAAATTTTTAAAAGGGGGGTGAATTGTAACATTCTCTTTAACCTAATAATTCTAATCAAGGTTATAGAAACTCAGTACTATTCGTAAGAGTTATCTATTAATTTGAGTAACCTTCTGAACTAGTTTGAACATAATTCTGTAACACTGAACACAAGAGAATAATTAAAGTATTTGCATAATCAGTTGATATAATGGAAATAAATATAAAAAATTTATTTCCTAGCTAAGAACCATTGATAAGAGTTGTAAAAAATTTTGGAGAATCAACTGAACAAGTTTGGGATTTTTAAGGATACTGAAGAGAAATAGCCAGAACAATTTAGTAGTGTAAAAAATTATGAAATTCCTTGGAGATAATAAGTAAGATATGGAGAATAATTTGGTATAAAATACCAATTAAGATAAGTATCAGTAAGCATATTTACTTAGTCCCTCAGTTTAATTTAACTTGGGACCGAGTAATGAAGCTTAATTGATAAATAGTAGTATATGGAAAGTTATGGAAAAACGAATCCAAGAACTAAGTTGAGTTCTAAAATTTTTCATAACACTTGTGTACACTTGAAAACTCAACTTTGGAATATTAAAGTGTACATAATAGATACAAAAAAATCAGCACATAAATTTCATCTCACTTTTCTCACCCACCGCTTCATTCATTCTAGGCTTTTCTTGACTTTTCCTTCATCTTTTGTTATTTAGTTTATGCACAATCAGCAGCCCAAAAATAGGGTAGAAAATGTGAGTAGGAGAAAGAGGAAAAGAAGGAGAAAAAGAAAGGAAAAAGGGAAGAAAGTGGAAGAAAATTTAAGGATTCAAACTCCAACAAGCTAAGGAATTGAGGTAGGGGCTATTACCTTCTATTTGCTCACTTTCCTATGTTTTCTTTGAATAAAAATTCTATTTTTGGACCCCCATAGCTCACGAGCAACTCATGATTTTGGTAGGGGTTTCATACTATTTTTATTTCCATTTTGTTGTTGTCTTGTTATTGTTGCTGCTATCTTGTCATTCTTACTGCTGTCTTGTCATTCTTGCTCTGTATTGTTGTTGCTATCTTGTTATTCTTGCTGCTATACTGTTGCAATTGTCTTGTCATTTTTGTTGCTATATTGTTACTGCTGTCTTGTTATTCTTGTTGCTGTGTTGATGCTGTTGTTTTGATATTGTTGTTGTTGTGTTGTTCTTTTTAATTAATTATTACTCGTTAGTAAAAATTTTATGAATGGAAATAATATATAAGGATAGGAAAATACTTAATTTTGAGTTCTATGGTCAAGTGTTTTAAAGGAAGAAAAAATGAAATTTTATTATTTATGAATTATATAAGCCACGACCTAACCCTAGATGAGTGAGTTTTTATAAAAATTTGTAATTCCTCAACCTTTCTTATTCATTTGTTAATCAAATGATTAAAGAAATGATGAGTAATTATTGAATTTGTAATGATGATAATGGGAGTCCACCTTGGTCGTGACTGTAACACCCCAAATTTTAGACTATGTTACAGAACTGACAAAATTACACTATTTTGTGTTTTTAGTGCATTATAAAAATAATTTGACTGTTTAGATACTATTTTTGATTGTTTTGTGTGATTTGCTCCGAGTCAAGAAAGTAATAATTTTCTGGCCGAAAAAATCTTATTTTAATTATTCGGAGCTGGGGGATCTTACTCAACCCAATTTTGAGTGATATATATATTAATCTTTTAATTTTTAGGATTTAATGGTGCAATAAAATAATTTTATATTATTATAATATTATTTTATTTGACAGTAGCTACTGTCTCAAAAATAGTAGAAATTTGTCACAAAATGACCATGGACCTTGAAAAGTCTGTGGGACCCACGTTTAAAGTAGCAGTCAACGATTCTGACTGGACTGAATTTTGAGCCAATAGGAATCAGTCAACGAAAGTGGCTTGAAGATTCTAAACCAATAAGAATTGGTCAAATAAAGAGGCAAAGACTTCTTTGTGGACCATTAGATGTAAAGCTTGATTAAGATGCTTTTGATCATAACCGTTGATCAAATCAATGGTGTGAGAGCAATCCTAATTAAATCACTAAGTGATATCCACCTTAGATTAAATCAATGGATAGGAAACAAAGTTAAATTCAATGGCTAGGATTGAGTCAAATATAGTGGCTTGACTTTCACTTAGTAGCTAATTAAACCTAATTTGGTTAATCTAATTACCTAATTAAGGAACTAAGTAAACTAACCTAGTTATTAATTAGTTATAATTTAATTACTAATTAGATATGCTAATTTTGTTTAGAAGCTATGATATAAGCAATTATATATTTAATTAATTAGTTATGTAATTAGAATGTTAGTTAAGTGTAATTAGGAAACCTAACCTAATTAACTACCTATCTAATTAGCATATAATTAACTTTTAAGTGAAATCAAATTAAGCCCATAATCCCCTTGAGTCCCATTGAGTCCCACGGCCAAGGAGGGCAATTTGCCAAGTTCCACAAGCTTCTTGAACCATCCAAGTGACCATTAGGTGACCACTTGGTGACATAGGCCATGTGCCATTCTAATGTGAACACAAATGGATATTTATTATCCAAACTTATCTCTCAATCTCTCTTACAAGCTCACTCACGGCAGCCCCTCACAATTACACTCTCAATATTCACTTTTTCACACACCTAAATCTAAGCCTTCTATTCTCTCAAAAATACCAAGAACCCAAGCATCTTTTCCTTTCTTTTTCTCTCTAGTATTTTGGCTCACACACCTAAACACACCATACATCTTCTATAATTTTTCTTCTTAGTTTTTCCTAAACCTAAACAACATCCTAAACACTTTTTGTTTAGAAGGTTTTGTCAAAAACCTACTCCTTCTACTTCAAAATCCAAGCTTTTGTTTACTTCCCTAAAGGTAAACTTTGGTTTTTATGGTTTAAAATTTAGTTTATGATTTTTTAAACCATGTTTGTTCCATGGTTCTTCAATATGAAGCCTTGTATGTGATTTTGCTTATTGTTTAAGAATTTTAGGGATTTATTTTGAGGGCTACATGAAAATCAAAGGAGAGGAGGAGACTAGGAGATCCTTGTCTTCAAGAGGTAAGAGGGAGATTTAATCTCATCAACTTTGTGTGGTGATGAGAAAATGGATTGTATGTGTATGAAGAATCCATAAGGATTCATTTGTGTGGTTGTTTATATGCTTTCCTATTTGTGATTGATTTTAATTGTATGCATGTCTATAGCTTTAAAATATATTGCATGTGTTATTAATTGTATGATTATTAATGTAGGATGTGAATAACATGTAAAGATTGCATGAGTGTTCCAAAGAACACAATAGAGACTCACGACTTCTCCAATAAAAAGAGAACCAAAATGTTCTCAGCCATTTTCTAAAACAATGATTAATGAATCTAGGTGAAACAATGAGAATTGGCCAACATGCCATTTAATGTACATTTAAGTTCCAAAGTTATTTTCTAAGGTAGGTTAAGTAACTAATTTACAAAAGAATTTGATTCCAATGAATCTTTGAGAAATAAAATGAATGAAGTTAGTTTTAGAATTCTAGGTTAGAAGGATTTGTGATAAGTAAGAATTAAAGAGAACACTTGAAAAATACTAACGTAGAGCTCACTCTTTGAGTTTTGAAGCTCGGTAGCAAGTTTCAAGATGTAACTATTGGGTAAGGTTAAAATGAACAGTATTTAGAGAAAAACATTAAAAATACCATATATTGATTTTCTAGGCAAAATGCTGCCGAAATTTACTAAAATCAGACAAATAAAATGAAAAGATTCCATAATATATTTATAACATAAGAAAAATATTCTACGTAGTTTAAAAGTACTAAATAAAGTCTATGCATTGTTAAAATAAAGACTTTAAGCTATATGGTTAAGAAAATGATTTAAAAGTCTTAAGCGATTGAGAAAATGATTTAAAAATATTACGCAATGTTCAAAAATGTCAAAATATATTTATACGATCTAAAAACATTTGTAAAAGGGATGCAATTGTGAAAACGCGATAAAATTTCTACGTGACTAAATGGAATAGTGAGTTTTACTATCGGGCCAAAGTGATGGACCCGGACATATTGAGAGATAGTACTGTCAAGTGGAGACATACTATATTTTGGTATATTGAGACTGAGGGTATTTTCGTAAATATGATAATATATTAAGACTAAGGGTATTTTCATAATTGTGATTCTAAATCATGCATTGAGAGTTGTGTCAATTTGATTGATAATTGATGATTGATTGATGAGACGAATTACACTGTGTTGTGGGTGTGATAGGCGCAGTGTGGTTCATTATTTGAACTTGGAGGCATTAGTGTGTGGAGAATTCCACATACGGACAGTTGGTAGCTCCTCTGGACCGTGGTAACGGGTAACACACTAATAATCTTGACAAACACTATTCTTAATCGAGATTTTGTGGAGACTATTATGTACAATGCCTGTAGTGCACGATGTTTTGGACTGTGTACTACTACACGATGTTTTGGACTAAGGGCTATAGACACGACGTTGGACAGTGTAATAGTTTGGTTGGGCAGCCTGAGGTACTATTAGTTCTTTTTAGATCATTCTCTCAGATATCTGTATTTAGCTCCATGGAGTAGGAACGAGTCAGTGTGTGTTATCATTCATTATCTGCATTTTAATATTTACCACAATCTATGATAGAATGTATGATGTATTAATTTGATGTTAGTATATGATATGATGGTATGTATTATTATGATATCTATTTGTATTGTCTTTTTCTTTATTGCTATGTTAGTAATGATGTAGATTGTCACACCTTTTTACTGTATTGTTCTGTCTATTTCTATTTTATGTTTATATCTTCGAAGACTACAATGGCGGCAAGGAGAGGTTAATTAGGTTTCTTTAGACTACAGTTTCTCGAAGGCGCTGAGGCTTGGTATGTCCATTGGGACATAAGACACATAGAATACAGTGGTGACGTTACTTTATCAGTAAGTAGGACTTGCCATGGGTTCGTTACTTCATTTTATATGGTTGCTTTCGTAGAGGTTATTTTACCTATTAGGGAGTTGTGGAATGAATTTCACCACACTCCTAGAGAGAACTTCGATATATTTTTGGGTCAAATTTCTATTGGTCAAGACATTCCCAACTAGGGAATTTGTTTTCTGACAAGGGCTCATGTCTTAGGTGTTATGTTTTAGTATTATACTGACTTTTTACTGCTTTAGTAAATATTTGTAGATGTAAATTAATTGTATACTTCAGACAAAATTATATGTATATTATGGTGTGATTATGTTTTGCTTTATTTTGTGTTCCATGTTATTTTATTTAATGTTAATAAATATAAAAAGGAAAAAAAATTTACCACTAATATTATTTATGTACCAAACGTTTTACAACTTGGGTAAGAATTTTATTTGATTTTATTTTATTGCATTAAAATGTGACACCCTAAGGTTACGTTTGGTGCATCGCATAAAGAAGACATGATAGTATAAGCTAATACTATCAGGTCTTATTCAATGTTTGGTGTATTCAACTGATAGTATAATAAAATCAGGTCAAATCATTTTATCCTATTCTAAGCTGATAAATCTATCCTCTCCCCTAGTACATGATAAAACATGATAGGATATCTATTCCAATCTTATCCTCAATTTCATTTTTATCACTCCTCTCCCTTGCGCCACCACTACCACCACCACCACCCCCATCACCACCGCTGCCACCATCACCACCGCCACCGCCACCACCACCACTGCCGCCACCACCACCACTACCACCACCACCACTTTAGCCGCCACCACCACCACCACCACCACCGCTGCCACGCCGCCGCCACCACCACCACCACCACCACCATAAGGCTTTATTATTATTATTTTCTAATTATTTTAATTTTTATGCTAAAGGATATTTTGGTCTTAAAAAAATGTTATACAATTGGCTAATTTATTCTTTTGTTATCAAACAAAAGATAGGATTATATCTTATCCTATTAATTATACTATCATACTTTATACTATCCTATCATCTTATCTTATACTATACTATCATGTGCACCAAACATAGCCTAAGGTGGGTGTTACAGTGACTCGTTAATTAAATGTACTTGACTTTGTGACACATTCTTGTTCATTTGTGTATGATATTGATTTAATTGAGGTGTTAAGTTTATTTAAAAAATTCTAGTCTTTAAATTCTTAAATTGACCATATAGGACATAAATTGGCCATGAAAGTCAAATGGTTGGTTGTTTGGAAAATTTTTATGTGCTTGAATTATTAATTATTTTGAAAATTTCTTAGATTTAATGATATTGTGCATATGTTAAGAATTCTTAAAATGTAATTTAATTTGTATAAGTAGCCCTTTTTATGGCTAGGGATTGTTATAGGAAAGGATCCTCATCCTAGGTAGAATGGAAGCGTGAGGATGAGCATTCCCTCCCTCCTGGAGTAGTTGAGGTGAAGAATGGACTCCCTCTTTGCTCAAGTTCTTCCTAGTTAGTAGAGGTGATCCTAAATTGATGTCAATGTGAGGAAATGATCCTCATCTTAGGTTAGAATGGAAGTGTAAGGAAGGTTGATTCCCTCCCTTCTGGAGTAGTTGAGGTTGAGAATGGAGTCCCTCTTTACTCAAGTTCTTCCTAGTTGGCAAAGGTGATTCTTGATAATAACATATTTTATACATTAATAAACCTTTATTTTTAGTCATTTACACTCTTCATGTACTTAACTGAATGAGCTTGGTCATGTTTTGTAAGTTTGGGATCAAATTAGGCTTAATTGATCTTTTCTAGCATTATTAAGATTTTACACTATTTCTGTATTTCGACTATATCTTGAGTTTTAGATGTTTAAAAATTATATATCTTACCTTCTAGGAAAGATGAGAGAGAGCTCTACAACTTTCATATAGAGCTCTAGGGCTAATTCGGACATCTAGTGGTGCTAATTGGGCTTGGAAGTCAGAACACGGGTTCTATAATTGGAACTCGAGTAGTGTGCACTAATCAGCGCATAACTTGGGTTGTAGGTGTGACATGGGCTTGAAACTTTTATCATTTGAAAGCTAAGACATATATCTTCAATTAATATAAGACCACTTTTCCAAGCTATGACATTTTGATAGAGTTTTCATCCCTTGAAGTCAGCTAATGGAATCAGAGGCCCTTTGAGAATGATTTGTCCATAACTTGAGTTGGAGACCTCCATTTAACATGGGATTTAGGCCTAATTACTCATAATGGACCCAACTTTATAATTAAGAGGATTCTAATGATGTAAATCCAAATTATGGGGGAGTTATAGGGGTTAGAAGCACAGAATCAAGACTCATCTTCTCATTCTACACTTTTTATTCTCTCTCTAGATCTAGATTTTTCTCTCTTCGTCCTCCTTCTTTCTCAAACTCCTTCATGGTGATAATTATGGAGAGCTAAAATTTTATAATTAATTTAGAGATTCTTGAAGAAATTGTGGTCTGGATTCTTGAGATCTTAGTTTTATTTTTGCGTTTGAATTGCATTTGGATTCTTCTTCTTCTTCTTCTTCTTCTTCTTCTTCTTCTTGAATGCATGAATGGTGATTTTGTTTATGTTTAATCTGATTAGATCTTGATTTAAGATTAGAATTGTGATGAGATTTAGGATCAATTGATCTGAATTAATCACGAAATTACAGAGGTTAGGTTATTGATTTGTGCTTAAGTTAATTGAATTCAGAGATTAAATTAACCTAGTTCTAACATGAATTGTGCGATTGCAAATTTGTGTGTCAATTGTTAATTGAATTCTAGATGATTATCTAGCATGAATTCTGGATTTGATGCAGAGTTCTCTGTTAAATCTAAATTAGCCATTCAAATGCACTTCAAATGTTCGTTGAATGATCTATGATAGAATCAAGACAATTTCAGATAGGTTTATGAATTGATTGCTCTTGTAATTGAATTTCTCACTTTAATTCTATTATTTACATATTCTAAGTTCTCAAATCCCTCCCCTAATTTTGGCTTGATCTGATCAAATTGCATTTATAATCCTTGAGAGATGATCTATAATTGTTTCCTATGCTACAAGCCATAGGTATAACTTGGTTACAATTTTGATTGAGTTCAGTGCTCATCAATCCTACATTATTGATAGTGTGAGGAAGGTTGATACCCTCTCTATCTTAGTAGATGAGGATGGATATCTCCTCTCTACCGACAACTTTAAATTGAGGATGCACATTTCCTCACTAGAGGTGGCCTGGGTTACTCTTTATTCGAAGTAGTTCTATGTGACTGGCGAATGGTCATGAATAGGTTGGAGTGTACAACTTAAAAGCAGACTACTGCCAAGTATTTTAAATAAGTCATTACCCGGAGTAATTCTGTGTAACTGGCGAATGGTCATGAATAGGTTGGAGTGCACTAACCTGAAAGCAGACTATTGCCAAGTGTTTTAAATAAGTCATTATCCGGAGTAGTTCTGTGTGACTGGCGAATGGTCATGAATAAGTTAGAGTGCACCAACTTGAAAGCAGACTACTGTCAAGTAATTTAAATGAGCATTGGGTTGAAATTGAATTTAAAAGTAATAATATGATGCTTAATTACAAATGTGTCGGTAAAAATATTTATGGATGTATGTTGTGATATTTGATAACAAACATTGATGATTGATAATATATGATATGATATTTGATACTTGATATATAATGAACAATGATGAATGATGATACCTAATTAATACTGATATATGATGTATGCTGACGAAAGACGATATGTGATGAATTATAAAGTATGATTAATGATATGTTTTATTAGATTTTAGAAATAATTTTCATAAATAACATTAAAATTGAGCCTCTATTTTGGGAGGAGAAAAGATTAGATTTGGCAATTTGCCACCTTTCTAGATTTGATATATATATAACTTGAGTTTTAAAATGTGTTTTTCCCCGAAACAACTGGAAGTATTACGATGACATGAATTTTTAACTATACTACTGAGAATTCTTAGAATTCTCACCCCTTTTTTGTTTGTATTTTCATAATATTTCTAGGGATGCGTGCTTCAACGTAGAGATGGAAGACAAAGACAGAATAATTTTGATGTCATGTTGTAGTTTTTTATGTTGTTTTATATTTTGTGATGTATTAATAGTACAATGTATGGATTATGTAATTTAATAGTATTATAAATTATGTTTTATACCATCCTTTTTAGTATATGTACATTGTAACATCCCGAAAATTTATTATTTTGTTAAAAACGATCATTTTATAATATTTGCAATTTTTAAGAATTTTTGTGGAATTTTCTCGGAGATGATGAATATTTTAATATATTCTTCGTTTTATGTGTGTCTTTGAGTGGAGCCTAGGAGAATAGAATATTTTCCCGAGGTCGGTAAACCTTGACCACAACGTGTCAACGGGGATCTTACTAAACCCGAGTCCGGGCACGCTTTACGAGGTCTACATTTTGGGGTTTTATCTCTAGTGTAATAAATCATCTGTTGTATTTAATCAAGGAGGCAAGCTTACTATGCACTTCGTAGAGAAGCGTGCGAAGCTTCTCAAGGAAGCTTCTTTGAATCATTTTTTTATTATTTCTCTCTCCTCCTATTTTTGTGCTGCACATTTGAATTAAGGGGCTTAATTCATTCTGCACTCCACACATTTCCTCCTCCTGTACGTAGCACTCATCTTTCTCTCTTTCCATTTCTCCTTCCAGCAGCACCATCCACCCACCTTCATATTTTCATCCTCCAATACCATCACACTCCAGCACCATTTCGTGTCTGGAGAAGCACCACACCTGAGGGAATCATCTTCAAAGTCCTACGTCTTCTTCATCTTCTTTTCCTCCACGGTTGAAGCTTAAAGGTTGGAACTTTAAGGTAAAGTCCTTAGCTTTTTCCTCATCTCTTCTCATTTTCGTAACCCACTGTTCATTTTGATGACCATGGGTACCATTTCAACACTTGATTCTCGATTTTGGTGAGCTTGAATATTCAAGGATCTCTGGGAGCTGAAAATATAATTTCTGACCAAAAGGAGCAGCCTTTCTTTGTGCTTCTCTAAGGTAAGAGGAAGACACTCCTCTTCAACCTCTCTTAGCATTTAGGAACGTCTGTGATTTTGTTGAGGGTCTTTCTGCTTTTGTATGTTGTTTGTATGGTATATGTGTTATTTGATTGTTTGAGTTTTGAATGTACATATATATATAAATGATAACTGGATATATTGGAATGTGTAATATTGAAGGGAATGAGTTCCGAGAGATTTTCGGATAGTTACGGTGTTGAGCCCAGGATTTGGAAACTTAATGTGGAAAACTAGTAATAGTAAGAAATTTGGCCAAACTCGTCGAATATAGTGCCTTGATCTTTTGGTGATATGTCAAAATCCGTCGAATGAAGATTTCTGACCATTTTCGTCGAATGATAAAATCCGTCGAGTAAGGACCCATGGCTAAAACATCGAACATGATCACCTAATCTCTTAGTAAAATGTTAAAATCAATCGTCGAGTAAGGACCCATGGCCAAACTCATCGAACATGACAACCTAAAACCTGTCGAACATGATAACCTAAAACACATCGAACATGACAACCTAAAACTCATCGAACGTGATAACCTAAAACCCGTCGAACGTGATAACCTTTGATTACTTAGTAAAATGTTGAAATCCGTCGAGTTTAGACTCCCGACCCTTTTCGTCGAATGTCAAACTCGTCGAATTTAGATTTCGACCATAAACACAATGTCAATATCCGTCGAGTATGAACCTCGATCATGCCCGTCGAGATTGATCTTCCGACCACAAACCCGTCGAATAGAGTCCCCGGACACTTACAAGAAAATGACCCAAAGTCAATAATCGTCGAATTTGAGAGACAATGCCTCGTCGAGTAGATGAATTTCTCCCGACCGTCGAAATTAGGGATTTCGACCAGTTGTTCGTCGGCTTCGACACTTGGGAGATTTTCTCCAACGTCGACACCTATACCCGCCGTCGAATTGAGGTTGTTGTTGACCATCCGGAGGGTTCGACGCTTTGATCTTCGTCCGACCGAGTAACCCCATCCGACGTAAAGTGATTTCTTCGTCCGACGTAGACCCCCCATCCGATAGAAAATGATTTCTTACCAATCCTATTATAAAAATGCTTTCCCATTCTTTCCTCCCCTGTTACACTATTCTTCGTCGAATGGCAACTTCAACCATTCATAAAACGTAGTCTCTGTCGAATTCAAACGTATACTTATCACCCAACACCTAGTAATTGAAATCATGATTCAAATTGGTGATTCCGACCGTGTAGTTTCCCGGACCCAAAACCTTGGGACTAATAGAGGAATATTGATCATAAATAAAAGGGATGACTAGAAATTACTTAGGGATGCATAAACGGGGAAGAACCGAGAGTGTGAGATTTTGAGATCTTAGAATAACCTTCTAAGGGCATATGAATAAATTACCTAAGAGGAATTAAGTTAACTAAAAGAATTCCTTTAGAGGCAAACCCCGTAAGTAAAGCTAAACCTAAGCAAGAACTCATAATACGTTTTGAAAAGGGTATTGATCTATTTAATGACAATATTATGCTATTGTGGGTCCATGTGAGAGACCATTGATGTATTAATTCTTACTTTGGCAAATTGTGACATATGATGGAATAGTATGTGATAATGATCATACCCGATTATGCATAGAGTCTTATGCATTGTGATTTGTCCGTTGGACTGTCGTAAGGCCTAGTTGCCTAGGAGTTGAACACACCTTAGTGCGGGTGCGAATAGACAAGTGGGGTCCTGTAGTTGGCCTTGAGGGCGTTGGGGCGCGGTGTTTCACAAAGGGCAGTGGTAGCCCCTCTGGACCGTGAGACAAACCGATGCAAACGCACCAACGATCCTGACTGGCCACAGTCCTATATCGAGATCTTGTGAGAATGCTGATGTATAAAGCCTTGTTGCGCAAAATGACTGATTATTTTCTGGAAAGCACTTGTTTTTATGGCTGACGAGATACTGGCATGTCTCCCTGATCATTCTCTCCGAGTGTTTTGTGTCTAGCTCCATGGAGTAGGATCTTGGTTATTGAGGGCTCATGTGTATAGAGTCCGTGCATTATTTGCATTTATCATTATTATGGTCTGGCATTGATATATTGTTGATATACCTATGACTGCCTGGAACTGTCTGCTTGATTCATAACTGCTCTTGAATGTCTATTACTATTACTGTTGTTGTAAATGCTATGTGGGCGCTTTGCGCCGTTTGGTTTCTTGATGCTATAATTGGTAATGATGGAAGGATGTCTTACCTCTTTTCCTTCTGTCTTTCCGTTTCCGTTTCGTTTATCCGTACATTGCGTCTCATCGAAGACAACCGTGAGGAACCGAAGCTCCCAACTTCCCTGGTTTTTGGCCTTACCTTGACTGAGCGACCACAGAAGACTATGGAGCCCCGTATGCACAGATTTTTGGGAGATGTACGTCTGACTTTCTTAGGAGGGCCGGAGTGCTGGTATATCAACTACACTTCTGAGCACGCTGTGTCTACACGGGAGATGTCTCGATATCACTAGCCTCGGAGACGCCACGAACCACCCGTCTTCACCGTCAGTACGCCCACGTTTGGAGTTTCACTACCGATCCGTGAGATGTGGGCGATCGTTACTTCACTCCGAGAGGACTCTTTTCGTTCTACGCCTCGGGCCCCGTCCCGTGTCTCTCGCTATTCCTATGGTGATTTCCTCGATGATGAGGAAGATCCCGAGGAAGATCCCGAGGAAGTCCCCGAGGACGACCCCGAAGAGGACCCCGAAGAGGATCCCGACACGATTCCTCCTCACTTGAGGGATTGATGTTACTCGTAGCTACCGAAGGCTACCAAGATTTTATTTTGGGGGCCCGATGTTTTGTTTGTAGTGGGCATGTAAATTCGATACCGTGGGGATGTGTATGTAATATTTTGGGGCGGTATAGCTTTGCTTTTGATGTACCAGGCTTTGTAACTAAATGCTTTGATAAACTTATATATATATATATATATATGATGATGCTGAGTATATTAATTCCTATGCATGTTTTACTTCGTTTGATCTTTTATTTCCATTGATGTCTCGTCAACATGGTTACTAATTAAGAAAAAAAAAAAAGTACATATATAACATAACCGCCAATTAAAATACCCAACTATAATCTAGTGAATATACGCGTCTTATTAAAATGGACCGGGTCTCAACTCACCTAACTTTATTTCCGCATTGTAATCGACCATGTGACGTTCCCTTGGAAGAGGGCGTTACATTTTTGGTATCGAGCCCGGTTTATGTTTCTTTGGGTCTTGTGGTTGAGTCCGTCTTGTTTGTGCTTGTGTGTTCTCGAATGGTATTCGTAAAGGAGTAGTGTTTGGTATTCTTAGTGAATGCAATGACTTTTCTGTGTTTTCGATAATCCGAATGAGAAAGTGAGATGGCACGAAGGGAAGACATGGCGGCAGACTATTACAATGCGATGCAAAGGATGGCCGAGGTCATCGCACAACAAACGGAGCAAGCCGCACGACAAAGAAGAGAGAGTTACGCAACAACAAGAGCGAGCTCAACAGCTTAGAGGCTACCGCCGATGCTCGAAATTTAGCAGAGTTTCGACGCCATAATCCTCCTCAATTTAAAGGAGAATTTGATCCGGACAAAGCTAGTCTCGTGGATCAAGGAGTTGGAGAAGGTATTTCGAGGAATGAATTGCGCCGAGGGTAAGAAGGTGGATTATGCTACTTTTATCCGGTAGGTAACGCCGAGAACCGGTGGAACGGAGTGCGGAGGATGCTAGAAGTCGCGAACCGAGATATTACTTGGGAGTTGTTCAAAGAAAAGTTCTTGGACAAGTATTTTCTCGCGAGTGCAAGGCATGCGAAGGAGTCGAATTCCTCAACCTACGACAGGGGAATATGACCGTTAGCGAGTACGCAGCGAGATTCGAAAATTTGTCACGCGCTTTTCGACCTACTTTCGTAACCAACCGATGAGGCTTGGAAGTCCGAAGATTCACGGAAGGATTGAGGTACGAACCGAGGAAAGTCGTAATCACCTTGAGGATCAATGAATTCTCACAACCGCTTGGATACTTGCTTTGTGATGTAGAGGCTCTGGAGCAATCTAGAGATATGAGGAATAGAAACTTTGGGCTGCGAGATTCCGGAGAGGCGGCAATAACAAGCAAACCGCTTCCCGGAAGAAGCCATACTCTCGACCAATGGGAAGTCACCAACAAGCCATGGGTGGAAGTTCTAGTGGAGGTTCTAGTGGGAACCGGACTGGCCAAAACTTGGCATATCCCTCCAAATGCCGGAAGTGTGGAAAAGATCATCTGACAAGGGATTGTCCTATCAAAGGGATTATCTGCTTTTCGATGTGGAAACCCGGACACATCTACGAGACCGCAATCAAGCGAAGGTCGAACCTTCAATGAATGTTGCGAAAGCCAAGAAACCGCAAGTTTGGACGAGTTTACACTATGAGCGGAGCCGAAGCCTCCGAATCCGAAGATTTGATACAAGGAGAAGGCATCATAGAAGGTAATCTTTTAACCGTCGTATGACTCTGGGGCAACCCATTCTTTTATATCGTATGACTGTGTGCAAAAATTGAGTCTACCCGTGTCGCCCTTACCTTTTGACTTAACCGTTTCTACCCCCATCGATAAACCGGTAGTTACTACCAAAGTTTGTCTAAACCGTCCATTGATTGTTGAAGGTCGATCCTTTCTCGTCGATCTGATTTGTTTACCTCTTTCCCAATTAGATATTATCCTAGGGATGGACTGGTTGTCTTCTAACCATGTTCTCGTTAGACTGCTTCCCGTAAAGACCATAGTTTTTCCCATAAATGAGAATTCTAGATTTCTGACGGCCAACCGAGTTCAAGCTCTCTTGAAAGAAGGAGCTCACGGATACATGCTACTTGTCTTCTTTGAAAATCGAGAACGAGGTTGATGTGGACACAATTCCAGGTGGTGAATGAGTTTCCGAAGTCTTTCCCGAGAGTGTGCCCGGTTTACCACCGGCTCGAGAGATAGAGTTTGCTATCGACTTAGTACGGGAGCTGGTCCCGTGTCTATAACACCGTACCGGATGGCACCAACGAGTTAGCCGAGCTAAAGAAACAACTAGAAGAGCTTTTGGAAAAGCAATTTGTCGCCAAGTGTGTCACCATGGGGAGCACCAAAGTCTTTGTTAGTTCGCAAGAAGGATGGCACCTCAAGGTTATGTGTGGACTATCTATGACGATTAAGAACAAATATCCACTCCCGAGGATTGACGACTTGATGGACCAACCGAAGGGAGCGGCGGTGTTTTCCAAGATTGATCTCGCGATCCGGGTATCATCGATACGAGTGAAGACAGAGGATGTGCCCAAGACTGCCGCACCCGATACTCTGGTCACTACGAGTATTTGGTGATGCCGTTTGGTGTGACGAATGCACCAGTATCTTCATGGACTACATGAACCGAATCTTTCGACCCTACTTGGATAAATTCGTTGTGGTCTTCATTGATGACATTCTCGGTATACTCTCAAAGTCGGGAGGACCATGCCGACCTCGATAGTTCTTCGATTCGAAGGAGAAGGAATTGTATGCCAAACTCCGTCAAAATGTGAGTTTTGGCCGGAAGAAGTCAAGTTTCTAGGTCACGTGATCTCAAAGAGTGGGATTGCTTTGTGGATCCATCGAAAGTGGAGGCAAGTACTACGATGGGAAAGGCCGAAGTCGAATACAGAGATTCGAAGCTTTGTGGGTTTAGCGGATATTACCGGAGGTTCATTGAGGGATTCTCCAAGATTGCTGGACCACTTACGCAACTCACAAGGAAAACCAAACTTTTGAGTGGACCGACAAATTGTGAGCAAAGTTTCCAAGAGTTGAAGAATCGACCGACTACCTCACCTGGTGTTAGTGCTACCCGATCCGAATGAACAGCCAAGTGTACTTGTGACGCTTCATACCAAGGGCTAGGATCTGTACTTATGCAACATGGAAGAGTGGTGGCTTATGCTTCAAGACAGGTTGCGAGTGCACGAGAAGAATTATCCGACGCACGACCGGAGCTAGCGGCTGTAGTTTTTGCTCTGAAAATATGGAGGCATTTTCTCTACGGGGCAACATTTAACATTTTCAGTGATCACAAAAGTCTGAAGTATTTGTATGATCAGAAGGAGTTGAACATGAGGCAACGGAGGTGGTTAGAATTCCTGAAGGATTACGATTTCCAACTTCTGTATCATCCTGGCAAGGCAAATGTTGTGGCAGACGCTCTAAGTAGAAAGATGATCAGTGTCTCTGCCCTGATGATCAAGGAAAAGGATCTAATAGAGCAATTCAGAGATGTATGGTCTTTTGTGAAGTTAGAACCTGGAAAGATTTGCATGAATATGGTTACCATCTCAAGCGAGTTGATGGACAACATAAGGAAAGAGCAGAAGAAGGACAAATTCTTGCAAGAAGTGAGGGAACAGACGAACCAAGGAAATGAAACAGAGTTTGCAGAGGGAACGGATGGAATTTTGAGATTCCAGGGGAGAGTTTGTGTCCCACGGAATCAAGAACTTAGAGAATACATCATTAATCATGCTCACACAAGCCAACTGAGTATGCACCCGGGCATGACGAAGATGTATCAAGACTTGAAGAAGTTGTTCTGGTGGCACGGAATGAAGAGTGACGTTACTAGACGTGTATCTACTTGTCTGGTTTGTCAAAAAGCTAAAGTGGAACATCATAGACCAGCAGGATTGCTGCAACCGTTATCTATTCCTAAATGGAAGTGGGACAAGATTGCAATGGACTTTGTAGTCGGATTACCAAGGACAAGAAAAGGTTATGATTCGATTTGGGTAATTGTGGACCGACTCACGAAATCGCACATTTTCTTCCGATCGACATCAAGTACAAGCTAGAGAGATTGACTCGCATCTATATTGGAGAGATTGTCGATCACGCGGTGTGCCTACAAGTATTGTTTCGATAGAGATCCGAGGTTTACTTCAAATTTCTCGGGAGAGTTTGCAAGAAGCATTGGGGACAAAATTACAACTTAGTTCTCGCTTATCATCCGCAGACCGACGGTCGATCGGAGAGAACAATCCAATCTTTGGAAGATTTGCTTAGAGCTTGCACCATAGAGCAACCGGGAGTTGGGATGATATTCTACCCTTGATAGAATTCACCTACAACAACAAGCTTATCATTCGAGCATGGGATGGCACCCTATGAAGCTCGTATGGACGACGATGTCGAACACCTATGTGTTGGTACTAAGACGGCGAGCGCCTTACTATTGGACCCGAGATTATACAACAGACAACTGAGAAGGTTAAAATGATTCAGAAAAGATGAGGACGGCTCAGAGTCGACAAAAGAGTTATGCAGACCGAAGGAGAAAACCTCTTGAGTTTGAGGAAGGTGAGCATGTATTCCCGAAAGTCACACCTACGACCGGGTGGGCCGGCTTTAAAATCTAGAAAACTCACTCCTAAATTCCTTGGACCATACCAAATCATTGGTCGTGTAGGTCCCGTAGCATACCAAATATCCTTACCTCCTTTTCTTTCAAACCTTCATAATGTTTTCCATGTGTCACAACTTCTGAAATACCTTCCGACCCAAGTCATATCATAGCACCGGATACAAGACAACTAAAAGAAAACTTAACTTATGAGACGTCTCCTATAAGAATCGAGGATAGCAGGATAAAGCAATTAAGAGGCAAGGAGATCGCATTGGTGAAAGTGATCTGAACGAGGTGACTGGAGATGCAACCTGGGAATTGGAAGACAAGATGAGAGAGCAATACCCACAAATTATTCTAAGGTATGCAAATTTCGAGGACGAAATTTCTTTTTAGAAGGGGAGTGTTGTAACATCCCGAAAATTTATTATTTTGTTAAAAACGATCATTTTATAATATTTGCAATTTTTAAGAATTTTTGTGGAATTTTCTCGGAGATGATGAATATTTTAATATATTCTTCATTTTATGTGTGTGTCTTGAGTGGAGCCGGGAGAATAGAATATTTTCCCGAGGCCGGTAAACCTTGGACCGTCAACGTGTCAACGGGGATCTTACTAAACCCGAGTCCCAGGCACGCTTACGAGGTCTACATTTTTGGGGTTTTATCTCGCTAGTGTAATAAATCATCTGTTGTATTTAATCAAGGAGGCAAGCTTACTATGCACTTCGTAGAGAAGCGTGCGAAAGCTTCTCAAGGAAGCTTCTTTGAATCATTTTTTATTATTTCTCTCTCCTCCTATTTTTGTGCCGCACATTTGAATTAAGGGGCTTAATTCATTCTCGCACTCCACACATTTCCTCCTCCCGTACGTAGCACTCATCTTTCTCTCTTTCCATTTCTCCTTCCAAAGAAGACCATCCACCCACCTTCATATTTTCATCCTCCAATACCATCACACTCCAAAGACCATTTCGTGTCCGGAGAAGCACCACACCTGAGGGAATCATCTTCAAAGTCCTACGTCTTCTTCATCTTCTTTTCCTCCACGGTTGAAGCTTAAAGGTTGGAACTTTAAGGTAAAGTCCTTAGCTTTTTCCTCATCTCTTCTCATTTTCGTAACCCACTTGTCATTTTGATGACCATGGGTACCATTTCAACACTTGATTCTCGATTTTGGTGAGCTTGAATATTCAAGGATCTCTCGGGAGCCGAAAATATAATTTCACCAAAAGGAGCAAACCTTTCTTTGTGCTTCTCTAAGGTAAGAGGAAGACACTCCTCCTCAACCTCTCTTAGCATTTAGGAACGTCTGTGATTTTGTTGAGGGTCTTTCTGCTTTTGTATGTTATTTGTATGGTATATGTGTTATTTGATTGTTTGAGTTTTGAATGTACATATATATATAAATGATAACTGGATATATTGGAATGTGTAATATTGAAGGGAATGAGTTCCGAGAGATTTTCGGATAGTTACGGTGTTGAGCCCAGATTTGGAAACTTAATGTGGAAAACTAGTAATAGTAAGAAATTTGGCCAAACTCGTCGAATATAGTGCCTTGATCTTTTGGTGATATGTCAAAATCCGTCGAATGAAGATTTCGACCATTTTCGTCGAATGATAAAATCCGTCGAGTAAGGACCCATGGCTAAAACCTGTCGAACATGATCACCTAATCTCTTAGTAAAATGTTAAAATCCGTCGAGTAAGGACCCATGGCCAAACCTGTCGAACATGACAACCTAAAACCTGTCGAACATGATAACCTAAAACCTGTCGAACATGACAACCTAAAACCTGTCGAACATGATAACCTAAAACCTGTCGAACGTGATAACCTAAAACCTGTCGAACGTGATAACCTAAAACCTGTCGAACGTGATAACCTGATTACTTAGTAAAATGTTGAAATCCGTCGAGTTTAGACTCCTGACCCTTTTCGTCGAATGTCAAACTCGTCGAATTTAGATTTCTGACCAGTAAACACAATGTCAATATCCGTCGAGTATGAACCTCGATCATGCCCGTCGAGATTGATCTTCCGACCACAAACCCGTCGAATAGAGTCCCTGGACACTTACAAGAAAATGACCCAAAGTCAATAATCGTCGAATTTGAGAGACAATGCCTGTCGAGTAGATGAATTTCTCCCGACCGTCGAAATTAGGGATTTCGACCAGTGTTCGTCGGTTCGACACTTGGGAGATTTTCTCCAACGTCGACACCTATACCCGTCGAATTGAGGTTGTTGCTTCGACCATCCGGAGGGTTCGACAGCTTTGATCTTCGTCCGACGAACCCCATCCGACATAAAGTGATTTCTTCGTCCGAAATCCCAGAACCCCCATCCGATAGAAAATGATTTCTTACCAATCCTATTATAAAAATGCTTTCCCATTCTTTCCTCCCCCGTTACACTATTCTTCGTCGAATGGCAACTTCAACCATTCATAAAACGTAGTCTCTGTCGAATTCAAACGTATACTTATCACCCAACACCTAGTAATTGAAATCATGATTCAAATTGGTGATTCCGACCGTGTAGTTTCCTGGACCCAAAACCTTGGGACTAATAGAGGAATATTGATCATAAATAAAAGGGATGACTAGAAATTACTTAGGGATGCATAAGCAGGGAAGAACCTGAGAGTGTGAGATTTTGAGATCTTAGAATAACCTTCTAAGGGCATATGAATAAATTACCTAAGAGGAATTAAGTTAACTAAAAGAATTCCTTTAGAGGCAAACCCTGTAAGTAAAGCTAAACCTAAGCAAGAACTCATAATACGTTTTGAAAAGGGTATTGATCTATTTAATGACAATATTATGCTATTGTGGGTCCATGTGAGAGACCATTGACTGTATTAATTCTTACTTTGGCAAATTGTGACATATGATGGAATAGTATGTGATAATGATCATACATGATTATGCATAGAGTCTCGTATGCATTGTGATTTGTCCGTTGGACTGTCGTAAAGGCCTAGTTGCCTAGGAGTTGAACACACCTTAGTGCGGGTGCGAATAGACAAGTGGGGTCCTGTAGTTGGCCTTGAGGGCGTTGGGGCGCGGGTGTTTCACAAAGGGCAGTGGTAGCCCCTCTGGACCGTGAGACAAACCGATGCAAACGCACCAACGATCCTGACTGGCCACAGTCCTATATCGAGATCTTGTGAGAATGCTGCTGTATAAAGCCTTGTTGCGCAAAATGACTGATTATTTTCTGGAAAGCACTTGTTTTTATGGCTGACGAGATACTAGCATGTCTCCCTGATCATTCTCTCCGAGTGTTTTGTGTCTAGCTCCATGGAGTAGGATCTTGGTTATTAAGGGCTCATGTGTATAGAGTCCGTGCATTATTTGCATTTATCATTATTATGGTCTGGCATTGATATATTGTTGATATACCTATGACTGCCTATCGTCGCTTGATTCATAATCGCTCTTGAATGTCTATTACTATTACTTGTTGTTGTAATGCTATGTGGGCGCTTTGCGCCGTTTGGTTTCTTGATGCTATAATTGGTAATGATGGAAGGATGTCTTACCTCTTTTCCTTCCCCCGTCTTTCCGTTTCGTTTATCCGTACATTGCGTCTCATCGAAGACAACCGTGAGGAACCTAAGCTCCCAACTTCCCCGGTTTTTGGCCTTACCTTGACCGAGCGACCACGTAAGACTATGGAGCCCCGTATGCACGATTTTTGGGAGATGTACGTCCGACTTTCTTAGGAGGGCCGAGTGCTTTGGTATATCAACTACGCTTCGAACGCCGTGTGTCTACACGGGAGATGTCTCGATATCACTAGCCCCGGAGACGCCACGAACCACCCGTCTTCACCGTCGTATCGCCCTACGTTTGGAGTTTCACCACCGATCCGTGAGATGTGGGGCGATCGTTACTTCACTCCGAGAGAGGACTCTTTTCGTTCTACACCTCGGCCCCGTCCCGTGTCTCTCGCTATTCCTATGGTGATTTCCTCCGATGATGAGGAAGATCCCGAGGAAGATCCCGAGGAAGTCCCCGAGGACGACCCCGAAGAGGACCCCGAAGAGGATCCCGACACGATTCCTCCTCACTTGAGGGATTGATGTTACTCGTAGCTACCGAAGGCTACCAAGATTTTATTTTGGGGGCCCGATGTTTTGTTTGTAGTGGGTCAGAAATTCGATACCGTGGGGATGTGTATGTAATATTTTGGGGCGGTATAGCTTTGCTTTTGATGTACCAGGCTTGTAACTAAATGCTTTGATAAACTTATATATATATATATATATATATGATGATGCAATATTAATTCCTATGCATGTTTTACTTTTGATCTTTTATTTCCATTGATGTCTCACAACATGGTTACTAATTAAGAAAAAAAAAAAAAGTACATATATAACATAACCGCCAATTAAAATACCCAACTATAATCTAGTGAATATACGCGTCTTATTAAAATGGACCGGGTCTCAACTCACCTAACTTTATTTTCGCATTGTAATCGACCATGTGACGTTCCCTTGGAAGAGGGGCGTTACATACATTATTCTATTCTGCTTCAGGCTCATATTTTTTGCATATTATAAATTTATAATTTACCTTTATTTTATTTGTTTTAAATGACATTCTTAATTCTAGTTACTAATACATAATTCCAGATATACTGTTAGTACTAGTATTAGGATGTTATAGCAGTCTATTTTCAAGTTGGTGCACTTCAACTTATTTGTAACAGTCTTGTCTTGTTATACAAAACTACTCCGAGTAACCCAAGCCACAACTAGTAAGGGAATGTCCATCGTCAACTACTTTGATAGGGAGGGTATCATCCTTCCTCACACTACCTTTGGATCTAAGATCATCTCAAGTAGAGAAGGCATGTCCATCCTCAACAACTTTTCATCTTGGGAGAACTCAGTTAAAGAGGGAGGGAGTGTCCATCCTCAACCACCATTATCCAAGTCTTACCCTAGGTACAAGGATAATTTCCTAGATAATGGGTTATCCTGGAAAGTCAATTTGCATCTTTGGTTCATCTTGATTATCAAATTTATCATGCATGCAAAAAGATGCTACTTCATCATATCATTTCACAATTTATACTAAATGCATAATTTCATCATTCTCAAGTTCAAGATATGTTCAATGCCAATATTTATCAATGATTTAGGTACAAATCTTCATTTTACAATCATAAACATCCATATATAGTGATTTAGATCATAATTTAGGTTTATATTTGGTTTATATTGGGTAAAGAACTCTGTTTCACAAAACAAGGGCATGGTAATCGATTACTAGTTGAACTGAAGCTTGGTAATCAATTGTCGACATGTGGTAATCAATTATCACATCTCCAGAAGCTTGGTAATCAATTACCACAATATGGTAATCGATTAACACATTTCTAGCAACCATTTTTCGTGACTTTTGTTGTAACACCATAATACTAGTACTAATGACATGCCTAGGATCATGCCTTAGTAATTAGTATTAGTGATGTCACTTAAAAACTAATAAAAAATTTATGAAAATAAATATAACTTATACAAAAATATGAGCCTGATATAGGTGTAATCATACATATGTATATTGAAATAATCCTCTTTGACACTACTCATACGAAATATACATAATGCTTATCTAATAGTCATAATTAAACTTCTTTTCTTCGATTTGGTCTTCCTTTCTCTTTGCTAAAGCCTTCAGAGTTCCTAGAAATAATATGGAAATACAAATATATGGGGGTGAGAATTCAAAGAATTCTTAGTAGTTATATAAAACCATGTCATCGTAGTATTTCTAGCTGTTTTGAGGAAAATCCATTATTTGTTTAAAATTCCACATAAATATATATATAGATATATATAATATTTAGAGAGGTGGCAACTGCCAAAACTAGTCCTCTCTCTCTTCCCGAAACAGAGGTTCAATTATTATCTTTTATAAAAAATACTTTGCACAACCAAATACTATATTTAATCATATATGTAACACCCCAAATTTTAGCTATGTTACAAAAATGACAGAATTTCACTGTTTTGTATTTTCTGTGCAATATAAAAATAATTTGACTGTTCCAATATTATTTTTGATCGTTTTGTGTGATTTGCTCCAAGTCAGGAAAATAATAATTTTCAGGCTGGGAAAATTCTTATCTGATTTATTCGGAGGCGGGGGATCTTACTAAATCCAAATCTGAGTGACACGGAAAAGAATCTTTTAATTTTTAGAATTTAGCTGTGAAATAACAATATTTCACTGATAAATATCTACTATTTTATTTATAGCAGCTCTGCTATAATTTATTTGACTCGGTATATTTTAATTGACAGAAAATGTACTTAGAATATTTTCTGTAACCTAAATTAGAATGAACCAATAGGAATTAGTCAAAAATGATGGCTGGACTTTTTCTAACTAATAGGAATTGGTCAAATAAAGGGACATGGACTTCATTGTGGACTATTAGATGAAAAGCTTAATTAAGATGTCTTTGATCGTAACCATTGATCAAATCAATGGTGTGAGAATAATCCTGATAAAATCACTAAGTGATATTCACCTTAGATTAAATCAATGGATAGGAAATGAAGTTAGTTTCAATGGTTAGGATTGAGTCAATAATAGTGGCTTGACTAATTACTAAGTAGCTAACTAAACCTAATTTGGTTATCTTAATTGCCTAATTAAGAAACTAGGTGAACTAACCTAATTACTAATTAGTTATAATCTAGTTATTAATTAGATATCCTAATTTCATCTAGAAGTCATGACTAAGCATGACATATGTAATTACCTATTTAATTAATTAGCTATGTAATTAGATAGTTAATTAAGTGTAATTAGGAAATCTAACCTAATTAACTTATGATCTAATTAGCATATAATTAAGATTTAATTTAAGTTAAACATAGTCACTAATTCCCTAGAGGCCACACAGCCATGGAGGTTTAGGAGGCTTCTCCAAGCTTCTTGAACACTCTTGCATGACCATTAGGTGACCAATTGGTGACATAGGCCATGTGCCTTTCAAATGTGAACAAATTATTATATTTTATTTCAAGTATATCTCCTAATATCTCCTACAAACTACCTCATAGCTGCACCACTCAATTTCACTCTCATTATTCACTTTTTCACTCACCTAAAAAGCTTAGCTTTATTTTCTCTCAAATTCCCAAGAACACCAAGTTATTTTCCTTTCCTTTTCTCTTTGAATTTTCAGCCCAAGCACCTTGAACCACCACCCATCTTCTATAAATTTTCCTCTTTACATTTCCTAAACCTAAACAACCTTCTAAACACTTCTCATTTAGAAAGTTTTGTGAAAATCCTACTCCCAGTTCTTCAAAATCCAAGTTTTATCTTGCTTCCCTAAAGGTAAACTTGTGATTCTTTGGTTTTAATTTAAGTTTTTGATTTTCTAAACTATGATTGTTCCATGGTTCTTTATTATTAAGCCTTGTTTATGATTTTACTAATTGTTTAAGAATTGTTAGGGATTTGTTTTGATCCACACGAAATCAAGGAGAAGGAGAGGAGCCTGAAGATCTTGTCTTCAAGAGGTAAGAGGGAGATTTTACCTCACCAACCAAGTTTTGGTGGTGTGGAGATGGTTGTGTATGGTGAAAAATCCATAAGGGTTTAATCACCTATTGTTGATGTCTCTTTATTTGTGATTGTGGTGTTTATGATTTTATATTTGTGATTGCATGTGTGATAATATGTCTAAAGCTTTGATATATGCTTGTATGGATTATTTTGAATGCATGCAAGTGTATGTGTAAATTAGGATATTAATAACATGATGGAACAAATTCATGAGAGCTCCAAAGAGCTTGAAGGCTCACGGCCATACTAGGTTAAAGAGGACCAAAGTCCTAAAAATGATGGGTTTAGATTGAGGTTAATGGTTTAAATGAGAAGGAAATGAATTTGGAAAAGTTTGAATGTAGTAAGCAAAATGATTTTGTGAAAACAATTTGATATAATTAAATAAATGAGTTATGAAATAAAAAGGAGGTCAATACTTGAAATTTACTGACATATAGCTCACCCTATGGGTTTTAAAGCGCGTCCAAAAAATTTGAGCTGTAAGATTGTGAGTAAAGCAAAGAATTACTAATTTCTGGGAAACAGTACAAATACTGATGTTTAGAGGGGTTATATTGCAAATATTTTTAAAGAAAAGACTAAATTATAAATATTATCTAAATGAGGGGCCATTGTGTAAATATTATTTAAAGAAGGGTCATATTGTAAATATTTTATAAAGAGGGGCCATATTACAAATATTTTATAAAAGAGGGACTATTTTGTAAATATAATTTTTATAAGGGACTATTGTGAAAATATTATTTAAATGAGGACTATAATATAAATATTATATTTTTGAGGGACTATTATGCAAATATGGAAAATAAAGTCAAATTTTGGTAATAAATGAGAAAAATAGTATTTTTGATTTAAAACGTATGAAAAATATTTTACGCGATTGAGAAATGTAAAAAAAAATTGATATGCGATTTGAAAATGCGATAGAATTGTTGCGCGATTGAGAAAATGCGAAAATATGACTACACGATGAAAATACAGTAAATATACTGTTGGGTTAATGAGTGGACCCCGAATATAAGATAATAAATTGGAACTGTGAATGGTGTATACTACATGCATGGAAAGGTCCGATGGACTGTATAAGGATAATTGCCTAGGAGAGAATACACTTTCTGAGTGGGTGCGATATGCGTAGTGTAGGTCACTCGTTGACCTTGGGGGCATTGGGGTGCGGGTTGCCTTCATTGGGCAGTTGGTAGCTCTTCTGTATCATGGGTTAGACCGACGTAACACACTAATGATCCGAACCGAGACACTATTCTTAATCAAGATTTGATAAAGACTATCGTGCATATGGTAGATGTGCAAAATTGAGCACGTGGTCTGAGGCATGTTGATGCAGACAGATCTTTTCAATCACTCTCTCCGATCTGAGTTTTAGCTCCATGGAGTGGGAAATTGAGTCTAGGTGCATATGCATAATTATTGAGGGTATTATCGTAATTATTGTTTATGGTATTTGAATTATTGAATATTTGGAAATGATTGAAGGTATTAACGTAATTATTGTTTATGGTATTTGAATTATTGAATGTTTGGAAATAATTGAGGATATTATCGTAATTATGGTTTATGATAATTGCAATGTTGAATAATTGAATATTGATGAGGGCATGATAGTAATTATTGTTTATTGCATGAGTTGTGATGATATATGATTGTTGATGGCATAACTGTAATTATGGTATAATAGTTGTATGAAATATTGTATGTGTTTATCTTCATTGCTACCATACTGGTATTGGCTTAGGTGATCTCACCTCTTTGTATGCCTATTTGTATTGTATTTAAAATTTTAAAGACGTTGAGTGAGGACTTGAGCAAGAGGCTGAGGAGGAGCAGATTCTTGTAGAGGGAGTTGAGTTCTAAGACGATGGAGATGCCTTATTTCCTTGGGTATATGAGACTGACGTTTCACGGAGAATCGAAGGCTTGATCTAGAACGAGAGCGTATTTACTACATAGGGGACTTAAATATTATTTTAAGTAGGCTTCATCTTGGACACCCTTACTTTAGTGTGAACATTAATGTACACCTAGAGTTTTCAATATCCATTAGGCAGTACTGGGGGGACTTATTATCGTACTCCTAGTGAGATCAGTATAGTGTCATCTGCGCGGACACCTGTCCGTAGGATTTTGCGTCAGTCGAGATTCCTATCTTCTGAGGAATCTGAGGAGGACCCGTCTGAGGGTTCTACTGTGTAGTAGTACTTGGGCAGTATGTTAGTTTTTATGTAATGTTTAAATATTTTGAGAGTCTAGTTTGTAAATATTAAAGTATGACCATACTGAGAAGGTGTATATGATTTATATTATTTGTGATGATGTTGTAATGTTTTTATTTTTCACTAAGTTTATCTTATTATTATTAAGAAATTTTATAACTTGTATTTACATTACAAAACATTAATTAATAGAAGGGGTAATTTGGTAATTAAGTAATGTAAATGTGGAACCCTAATGTGGGTGTTACAATATAAAGTATCCAACATACTAATCAATGCTTCACAATAAAACATAAAGTAACAAATTAAATTAGTTATTGTATTGATCCATAACCAAACTGAGTTTTCATAGCATATATCGTCGTTATATCTTTACCATTATTCATCATTCTTTACAAGTCATATATATAACTTCATATCTCTTACTTCATAAATTACATGTTTCATCTATATTCATATTTCATTCCTTCGGCATAATTTCAAGCCTGGCATCCACCTTGGTCCTCATTAATTTAATTCTAAAAATAAGACAATTGCCCATATAATTGTCATATTATGCTATGCATGATGATGAATGAGTATGCCAAAGAAATGCCCTAATGTATGGCTATGCAATGTTAGTAAAAACTTTTTTTATTTTTGGAAAACTCATTATGTTTGCATATTCCCAAGACAACCTTTGTTCATTGTATTTCCTCTCGGTAAAATGAGGTATTAGGACAACCTTTGTTCCTTGACCTCCTTTAATATCATACCATGACATTGGAAACATCTTTGGACTAAGCCAAATACATGGAAATAGCAAACATCAAGTTTGAAAACCAAAACATGCAAGAGTATTTAAAATCATTCCTCCATTCACTTTCCATATAATCTTACTTTTCCTTGCATAATAACGAAGCAAAAGCTCATTCATACATAACATTACTTATACAATTATTCAATCCTTTCATATGCCAAGTAGAGCGGGGGTGACTCACTCTACCTCAAACTACTCTTATCCTTTCTTTATTTTGCTTCCCATTATTATGCTTGTCCACATTATTCATTAACATGTGTATATCAATTTACTAAGTAATTCATCTAATTCTTTCTTGTGCACAAACTATTCTTTTTCATCCATTAAGTACTCAATCATGATATAATTCATCTTATGCATTTCATTCCAAATCTATAATCAATACTTATCAATACCATTCATTCCTTTGCATATCCATATTAATTACATAATTATCTCATAATTCATAAAAATTCATAGTAAACTCATGCATATTCATACTTTACATAACATTACTTATACTTGTCTTCATCTAACATATCTTAAATTAGCTTTACTTTGTATTAAGAATCATGCTTTTAGAGAAAAGAATAAAAAATTCACTCTTTGCCCAATGGGCACTGGGCTCCCAACTGCCCAAACACCTGTTTATGCTTTGTTCTGCCTTCGAGGCTGGCACTCAAGTACCAATCTTCTAGTGTTGAAGCGTTGTACGTGTGCTCAGGTGCTAGCTGGGCAGCAACACGTTGAAAGCCTGCTGGGCATTTGAGCGCTCAACAACCAATGCTTAGGCGCCCATGCCCAGAAACCTAAAGCTTTATTTTTCAATCTTCCAAACCAAATCCCACAAGTTTCAACCATGATTCTAACATTTTTCCAATCACAATAATGATCATTATACTATTCAGAAACATTTTCAAACAAACTACATCCATTAACATAATAAATCCTCATCCAAAACTCTCAAATCATTCATTCAAAACCAAGCTCATATCAAAGCACAAATCATGAAATTAAAACATTGTCTAGCATAAGGCTCCCCCTCCCTACAATTAAAACATTTTATCTAATCACTCATACTAGGGGTTCCACAATCTTTTGTCAAGGTTTAGTAACTAAAAGCTCTGTTTCCTCATATCCATAACACTTATCCCTCTAGATAGATTGAGTAAGACATCCAAATTCTAATTTTTAATTGCCTATAATCAGTTATGGGGTCCTAGTAATTGGTTATGAAGCACAAGTTGTACTTTACGCATTTTTGTTTTTAAGTAATAACCGGTTATGCCATATCTGGTAACCGATTATTAAACCAGTTAACTCTCTGCCTCATGGTAATAATCGGTTAGCCTCATATGCATAATCGATTATTTGGCTAATATACTTGTTGTAAAACTTCTAGATAATTGGTTATACATTTCCATAATCGGTTATTTGGGACGTTACACACAATCTTGGTTTCTAGCCAAGTTCTACCTCTCGAGATCAGTTCTTAGAGGGTGTCTAACTACAATCAAGGCCTCTAGTCATGTTGTAAATCACTTACAACCTCTTAACTCCTTCAAGCCTGGACTAAAGAATCAATCTCCACCTAAGCCCATTTCTTAACTTACAACATAAGTAAAATCAAAGGGCTTTATGGGATTAAACTATAATACAAGCCTCAAAAAAGCTAAAAAGAGACTTACTTTAACCCTAGAAGTAAGAAACAAATATCTAGTTCACTAATCTCCTTCAAACCCTTTTTTTAACTCATCAAGTAAGCCTAGAAAACAAGATGAAGAAAAAAGGGGAATGGATGAAATCAAACACTCTTACCTCTTGCTCATAAAGATAACTAAGCTCTGGTTTTGAAACTCCTAGTTTGCTTTTCCTTTTTCTTTTTGTTTTGTCTCTTAATTCATCCTTAAACTTTACATACTTCCATTTCTCATGCAGATTATACTAGAAATGAAAAGAAAACTTTACTAATTCTTCAAACTTCACCACGTATTGTCCCACTGTCATGTTCTTTTGCTCTAATTTTAAAATTCTGACTCTTTTGTTTCTTACAAATTCCTTAGAAGAATTTATCCAGAAAGGCCTTCCTAATAACTTCCCAAATTATTTGAATACTTACTACTTCCTTTAATCTTTTAATATCATTCCACCAATACTCAACTTTCCTTTTAAATATATAGGAAGCAAACAACACTTTTTAACCATCTCTATATCTCATTACCACAAAAATCTTTTCCAACTATCTCAACCATTCCTTTGCCTTCAATGAATCATACTCACTAGGGATACTGGAAGGTCAGCTTTTCTAAATACGGACAAATCATAAAAGCCTTGATTCCCTACCAAAACCATATTATTCACTGGTGCTCGTTGCACATTAGTCCTTATCTCTTCCATATCCTATTTGTCACGGCTACCTGCTCTCTTATTGCAGCGGCTATGACTTTGAAAGCTTTAAACATATCTAGTGTGTTATTTCTATCTCTAACAGAAGCTCCATTGCCTTGGGTACGCCTTGTTGATGCCATAATTTTCTGCACAAATCGCATAATATATTGAGTTCATCAAGCTTAATATCATATAACTATTTGACATTTAACTATGAACATACAAACTCAATGTCGTTATGCAAGTATACCTATGCATCTTATCACCAGGATAAGATAAATGAATAACAAATGTAGCTAGTCCATTCCCCTGCTCAATAGGATGAACTGCTCTGATACCAAAAATGTAACACCATAATACTAGTATGAATGACATGCCTAAGATCATGCCTCAATAATTAGTATTCGTGATGTCACTTAAAAAATAATAACAAGTCTATGAAAATTAATATAACTTATACAAAAATAAGAGCATGATATAGGTGTAATCATAAATATGTATATCGAAATAATCTTTACACAAATACATACTCCTTAATACAAATGTACAATATACTCCTCTTTGGTACTACTAATTGTAATACCCTTAATGACATGTTAGACAAGTTTATGTGTGCAAACGGTAGCATATAAGTTGCTTAACATGCCTATTTAATTTTGTGACAAACTAAGTTAGTTTAAACACTTTGTTGCAGCCCCAAATGTGAAAAGTAGCTTAAAATGACTCAAATAATAGTATTAATTACTTAAATGAAGGAAATAAATGTGGATAATTTATTTCTAGGTCACAAATGTATGAAACAAGATGTAGTTAAAGTTTCAAGAAAAAGTGAGTTAGTTTGACATTTCTAGGCATACTAGTTGTGAATTTTATGCCGGATTAACTAGCAGGAGATATAGAAAAATAAGATAGCGATGAAATAACAATTTTAATGAATCTTAGTATTTATTTCAAAGTTTTTGGAAGTTAGAAAACTTGATTTAGCTAAATCTAAGTATTTTTAGCAAATCGAGATTTATCAATATATGGCCTTAAAGGCCTTATAAGTTAAATGGATCCTTTATTTTGTTTCTCATTCATGGTTCTTTGCTCCAAAAACAGAAACAAAAATTGTGGGAGAAGAAAGGAAAGAAGAGGAAGGAAAGATCAAGGAAGAGGAGGAGAAAAGGAGGAAAGCTAAAGGGAAGGCTAAAGTTTGAGATCCTCCAAAGCTTGAATCCACATCGCAGTTAGCAAAGGTAGGGGATTTAGAGTTCTTGTAGCTCTATTCTACATTTTCTCCTTGGATGCACCCTTGGTTCATAGAAGGTCAAATGAGTTCTAGAGGTGTTTGATGTGTTCTAATTGCTTGGATATGTTTCAATGGGTGTTTATGACTAGTTCATAGCTTAAATTTGAGTTAGAAACTTAGAACATCTCATTTAGACCATTGATGCCCAAAATAAGGGTTTAGGTCAAAGTATGTCTGATATGGTGCTTGAATCCAAATTTAGGGGTTTAATTTGGTAATTGATGATTCCTATGTATTAATGAACTGATTAGGGACGTAGAATCATTTAATTTTTTTTTGGAATGGCCAAATCTCATGAAGAAATCCAATGGAATAGTACCCAATTCTGCAAAATTCTATAGAATCCAATTTCTGCTATTTCCATCACGACGTGAAAACCAAAGAGCAGCGTGCTGCGGCGTAAGAGGGCCACACCGAGGTGCAAGATTGAATTTACTACGTGTGTCACGGTGTGGAAAGGGTCATGTCGAGGCGTGATGTGCATTAGTTTGAAACCCGAGAGTAGGGCGCCTAGGCGTGTAGACGCTGGGCCACGACGTGATCCCCTAAGCCAAATGTCATGAAGAAATCTAATGGAATAATACCCAATTCTGTAGAATTTTGCAGAATCCAATTTCTGTTAGCGTAAGAGGCCTGTGCCGAGGTGTGAGATTGAATTTGCTACATGTGTTATGGCATGGAGAAGGTCACGTCGAGGCATGATATGCATTAATATGAAACTCGAGAGTAGGGCGCCGCGAACGTTGTGCCGCGGTGTGATCCCCTAAACCTCTAAAAAAATCATTTTTGATGTTTTGAAGTTCTTAACTAAATGAAATAATTTGTATATGTTTCCTAAGGTGTGTTAAGACACAAATAAGTATAATTTCAAGAGAGGAATTGTTACCTAGCATGTATGAGAAAGTTTAAACCTTTGAGCATTCAAGAGTAATGGTTTGCTTTAGGTAAACATTTAGTACTTTAGGCCATTTTTTGTGGTAATATGTATCACTTAAGAGTAATGAGTAATGATGTGGTGTTTTAGATGTATGTATGAAGGGTGTTCTGGTAGTATTGATCTTTATGAGTTTCCTTTGTTTTTGTATACCATCATTTAGGCCAAGGGAGATAAGTGGGGAGTCCATAAGGTTCTTTTGAACAAGGATTCAACTCGAGCTTCTTGATAGTGCCAGGATATGTGTAATGTGAGGATGAGCTTTTCCTCTATTTATCACAAGATAATACACTAAACCAGTAATCCTAGTTGAACATCTCGGCTCTAGGTTGGACTAAGTTTGTATGTATGAATGTATGTTAACTTAGTATCTTTAGTTACTAAAGTATAACCTTGTAGATGCTTTAAACATATCTTATTTAGCATGTATTAAGATTATGTTTGTTATGCTATATATGCTGGTTTTGGTTCACTCATTCTAAGAATTATTGATTCTCACCCCGCTGTGTTGCCATGTAATTCCAGGTGAAAGTTCTTCCAAGAACAACGAGAAAAAAGAAGTTAAAGATTAGAATAGTTATAGTCTTAGTAGTTACATTATAACTGTTGTATCTTTTAGTACTTTTTTTGTAATGTAAAGAATTATGTAATACTTCAAGTCTTTGCTAAGGCTAATGTTGTATATGTATATATGCATTTTTGCTATGGGTTTTATGTTTTTTGCATTTCATATGGCTCTCCATAATGTTTCCAATGAACATTATGGATATATGATCATGTTATTATATATGTAGTGACATTGTAATGCTGTTTATCTTTTAAATATTATTATATTGAGATATCAGTAGTAGGATATTACATTATGGTATCAGAGCAATTCATTCTGTTGAGCTGAGGTATGGACTGATTATGCTTAGGCATGTTTAGGAGTTCCTTTTCATGAATTATGCTTTTCTAGTCTCTTGTATAAGATGCTTTGATAGAATTGTATGATTTGCCTTAGGTTGGTCTATTTTTCGCTACTGTTACATGATTATATGATATTGGGACTACAACTCAATATATGTTGCTTCTGTGTATACATGAAACTATAGCACCGCCAAGGCAAGCTAGGCTAACAAAGAACTCAACCTCAGATGCCCAAATATGGCCGAAGGTTCATAGCTATGGCTAATCCCATGAGAGAGGAAGCAAATGTTACAGCAAGGGTGCTTGAGAGGATAGAAGCAAATCCACCTCAGCCACTTACACCACCTATGCAGCTAGTACAGGAATCAGAATTTCCAAGATTTGACAGCTTTTCATCAGAAAAACCCTCCACCATTTAGAGGCGAGTACAATCTCGCTAAGGCTGAGGAGTGGCTTAGCGAGATGGAAAACATCTTTGAGGTAATGGTTTGGTCGGAGGAGCAAAAAGTGTCCTTCGCCTCGTATATGTTGAAAGGGGAAGTGGAGCATTGGTGGAAAATCACTAAGACTGCAATGGAAGCCACAAGAACCCAGATGTCATAGGAAGTTTTCAAGACAACCTTTTTAGAAAAGTATTTTTCACAGAATCTACATGATGATAAGGAAGTGGAGTTTATGCAGTTAGTACAAGGGAGCTTGTCAGTGGGCCAGTATGTGGCCAAGTTTGATGAGTTATCGAAATTCTCTTCACATTTTTGTTATCATCTGGACAAGAAAATGGCAATGTTTGAAATTCAAAACTGGCTTAAGGAGTGAAATTAAAAGTATAATGAAACCTATAAAGATCAGGGATTTTCCTTTTCTGGTAAAAAAATGCAAGATTATGGAGTCAAGTGCTTATAGTCCTCACTCAGAGGAAAGGGCACAAGATTTCCTAAAGAGGAAGCGAGAGGGTGATAAGAGTAAACAGGGTACTCCTAAAATGAGCAACCCTAAAGGAAAAGGCAAGAAGGGATCTAGGGTACCTCAGTGTACTAAATATGGGAAGACACATAGAGGCAAACCTTGTTTGGCAGGCTAGTCTGTGTGTTACACCTGTGAGAAACCAGGCCACTTTTCTAGAGATTATCCTATGAAGAGGGAATATGCGCCTACCCCAAAGTTGCTAGTCAAAGGACGAGCTTACACTCTAGGTGGAATAGAGATGGCCCAGTCTTCTAACCTCATCCAAGGTAAAGGCATATTTCTTAATCATCTTTTAAATGTCATGTATGATTCAGGAGCATCTCACTCCTTTGTTTCTTATGATTGTGTAAGGATGTTGGATTTGCCTATATCAGAGTTACCATATGATCTGTCTGTTTCCACACCCACTGGTATACCAGTTATAACTTCGGAAGTATGTCTTGACTATTGTATAAGAATTGATGATAGAGTCTTCTTTGTTAATCTTATTTGTTTACCTCTTGTGGACATAAATGTCGTTCTTGGTATGGATTGGTTGTCATCCAATCATGTGGTCTTAAACTATTCAGATAAGACTCTAGTTGTTCTATCTGATACAACTACCAGAGTTATTTCTTCTGAGTCTGTCTATCTCAATGCTAATTAAGTCAATCACTATTTGGAAGAAAGAGCTCTAGAATATTTTCTTCTTTTCTCATTAGATGTAGAGGTTGAGCAAAACCTAGACAATATACCTGTGGTGAGGGAATACCCAGAGGTATTTCTGAGTGATGTAACTGAGTTGCCACAGGAAAGAAAAATAAAGTTTACTATAGATTTAGTACCGGGCACAGGCCCTATATCTATAGCACCCTATTGGATGGAACCTCTAGAGTTAGCAGAACTCAAGAAATAATTAGAGAATTTATTGGACAAGCAATTCATTAGGCCTAGTATTTCTTTGTGGGGAGCACTAGTGTTACTAGTGAAGAAGAAAGATGGTTCAATGAGGTTATGTGTTGATTATAGGTAGTTGAATAATGTAACTAATAATCACATATTTCATACATTAATAAATCCTCATTTTTAGTCATTTACACTCTCCATGCACTTAATTGATTGAGCTTGGTCATGTTTTGTAAGTTTGGACTCAAATAGGGCTTAATTAATCTTTTCCATCATTATTGAGATTTTACATTATTTCTGTATTTTGCCATATCTTAAGTTCTAGATGTCTAAAAATTGTGTATCTTATCTTGTAGGAAAGATGAGAGAGCTTTACAACCTGCATGAAGAGCTCTAGGCTAATTCAGACATCTAGTGGAGCTAATTGGTCCTGGAAGTCAGAACACAGGTTTTGTTTTTGGAACCCGAGTAGTGTTTACCAATCAAGGCATAACTTGGGCTTTAGATGTGATACGGGCCTTATTCGAAAGATAAGACATATATTTTCAATTCATACGAAGACAACTTTTCAAAACTATGACGTTTTGACAAAGTTCATATCCTTTGAAGTCAGCCAATGGAATCAGAGACCCTTTGAGAATGATTTGTCCATAACTTGAGTTGTAGACCTCCAATTAACATGGGGTTTAGGCTCAATTACTTATAATGGACCTAGCTTTGTAATTAATGGTCTCTAATGATGTAAGGCCCAATTACGGGGTAGTTATAGGGGTTAGAAGCATAGAACTGAGGCTTCTTTCATTCTACACTTCTCACCTACTATCTCTAGATCTAGATCTTTCTCTCTTTTTCTTCCTTTTTCATCAAGCTCCTTCATGGTGATATCTATGGAGAAATGAACTTCTGTAATCAATTCAGAGATTCTTGAAGAAATTATGGTTTGGATTCTTGAGATATTGGATCTATTTTTATGTTTGAATTGCATTTGGATTCCTCTTCTTCCTTTTCTTCTTGATCTTGAGTGCATGAATGGTGATTCTGTTTATGTTTAATCTAATTGAATCTTGATTTAAGATTGAGAATTGTGATGAATTTAGGATTGATTGATCTAAATAAATCATGGAATTAAAGATGTTAGGTTATTGATTTGTGCCTAGGTTAATTGAATTCGGAGATCAAATTAACATATATCTAACATGAATTGTGCAATTTTAAATTTTTGTATTAATTGTTAATTGAATTCTAGATGATTGTCTAGTATGCATTATGGATTTTATGTAGAGATTTTGGGTAAATTCAAATTAACTATTCAATTACATTTCAAATATTTGTTTAATGATTTATGATAGAATTAACCCAATTTTCGATAGGTTTCTGAATTAATTACTCTTTTAATTGAATTTCTCACTTTAATTCTATTATTTACATATTTTGAGTTCTCAAATCCCTTCCCTAATTTTGGCTTAATTTGATCAAATTGCATTTACAATCCTTGAGAGACGATCCGTGTTATTTCCTATGCTACAAGTCATAGGCATAACTCGGTTAAAATTTTGACTGAGTTCAATGCTCGTCAAAATTTTGGCGCCGTTGCTAAGGATTGTTAGGTGCAATCTAATCATATTAAGAGACCATACTAACTCTTGTTCTCACTAACAATTAACTCTTGTTCAATTGTACTCTGTTGCATTGCATTCTGCTGCATTGGTTACTGTTACATTGGCTTCTATTACTATTGATCATTCTTTTACTGCCTTTATTGATAATTTCATTACAATATTTCCTTATTAATGTCATTCAATCATTTTGGAAGTGTTCCTAATTGCCTAACACTGTTTCATACCTAGCTAACACTTTTTCCCTAGTTTCTGATTTCTTTGGGTGTAGAGGGAGACTAGTGTTGATCTGACTGTGGAGTTTGGAGCTTGGTATAGGGGGAGACTAGTGTTGATCTGACTGTGGAGTTTGGAGCTGATGCTTGGTCCCCAAGGTTAAATCATCATTTTGAGCAAAGTAATCCTTTTAGGATCTCCCCTTGGATTTTAGCCGAATTCCATCATCTGATAGGCTTTTTGAGAAAATTAGGGACATAAGGATAATTCTAGTAATTGTTTTGATAACTTAGGGTTTTGTTACTAGAACCCAAGTAGTGTGCACCAATCAGGGCATAACTTGGGCTGTTATTGGGAGTTTTGGGAGAGATTCAAGAAGTTATGTTCAAGCTATCCACACCACCAAATTAGTGATCAGTTGTTGATCCAATATTTTTATGAGGGACTCATACTAATGGATAGAAGCATGATTGATGCTGCTAGTGGAGGAGCTTTGGTGGATAAGACCCCTACTGCTGCCAGAGATTTAATTGCTAATATGGTTGCCAATTCACAGCAATTTGGGACAAGAATGGTAACTCCAAGCAAAGGTGTAAATAAGATCTATATGGCTCAGGCAGACCAGAAGAGGATGGAAAATATGCTTGATGAGTTAACCTCATTGGTACGATAATTAGGAGTGGGACAACATGTACCAGTTTCTGTACAAGAGTCTGCGAGGATGTGTGGAATTTGCTCTTGTCCATCTCATCCTACAGATGCAAGTCCAACACTTCAAGAAGATAATTCTACCACCCAAGCCTATCCTGTTGCTGCAATAGACATTTTTCCTAGTAGACCCCAATATCAACTGTCATATCAATAACTCAGATATGATCCATTTTCTAGCACTTATAATCCTGGCTGGAGGGACCATCCCTACCTGAGATATAGAAATTCTAGTCAACAACCACCTGTATTCAGACAACAACAACTTGTGCAGCAATCTTTCCAAGCCACTCCAGTCGAGCCATCATTAGAAGATTTGATGAAATAGATGGCCACAAACAACATTTAGTTCCAGCAGAATGTTAATGCCACCATTCAGAATCTACAGACTCAAATTGGGCAGTTGGCAACCACTGTGAGTGAGCTGAAAAGTCAAGGGTCGAGCTAATTACCTTCACAAACAGTTAATAACCCAATAGGCAATGTGAGTGCCATTACCTTAAGAAGTGGCAGAGAAGTTGATGGTCCTAGTCTACCACAACCAGAGCTACCAATGCTGCAACCAGAGATTAAACAAAAATAGCAAAATTCATAGGAAATAAATAGCTCAGTCTAGAAATCTGTGACATAGAAGAAATGTGCAGAGAATTCAGACCTAACCATTCCACGATCTTTCCCAAATAGGGTCACATAGTCCAAGCAGATAACACAAGCAGAAATGGAAAGAGAAGTCATGGAGACATTCAGGAAGATGGACATCAATATCCCCCTCCTGGATGCAATGAAGCAGATACCAAAGTATGCCAAATTCTCGAAGGAGTTGTGCACTCATAAGAGAAAGTTGAAAGGAAATGATAAATTGAGCATGGGAAGAAATGTTTCTGCCTTGATCCAACAAAGCATGCCTCCTAAATGCAAGGATCCTAGAACATTCACCATTCCTTGCATAATAGGCAACCAACAATTCATTCATGCAATGTTGGATTTGGGTGCCTCAATTAATGTCATGCCCATGTAAGTTTTTGAATCCCTGCAAATTAGAGAATTGAAGCCAACTGGAGTAATGATTCAGTAAGCAAATAGGACCACTGCTCATCTTGTAGGAGTGCTTGAGGATGTTTTGGTAAGGGTAAATGAGTTAATATTTCTAATAAATTTTTATATTTTGAACCTGGAAGAGGAATTTGCATCTAGTCAGCCACCATTGATTTTAGGTAGACCCTTCTTGAAAATTGCAAAAACTAAGATTGATGTGCATGTTGGTACTATTTCCATGGAATTTGGGGATAACATAGTTCAATTTAACATCTTTGATGCCATGAAATATCTTTCAGAAGAGCATTCTATTTTTCAGTTAGATGTCATTGATTTACTTGTTGATGATATGCATCTTGTAACACCCTTTGGGATGTCACATTTTGAGATAAAAAAAAATAAAGATAATAAATATTACCCAAGTTATAAAATAAATATTATAATTAGTACGTATATTTTGTTTATAAAACGTATAAACTACCACACATCACCGCATCTATACAACGTTACCATACATACCAAAACATTTACAACTACTGCAAAAAGATAAAACATAAGTTTTATATACAGTACAACATCAAAAAGCAAAAAGTGCCCAAGTGCACATCATGGATATCTAGTTCACTGGGAATCATTCCTAGATAACTCCTCGGTGACAGATGATAACCAGGATGTCTCACAAATAGTTCTACGACAGAGATACGAGTACATTCTACGAACTGAGTCCGAGATGTAGACACTACACTATTTTCATTAGGAACATGGAAAAGTCCATTCCAATGACGCTCGGATCTCCAAAGGCAACTCTAACGTACATACAAGTCAAAAGTAACAACAAGATCAAGATCATATTCCTGGACGCAAAGATAAAGTAATGATTCCCGTATACACTACACCATTGCTTTCTTCACGAGTGCGCCACCTTCTATTCCTCTATGGAACTCTATTCTTACAAAACCTAAGAATCTGGCGTAGTCATCTTCTTTGAGTCAATTCAACCTAGAGACGGATGATCCGAAGGCTCCAAATATTTAGACCGAAATCAGATTGTGGCTCCTCCTCTATATGGTATTCATTGCCTAATACTTGTTCTTCAATCTCTTCATTTTCGTCTATATATATATATAACACAATAATACAAACAACACATACAACAACAAAGAGGTAAGACAACCCAATATATCACAAGTGTGGCGCATAAGAAAACGACAATACAACGAAAATAGCAATTAATATCAACACAGATAATAAACATTAACAATAACTAATTATGGAAAAGAATAGAATCCATCACAATAAATTATAAATACACGATAAATACGCCAAAACCATAAAATGACTCAGTCCTACTCCATGGAGCTACAACACACACAACGATATCAGAGAGAATGATCTGAAAGTTCTAATAATACTGCCCAGCCAGCTATTGCACTGTCCACCCTTTGTGTCTATAGCTTGACTACCCCGACCAGCTATTGCACTGTCAGCACTTTGTGTCTATAGCTTGGCTATCCCGACCAGCTATTGCACTGTCGAAGACTTTGTGTCTATAACTGATCGTTGTGATTGCTATTAGATCCAATACTTTGTGTCTATAGCCCACGAAAACACCATGGCGTAGTACACAGTCAAAACATCGTGTAACTACAGGCAGTAAAATAGACCTCTCAAACTTCAATTATTTACGAAAATACCCTCAAACTTCAAATATTTACAAAAATACCCTCAAACTTTAAATATTTACAAAAATGCCCTCAAAATTCAAATATTTATAAAAATACCCTCAATGGCAAAAATAATTATGTAAATGCCCTCAGTGGCACAAATCTCAAAATACAGTACGCTCCCACTTGGCGCAATATATTTTTCACATAACCAGGTTACAATACGCACCCACTTGGCGCACTATAACTTTCCACATATCCGGGTCCACCATTTTGGCCCAACAGTAAAATTTACTGTTCTCATCAATCGTGTAAAATTTTTATTGCGTTTTTAAAATCCTGATATTTTCCTTAAATAAACAGTTTATTTTTCTAACAGAAAAATTTATTAAATAGTTTAAAACTGCTTAAAATATTTTTCAAGTAACTGTAAAATATTTTTGCATTAATGTAAATACGAACAACATTTAAACATTATTAATTCCATTAAATACCCTTAAACACTCTTGAAATTAATTTAAAAACATCCAAAATCCACTTTTCGGGTTATGATCAACCTAGGGTGTTGTATTCTTTGGAATACTCATGCATCTCTAGCATCACACTAATATTTACAACATTATAAAAACTAGCAACATTATAAAATTAACAAATCAATTTAACAATACAAAACACATATGGAAAAATCATTACAATCAACATATAAATGAATCCTCATGGATTCTACAAACACACATCATTCCATTTTCTTACTACCACTCAAGAATAATTAGGTTATAGTCTTCCTCTTACCTTAAAACAAAGAAAATTCTTCTTTTATCCTTCCTTGGAATTTCGATTTTTAGCTCCTTCAAATACCTAAGAAAATAAATAAAATTTTCTAAGAGTTACTACTAGAAAAGAAAACCATACCATGGATCAATCATGGCTTGGAAACTTGAAAATGAAAATAGAAAGGAAAAATAATGAGTTTTACCTTTAAGGAAGAAACTTCAAGATGAACATTCAAGCTTGCAAATGATGAAATTTGCAAAAACCTCCAACTAGAGATGAGTTTGGGTAGATGTTTAGAGTTAGAAAAACAAAGAAGGAAAATTTTTGGGTGGGTGGATGATGTATGGAGAAGCTTGGCCGAATAGAGTGGAAGAAAATGGAAGAAGAAAGGCACATGGAGTCTTGGTATTTTTGGGAGAGAAAATGGAAGACTTATACGTAGAGAAGAGTGAAAATAAAAGTGAAGAAAGCCTCCCAAAGAGTGCTTCTAGTGAGGGGATTTTTGGTGAGTTTAAGTGATTAAGTTCACATGGAAACCATCCTAGCCATCCATCCACTCAACGGTTGAGATCACATCTTGTTGGTGTGCTCAAGAAGCTTTGTAAAGCTTATCCTACAAGCCTCCAAAGGTCTTTTAGCCCCAACCGTGCTTTCCCAAGACCAATTTAAGAATTCAATTTGTTTTATTTACATGTTAATCAATTAGGAAATTTATTTGGCTAAATATCCTAATTAAATCTTAATTAGCATTCTAATCATATGACTAATATATCTAATATATACTAACATATATTATAACCTTTAATTAATATTAGGATATCTAATTAATATTTAGATTATAATTAATTAAGAATTAAACTAGTTTACTTAATTATTTATCTAATTACATAACTAGTTAATTAGACAAATAATTACATATTTTATAATCTCTAAACAATATTAGCATATTTAATTAGTATTTAAATTATAATTATTTAATAACTAAACTAGTTTAATTAGTTTGCTAATTAAGTAATTAATCTAGTCAAACTAAGCTTAATTAGCTACTAACCAAAGTCAAGCCTACCAATTTTGACTTAATCCTAGCCATTGATTCTTCTTTAAATCTTAGCCATTGATCAAATCTATGGTCATCATCCAAGCTTGCTCACCAAGTTTCAATCCTAGCCATTCATCAAATCTATGGTCATCATTCAAGCTTGCTCACCAAGTTTCAATCCTAGCCATTCATCAAATCTATGGTCCAAAATGGTCAAGCCACTTTTGTTGACTTCTCTTTATTAGTTTGACTTCTAAGTGTCTTATTTCTATTGGTCCAAGTTTCTAATCTATCCATTGGTTACTTTATTTATACGTGGGTCCCGCACACACAAGATGTCGGTCCACTATCAAAATTTTCTTGAGTAATAAAATAATACTAAAAATTATTTTATTACACGCTTAAATTCTAAAAATTACTTAAACTAATATATATATCAATCGAACCGGGTTTAGTAAGATCCCCAACTCTAATTAATTAAAATGATATTTTTCCTACTGAAAATTTTTATTTCCCGGCTCGAGAAAATCACATACAATGATCAAATACACTCACTTTAACAGTCAAATTCATTTTACTACTCACAGAAATTACAAAATAGTACATTTCAGGACAATATTGTAATTATCCCAAAAGTTGGGGTGTTACACATCTTGATATGCTAACTGAATTTCCTGAAATTTATGGATTTCTGGATAGTGTTGATTTTCTTGGATGTTTTGGATGTGATGTTTTTGTTTGTGATTAGACTAGTATGTGTGTTGCATGTTCTGAGATTTTTGCATGTATGGGAGGTGATACTACATTTTTTGAACTTCCATCTTCTATGAGATATGATCATGCTGTTTTGGAAGATTGTACACGAATTATAGGTGATATTGTAGTTAAATCAGCATAATTAATTTCTTCAACCAGATTGATACCTTTAGTGCAGCAGCCACCTACCCTTGAGTTGAAGGCTATTGAAGAATTTTCTGAGAAGGGAGAAGAGCACCAGATGGCGGTCACTACTATAGTGGATCTTATTTTTGGACCATGGTCCAACATAAACAATGAAAATGAAGTTGATAAAGTACACATATTGCATTCTAGTGGTGAAGCCAAGGAAATTAAGGAAGGCCAATAGGAGCTCGGTGGAAGCTTTCATGGTTCAAGTCATGCTTCAAGCTTAACTTGGTCATTCCACTTCAAGCAAGGGACCCTGGTGGAAGTCTCTTCACTTGATAAGGATGTTTCTTTTCTTTCCCTATCCTTCTCTTTTATTTTACTCGTCCTTCATTAATTGATTATTTTGATGGTTGTTATTTTTCGTTTGTGCTTTACATTGAGGACAATGTAAAATTTAAATGTGGGGGAGGAATTTTAGCATTCTATTTTTTTTGCTGTTTCTATTTTATTTCTATTTTCTGCATTTAAATTTGTTTCTATTTTAATGTACAGCCTTAATTTTATTTCTAATTTTAATTTATTATTTACTTGTTTGTGATTCTATTTTCTATTTTTGTTTGTTAATTTCTCTTTTGTTGATTTCTACTATTGTTGATTTTTGTTATTTTTGTTTCTACTATTTATGCTATTTTTTTGCTATTGTTTCGTGCTCGATTTTAATTTTGTTTTTGTTTTTAATTCTATTTTTTGTTTTAAAAAATTATTTCTACTTTTAATTATTTTTCAATGATGTCTTAGAATTGTGAAGTTTTTGAGTTCGAAGCAATTGAAATTCAAGATTCATAGCATGATTGAATAAATTTCCTTCCTTCTTGAATTTGACATACTTTGTTTTGGATGTTTGATTAGTGGATTGAGTTTGATAGATGTACACCTTATAAGATTTTGAGCCTATTGATGAATGAATTTACCATTCTCCTCTTTCTTGTGTGATTTTCACTTATGTCAGTTGATCACTCTAGAACTTGTTTTGATTCTTTTTGAAACTGTATTTTCACTTGCATGTATAAACATGATTGAGGCATTCTATTTTGAATTAGGTACTTTGACCAAATAGCCAACCTTGCATCATTTCCCTTTGATTAACCCCCTTGAGCCTATTTGCTTATTCTTTATCTTAGCTCATTATATGCCTTATGTGAAAAACTATGTTTTTACCTTACCTTAGGGAATGGGAGACCATTGGCTCATTTTCATTAGACGAGCTCTTTTTGTTATGGGTAATTAATAGTTCAAGTGTGGGGGTCATGCAATTTTATGTGCATTATGCAAAATGTTTGGTAAAAAAAAAAAAAAAAAAATAGAGCCAAATGAAAAGAAAAAAATAGAGCCAAATGAAAAGAAAAATAAAAATAAAAATAAAATGTAAAAAAAAAAAGAGAAAAAGAAAAAGAATAAATGCAAGAAAGGTTGTGAAAGAAAAGAAAAGAAAATAAATAAATAAGAAAAGGAATATGTAAAGAGAATGTGCATTATATGGATTTCGGGGGATAAAATTTCATGTTTTTCAATTGAGTTCCTTCCCAATGCTCTTTTATTATTTTGGGTGTTTAACTTGTTATATCCATATTGTTTCCTTCCCTTACCTAGGCCTCATTACAACCTTGAATATAGTCCTCTTGATTTGTGTGTACATGTGCTTGAGTAGTGGAGAAGTAGAAGATAACAAGCTTATGGTAGTGCAATTTTCATGAGTTGAATTGAGTGAAATACTTACCTTGTAAACACTTGAGGGATTGAGAGTGTATGTTGTGAGGATCTATCATTCTTGATTCATGCTTTTCAAATTGAAGATACCTTGCTTGTTTGTTTGAGATGTGAAGAAATGTTACCTCAAGAATGTTTTGACCCCTTGAATCTTTAGTTGCTCTTCTTGCTTATAACTTTTGCATTCTTGAATGTCATTGAAATTTCAGTCTTTTAGAGTTTTTAGCTTTTGAGTTTGTGTTATTTTTCCTTGTTCCCTAGTTTTGGTCTTATGTGAATTGCTTAGGAGTGCAAAAAGTTAAGTGTGAGGGAATTTGATAATCACATATTTCATACATTACTAAACCCTCATTTTTAGTAATTTACACTCTCCATGCACTTAATTGATTGAGCTTGGTCATGTTTTGCAAGTTTGGGTTTTTATTGGGCTTAAATAATTTTTCCAGCATTATTGAGATTTTACACTATTTCTATATTTCGGCTATATCTTGAGTTCTAGATGTTTAAAAATTATATATCTTACATTGTAGGAAAGATGAGAGAGAGTTCTACAACCTTCATGAAGAGCTCCAGGGCTAATTCAGACATCTAGTGAAGCTAATTAGGCTTGGAAGTCAGAACACTGGTTCTATTATTGAAACCCAAGTAGTGTGCACCAATCAGGGCATAATTTGGGCTGTATATGTTATATGGCCCTCAAACGGTGGCATTTGAAAGATAAGACATATATTTTCAATTCATATGAGATAATTTTTCAAAACTATGACGTTTCGACAGAGTTTTCATCCCTTGAATTCAGCCAACAGAATTAGAGACCCTTTCAGAATGATTTATCCATAACTTTAGTTGCAGACCTCCAATTAACATGGGGTTTGAGCCCAATTACTTGTAATGGACCCAGCTTTGTAACTAATGAGTTTATAATGATGTAAGGTCAAATAAGGAGGTAGTTATAGGGGCTAGAATCACAAAACTGAGGCACCTTTCATTTTACACTTCTCATATTCTCTCTCTAAATCTAGATCTTTCTCTCTTCTTCTTCCTTCTTTCTCAAGCTCCTTCATGGTGATGGCTATAGAGAGCCAAACTTTTGAAATCAATTTAGAGATTCTTGAAGAAATTGTGGTTTGGATTCTTGAGATCTTAGATATGTTTTTGTGTTTGAATTGCATTTGGATTCCTCTTCTTCTTATTCTTCTTAATCTTGAATGCATGAATGGTGATTCTGTTTATGTTTGATCTGATTGGATCTTAATTTAAGATTAAGAATTGTGATGAATATAGGATTGATTGCATTGAATTAATCATGGAATTAAAGATGTTAGGTTACTAATTTGTGCCTAGGTTAATTGAATTCGAAGATCAAATTAACATAGATCTAACAAGAATTATACGATTACGAATTTGTGTGTCAATTATTAATTGAAATCTAGATGATTATCTAGTATGAATTCTGGATTTGATGTAGAGAATTTGGTTAAATCAAAATTAACCATTTAAATGCACTTTAAATGTTTGTTGAATGATTTATGATAGAATCAACCTAATTTCAGATAGGTTTCTAAATTGATTACTCTTTTAATTGAATTTCTTACTTCAATTATGTTATTTACATATTCTGAGTTCTCAAATCCCTTCCCCAATTTTGGCTTGATTTGGTCAAATTTCATTTACAATCCATGAGAGATGATTTAGTGTTGTTTCCTATGCTACAAGCCATAGGCATAACTCGATTACAATTTTGATTGAGTTCGACACTTGTCAGTAACCATCAAGAATAAGTATCCGTTGCCTAGGATAGATGATCTTATGGATCAATTAAGAAGGGTTTCAATGTTTTCCAAGATTGATCCAAGATCTGGGTATCATCAAATTCGAGTTAAGGGAGAGGATATCCCTAAGACCGCTTTTAGAACTTGGTATGGGCATTATGAGTATCTTGTGATGTCCTTTGGGTTGACAAATGCTCCAGTAGTGTTTTATGAATTACATGAATAAAGTTTTTAGACCCTACCTAGACAAGTTTGTGGTAACGTTTATTGATGACATCCCTTATCTATTCAAAGACAAAGGAAAAACATGAGCAGCATGTCAGGAAAGATTTAGATATCCTTAAAGAAAATAAATTAATTTTAAAGTTATCCAAGTGTGAGTTTTAGCTAAAGAAAGTTCAGTTTTTGGGCCATGTTATTTCGAATAGAGGAATTTCAGTGGACCTTAGCAAAATGGAAGTAGTGTTGCAGTGGGAGAGACCCACCATTGTGACTAAGATAAGGAGCTTTATAAGCCTGACTGGGTATTACAAAAGGTTTATCAAGAGTTTTTCTCAGTTAGCACTTCCTTTGACTAGGTTGACTAGAAAGGGTAGTACTTTTGAGTAGACTCAGGACTGTGAGAATAGTTTCCAAAAGTTAAAGAAGAGGTTGACTATTGCACCATTATCGGTAATTCTAGATCCCCATGAGGACTTTAAAGTATTCTGTCATGCTTCGAAGATGGGACTAGGGTGTGTTCTCATGCAAAATAGGAGAGTAGTTGCCTATGCATCAAGGTAGTTAAGGCCCCATGAGGAGAACTACCCTACGCATGATTTGGAGTTAGTAGCTGTAGTGTTTGCCTTAAAGATTTGGAGGCATTATCTCTATGGAGTCTAGTTTGCGGTGTTCAACGATCATAAAAGTTTAAAGTACTTGTTTGATCAGAATGAGCTGAACATGAGGCAAAGCAGATGGACGAAATTCTAAAAAGACTTTGACTTTGAGTTAAAGTATCATTCGGGTAAAACCAATGTAGTGGCTGATGCACTAAGTAGAAAGTCCTTACATGTGTCATAAATGATGGTCCAAGAGAGTGAACTTCTCGAGAGTTTCATGGATTGGAGTCTAGCGGTGACTGTGATACCATAAAGTCTCTTTTTGAGTAGAATGGACATAGTAAATGACATAAGCATTCAAATTTTAGAAGCTCAAAAGGAATATGAAACTATAAGGGACATCAATGAACATATCCTTTTAGGAACACTAGAGGATTTTGATATGACTGATGATGGAATGATAAAGTTTAGAGGTAGACTTTGTGTTCCAAGAGAGTCAGAAGTCAAAGAGAGGATTCTAGAAGAAACTCACAGAAGTAAGTATACCATCCATCCTAGAACCACTAAGATTTATCAAGATTTAAGGAAAATGTTTTGGTGGTCTGGAATGAAAATAGACATAGCAGAATATGTCTTAAGGTGTTTAATTTGTCAAAAAGTGAAGATTAAACATCAGAAGCTTGCAGGACCATTACAGTCTTTGGGAGTCCCCGAGTAGAAGTTGGATAAGATTTCTATGGACTTTGTAATGGGTCTACCCAGGGTACAATCAGGATATGACGTAGTTTGGGTCATAGTGGATAGATTGATCAAATCTACCCACATTTTTCCAATGAGAGCTAACTATCCTCTAGAGATATTAGCTCAGCTATATCTGAATAAGATAGTTATGTTGCAGGGAGTCCCCATAAGTAAAGTTTTAGATAAGAATCCTAGATTCACATGCAGATTCTGGGGAGCCTTGCAAGAGGCGTTCGGGTCTAAGATGAGTCTCAGTAATGTTCATCACTCACTGACAGATGGGAAAATAGAGAGGACTATCCAAACCCTTAAGGATATGCTTAGAGCATATATTTTAGAACAATAGGGTAGTTGGGAGAAGTTCTTACCTTTAGTGGAGTTTGCCTATAATAATAGCCACCATTCCAACATAGGTATGGCTCCCTATGAGGCTTTATATGGAACAAAGTGTAGATTGCCTCTATGTTGGTATGAAGTAGGTGAGAGAACCATCCTAGGTCCAGAGTTGGTCCAACAGACCACAGAGCAAATCAAGATGATTAAGGATAAGTTGTTTACTGCTCATAGTCGGCAAAAGAGCTATGCTATCAATAGAAGGAGACCTATTGAGTTTGATGAGGGAGACCATGTCTTTTTAAGAGTTACTCTTACAATAGGGATTGGTAAAGCATTGAAAACCCAAAAGTTAAATCCTCATTTTCTTGGTCCATACCAAATTCTAAAGAAAGTTTGAGCTGTAGCCTACCAGATAGCCCTTCCTCCTTGTTTGTCTAACCTTCTTGACGTTTTTCATGTATCTCAGTTGAGAAAGTATAATTCAGATCCTTTGCATATCATAGAACTTGAATCAGTACAGTTAAAGGATGATTTGTCTTATGATGTATAAACAGTAAGGATCATGGACAGAGGGGTCAAAGAGATTAGAGGTAAATAGGTTCCTCTGATCAAGGTTTTATGGGATGGCAATGACACCGAGGAGGCTACTTGGGAGCTAGAGTCCCACTCACAGTAGGACTTTCTAGAGTTATTTTTAGTAGGTAAGCAATTTTGGGGTCAAAATTTTAAAAAGGAGGAGAGAAATGTAATACCCTGAATGACATGTTAGACTTGTTTATGTGTGCAAAAGGTAGCATATGACTTGCTTAATATGCCTATTTAATTTTGTAACAAACAGAGTTAGTTTAAGCACTTTGTTGCAACACCAAAGGTGAAAAATAACTGAAAATGACTCAGATAATAACATTAATTGCTTAGATGAAGGAAATGAATGTGGATAATTTATTTTTAGGTCACAAATGTAAGAAAAAATATGTAGTTAAAGTTTCAAGAAAAATCGAGTTAGTTTGGCAATTTTAAGTATACTAGTTGTGCATTTTATGCCGGATTGACTAGCATCAGATATGAAAAAATAAGATAGCGATGAAACAACAATTTTAATGAATCTTAGTATTTATTTCAAAGTTGTTGGAAGTTAGAAAACTTGATTTAGCTAAATTTAAGTGTTTTTAGCAAATCAAGATTTATCAGTATATGGACTTAAAGGCATTATAAGTTAAATGGATCCATTGTTTTGTTTCTCATTCATGGTTCTTTGCTCCAAAAATAGAAGAAAAAATTGTGAAAGATGAAAGGAAAGAAGAGGAAGGAAAAATCAAGGAAGAAGAGGAGAAAAAGAGGAAAGCTAAAGGTAAGGCTAAAGTTTGAGATCCTCTAAAGCTTAAGTCCACATCTCAGTTGCCAAAGGCAGGGGATTTAGAGTTCTTGCACTTCTATTCTACATCTTCTCCATGAATGCACCCTTGGTGCATAGTAGGTCAAAATGAGTTCTAGAGGTGTTTGATGTGTTCTAATTGCTTGGATGTGCTTCAATGGGTGTTCATGACTTGCTCATAGTTTAAGTTTAAGTTAAAAACTTAGAACAACTCATTTAGACCATTGATGCTCAAAAGAAGGGTTTAGGTCAAAGTATATGTGATTTACTGCTTGAATACAAATTTAGTGGTTTAAGTTGGTAATTGATGATTCTTATGTGTTAATAAACTGATTAGGGACTTAAAATTACTTAGAAACTATTTTGGAATGACCAAATCTCATAAAAATCTAATGGATCAATACCCGGTTCTGCAGGGTTCCCGCTGTTTACGCTGCAGCGTGGCATGCCCCACGCTGAGAACGTCACGGCGTGGAGAGGGTCACGTCGAGGCGTGATGTGCATTAGTATGAAACCCGAGTGTAGGGCGTCACGGATGCTGTGCTGTGGTGTGATCCCCTAAACCTCTAAAAATGTCATTTTTGATGTTTTGAAGTTCTTAACTAGATGAAATAATTTGTATATGTTTTTTAAGGTGTGTTAAGACACAAATAGGTATAATTTCAAGAGAGTAATTGTTACCTAGCTTGTATAAGAAAGTTTAAACCTTTGAGCATTCAAGAGTAATGGTTTGCTTTAGGTAAACATCTAGCACCATAGGTCACTTTTGTGGTAATGTGTATCACTTAAGAGTAATGAGTCATGATGTGGTGTTTTAGATGTATGTATGAAGGGTGTTCTGGTTGTATTGATCTTTGTGAATATCCTTTATTGTTGTATACCATCATTTAGGCCAAGGGAGATAAGTAGGGAGTCTATAAGGTTCTTTTGATTAAGGATTCAACCCGAGCTTCTCGATAGTGCCGGGATATGTGTAATGTGAGGATGACCTTTCTCTCTATTTACCACAGGATAATACACTAAGCCAGTAATCCTAGTTGAATATCTTGGTTCTAGGTTGGACTAAGTATGTATGTATGAATGTATGTTAACTTGGTATCTTTAGTTACTAAAGTATAACCTAGTAGATATTTTAAACATATCTTATTTAACATATGTTAAGATTATGTTTATTATGCTATGTATACTAATTTTGGTTTACTCATACTGAGAATTATTGATTCTCACCCCGCTGTGTTGCCATGTAATTCCAGGTGAAAGTTCTTCCAAGAACAAGAAGAAAAAGGAAGATAAAGATTAGAATAGTTCTAGTCTTAGTAATTAAATTATAATTGTTGTATCTTTTAGTACTTCTTTTGTAATGTAAAGAACTATGTAATACTTCAAGTCTTTACAAAGGTTAATGTTGTATATATATATATATGTATTTTTTGTATGAGTTTTATGTTTTCAGCATTTCATATGGCTCTCCATAATGTTTCCATTGAACATTATGGATATATGATCATGTTATTATGTATGTAGTGACATTATAATGCTGACGAGAAATGGTGATGTTTGAAATTCAAAACTGGCTTAAGGAGTGAGATTAAAAGTATATTGAAACATGTGGAGATTAGGGATTTTCCTTCTCTGGTCAACAAATGCAAGATTGTGGAGTCAAGTGCTCATAGCCCTCAATTAGAGGAAAAGGCACAAGATTTCCCGAAGAGGAAGCGAGAGGATGATAAGAGTAAAAAGGGTACTCCTAAAATGAGTAACCCTAAAGGAAAAGGCAAGAAGGGATTTAAGGTAACTCAGTGCACTAAATATGGGAAGACACATGGACGTAAACCATATTTGGCAGGCTAGTCTATGTGTTACCCTTGTGAGAAGCCAGGACACTTTTCAAGAGATTATCCTATGAAGAAGGAATATGCGCCTACCCTAAAGTTGCTAGCCAAAGGATGAGTTTACACTCTAGGTGGAATAGAGATGGCCTAGTCTTCTGACCTCATCTAAGGTAAAGGCATATTTCTTAATCATCTTTTAAATGTTATGTATGATTCAGGAGCATCTCATTCCTTTGTTTCTTATGATTGTGTAAGGATGTTGGATTTGCCTATATCAGAGTTACCATATGACCTGTCTGTTTCCACACCCACCGGTATACCAGTCATAACTTCAGAAGTATGTCTTGACTGTTGTATAAGAATTGATGATAGAGTCTTCTTTGTTAATCTTATCTGTTTACCCCTTGTGGACATAGATGTTGTTCTTGGTATGGATTGGTTGTCGTCCAATCATATGGTCTTAAACTGTTCAGATAAGACTCTAATTTTTCTGTCTGATACACCTACCAGAGTTATTTCTTCTGAGTCTATCTATCTCAATGCTAATCAAGTTAATCACTGTTTCTTTTGTCATTAGATTTAGAGGTTGAGCAGAACCTAGACAATATACCTATGGTGAGGGAATACCTAGAGGTATTTCTGAGTGATGTAGCTGAGTTGCCATCGGAGAAAAAATTAAAGTTTACTATAGATTTAGTACTAGGTACAGGACCTATATCTATAGCACCCTATTGGGTGGCACCTCTAGAGTTAGCAGAATTCAAGAAACAATTAGAGGATTTGTTGGACAAGTAATTCATTAGGCCTAGTGTTTCTCTGTGGGGAGCACCAATGTTACTAGTAAAGAAGAAAGATGGTACTATAAGGTTATGTGTTGACTATAGGTAGTTGAACAAGGTAACCATCAATAATAAGTATCTGTTGCCTAGGATAGACGATCTTATGGATCAATCAAGAGGAGGTTCAGCATTTTCCAAGATTGATCTAATATCTGGGTATCATTGAATCAAAGTTAAGGGAGATGATATCCCTAAGACTGCTTTTAGAACTAGGTATGGACATTATAAGTATCTTGTGATGTCCTTTGGGTTGAGAATACTCTAGCATTGTTTATGGATTACATGAATAGAGTTTTTAGACCTTATCTAAACAAGTTTATGGTAGTGTTTATTGATGACATCTTTATCTATTCAAAGACAAGGGTAGAACATAAGCAGCATGTCAGGATAGATTTAAATATCCTTAAAGAAAAGAAACTATTTGTCAAGTTGTCCAAGTGTGAGTTTTGGCTAATGGAAGTTCATTTTTTGGGCCATGTTATTTCTAAAGGAGGAATTTTATGGACCCTAGCAAAGTGGAAGTAGTGTTGCAGTGGGAGAGACTCACCATTCTGATAGAGATAAGGAGCTTTATAGGCCTGGCTAGGTTTTACAGAAGGTTTATCAAGAGTTTTTATTAGTTAGCACTGCCTTTGACTAGGTTGACTAGAAATCGTAGTACTTTTGAATGGACTCAGGATTGTGAGAATAGTTTCCAAGAGTTAAAGAGGAGGTTGACTACTATGCCAATGTTGGTAATTCCAGATCCCCATGAGGACTTTGAAGTATTATGTGATGCTTCAAAGATGGGACTAGGGTGTGTTCTGATGCAAATAGGAGAGTAGTTGCCAATGCATCAAGGCAATTAAGGCACCATGAGGTGAACTACCCTACGCATGATTTAGAGTTTGCAACTGTAGTGTTTGCCTTAAAGATTTGGAGGCATTATCTTTATGGAGTCCAGTTTGAGGTGTTCAGTGATCATAAGAGTTTAAAGTACTTGTTTGATCAGAAGGAGCTAAACATGAGGCAAAGAAAATAGCTGGAATTCTTAAAAGACTATGACTTTGAGTTAAAGTGTTATCTGGGTCAAGCCAATGTAATGGCTAATGCACTAAGTAGGAAATCCCTACTTGTGTCACAAATAATGGTCCAAGAGAGTGAACTTCTCGAGAGTTTCAAGGATTTGAATCTAGCGGTGACTGTGATGTTACAAAGTTTCTTTGTGAGTAGAGTGGACATAGCAAATGACTTAAGAATTCAAATTTTAGAAGCTCAAAAGGAGGATGAAACTGTAAGGGACATCAATGAGCATATATTTTTAGGAACCCTAGAGGATTTTGATTTGATTGATGATGGAATGATAGAGACAAACTTTGTGTTCCAAGAGAATCAGAAGTCAAAGAGAGGATTCAAGAAGAAACTCATAAAAGTAAGTATACCATCCATCCTGGAACCACTAAGATGTATCAAGATTTAAGGAAAATGTTTTGGTGGTCTAAAATGAAAAGAGACACAGCAAAATATGTCTCAAGGTGTTTAATTTGTCAGAAAGTGTATATTGAACATCCAAAGCCTGCAAGACTATTATAGTCTTTGGGAGTCATTGAGTGGAAGTGGATAAGATTTCTATGGACTTTGTAATGGGTCTACTCAGGGTACATTCAAGATATGACGCAGTTTGGGTCATAATGGATAGATAGATCAAATCTGCCCACCTTTTGCTAATGAGAGCTAACTATCCTCTTGAGAAATTAGCTCAGCTATATCTGAAGGAGATAGTTAGCTTACATAGAGTCCCCGTAAATATAGTTTCAGATTGGGATCCTAGATTCACATCTAGATTCTAGGGAGCCTTGCAAGAGGCATTCAGGATAAAGTTGAGTCTTAGTATAGCTTATCACCTACTGACAAATAGGCAAACAGAGAAGACTATCCAAACCCTTGAAGATATGCTTAGAGCATATGTTTTAGAGCAACAGGGTAGTTGAGACACGTTCTTACCTTTAGTGGAGTTTGCCTATAACAATAGTCACCATTCCAGCATAGGTATGACACCCTATGAGGCTTTATGTGGAAGAAAGTGTAGATAGCCTCTATGTTGGTATGAAGTAGGTGAGAGAACTATCCTTGGTCCAGAGTTGGTCCAGCAAACCAAAGAGCAAATCAAGATGATTAAGGGTAGGTCGGTTACTGCTCAGAGTCGACAAAAGATGTATGTTGATAAGAGAAGGAGATCTCTTGAGGTTGATGAGGGAGACCATGTCTTTTTAAGAGTTACTCCTACAACAGGGATTAGTAAAGCATTGAAACCCGAAAGTTAAATCCTCGTTTTCTTGGTCCCTACCAAGTTCTAAAGAAAGTTGGACCCGTAGCCTACCAGATAGCCTTTCCTCCTAGTTTGTCTAACCTTCATGATGTTTTTCATGTGTCTCATTTAAGAAAGTATAATCTAAATCTTTTGCATATCATAGAACATGAATCTGTACAATTAAGGTATGATTTATCTTATAATGTATAATCGGTAAGGATCGTGAACAGAGGGGTCAAAGAGTTTAGAGGTAAGCAGATTCCTCTGGTGAAGGTTTTATGGGGTGACAATGACACCGAGGAGGCTACTTGGGAGCTAGAGTCCCACTTATAGTAGGACTTTCCAAAGTTGTTTTAGCAAGTAAGCAATTTTGGGGTCAAAATTTTAAAAAAGAGAGGAGAAATGTAATACCTTTAATTGCATGTTAGACTTGTTTATGTGTGCAAAAGGTAGCATATGACTTGCTTAACATGCCTATTTAACTTTGTGATAAAAAAAGTTAGTTTAAGCACTTTGTTGTAACCCTAAAGGTGAAAAATAGCTTTAAATGACTAAGATAATATCATTAATTGCTTAAATGAGGGAAATAAATGTAGATAATTTATGTCTAGGTCACAAATGTATGAAATAAGATGTAGTTAAAGTTTCAAGGAAAACTGAGTTAGTTTGACAATTTTAGGCATTCTGGTTGTGCATTTTATGTCGGATTGACTAGTAGCAGATATGAAAAAATAAGTTAATGATGAAACAACAATTTTAATGAACCTTAGTATTTGTTTCAAAGTTGTTGGAAGTTAGAAAACTTGATTTAGCTAAATCTAAGCTTTTTTAGCTAATCGAGATTTATCAGTATATGGCCTTAAAGGCCTTATAAGTTAAATGGATCCTTTGTTTTGTTTCTCATTCACTGTGCTTTGCTCCAAAAACAGAAGTAGAAATTATGAGAGAAGAAAGGAAAGAAGAGGAAGGAAAGATCAAGGAATTGGAGGAGAAAAAAAGAAAGCTAAAGGGAAGGCTAAAGTTTGAGATCTTCCAAAGCTTGAATCCACATCTCAGTTGTCAAAGGTAGGGGATTTAGAGTTCTTGCACTTTTATTCTACATTTTCTCCATTGATGTACCCTTGGTGCATAGTAGGTCAAAATGAGTTTTAGAGGTGTTTGATGTATTCTAATTGCTTGGATGTGTTTCAATAGGTGTTTATGACTTGTTCCTAGCTTAAGTTTGAGTTAGAAACTTAGAATATCTCATTTAGACCATTGATGCCGAAAAGAGGGGTTTAGGTCAAAGTATGTGTGATTTAGTGCTTGAATCCAATTTTAATGGTTTAAGTTGGTAAATGATGATTCCTATGTGTTAATGAACTAATTATAGACTTAGAATCACTTAGAAACTATTTTGGAATGGCCAAATCTTATGAAGAAATCCAATAGAATAATACCCAGTTCTGTAGAATTTTGTAAAATCCAATTTCTGTTGTTTATGCCACGGCGTGGGTATGTCCCACGCCGAGGCGTGAAAACCAGATAGCAGCGCACCATAGCGTAAGAGGCTTGCACCGAGGCGTGAGATTGAATTTGTTACATGTGTTGCGGCATGGAAAAGGTCACGTCGAGGCGTGATATGCATTAGTATGAAACTCGAGAGTAGGACGTCACAAACGTTGTGCCGCGGTGTGATCCCCTGAACATCTAAAAAAGTCATTTTTGTTGTTTTGAAGTTCTTAACTAGATGAAATAATTTGTATATGTTTCATATGGTGTGTTAAGACATAAATAGGTATAATTTCAAGAGAGAAATTGTTACCTAGAATGTATGAGAAAGTTTAAACCCTTGAGCATTCAAGAGTAATGGTTTGCTTTAGGTAAACATCTAGCACCTTAGGTCACTTTTGTGGTAATATGTATCACTTAAGAGTAATGAGTGATGATGTGGTGTTTTAGATGTATGTATGAAGGATGTTCTAGTTGTATTGATCTTTGTGAGTATCCTTTGTTGTTGTATACCATCTTTCAGGCCAAGGGAGATAAGTGAAGAGTCCATAAGGTTCTTTTGAATAAGGATTCAGCCTGAGCTTTTCAATAGTGCCAAGATATGTGTAATATGTGGATAAGCTTTCCCTCTATTTACCACAAGATAATACACTAAGCCAATAATACTAGTTGAACATCTTGGTTCTAGGTTAGACTAAGTATGTATGTATGAATGTATATTAACTTGGAATCTTTAGTTACTAAAGTATAACCTTGTAGATGCTTTAAACATATCTTATTTAGCATGTGTTAAGATTATGTTTATTATGCTATGTATGCTGGTTTTGGTTTACTCATACTGAGAATTGTTGATTCTCAACCTGCTGTGTTGCCATGTAATTACAGGCGAAAGTTCATCCAAGAACAAGAAGAAAAAGGAAGATAAAGATTAGAATAGTTCTAGTCTTAGTAGTTACATTATAACTGTTGTATCTTATAGTACTTCTTTTGTAATGTAAAGAATTATGTAATACTTCAAGCCTTTGCTAAGGCTAATGTTGTATATGTATATATGCATTTTTGCTATGAGTTTTATGTTTTTCGCCTTTCATGTGGCTCTCCATAATGTTTCCAATGAGCATTATGGATATATGATCATGTTAGTATATATGTAGTGATATTATAATGTTATTTATCTCTTTAAATGTTATTATATTGAGATATTAGTATTATGATGTTACACTAATACAAAATCTGCATAATGCTTATCTAACAGTCACAATTAAACTTTTCTTCTTTTATTTGGTCTTCCTTTCTCTTTGCTAAAGCCTTTGGAGTTCTTGGAAATAATACGGGAACACAAATATACGAGGGTGAGAATTCAAAGAATTCTCAGTAGATATATAAAAACATGTCGTCGTAGTATTTCCAACTGTTTTGAGGAAAAATCATTCTGTTTAAAACTCCACACACACACACACACACACACACATATAATTTAGAGAGGTGGCAACTACCAAAACTGGTCCTCTTTCTCTTCCCGAAATAGAGGTTTAATTATTTTATTTTATAAAAATACTTTGTACAATCAAATACCATATTTAATCATATAAAGTATCCAACATACTAATCAATGCTTCACCATAAAAAATGTAACAAATTAAATTAGTTATTGTATTAATCCATAACCAAACTTAGTTATCATATCATATATCGTAGTTACATATTACCATTATTCATTATTCTTTACAAGTCATATATATAACTTCATATCTCTTACTTCATAAATTACATGCTTCATCTATATTCATATTTCATTTATTACCAAGTGGTCTTAATATTCAAGAGGGGGTGAATTGAGTTTATAAAATATTTTTGTAAATCTTTCGCAAAATACTTGTTTATCAATTTTTATTGAAGCTATTGATTGATAGAGATGAATGGAAAGAGAAGATTAAATACTTTCACTCACAATTGAACTAACCAAAGTAGAGAGTATTCAAGCAAGCATACAAAATAAACACAAATGTAAAAGAGTTGAGTTTAGAAGATCAAACACAAGATTTATCCTGGTTCAGCCACCAATTCACTTGTGGTCTACATCCAGTCCTCAAGCAATCACTCGATATCTTCCACTAAATCTTCAAGCTTCAACAGGTTCTTGCAACCTTTACACAATAGAGTACTCACCACACCTTGGGATTCCTCACCCTTTGTGCTTGAGCCTCAACTTCAAAGGATGCCTCACCCTTTACAATTTGGAGGGATGCCTCATCCTCTTTACAAGGAATTGAAGTGTATGCAAGATGAAACTCTCACAAGAGTAGTTGATACAAATTGAAGTCCTAGAATGCTCTTCAAGAATATCTCAAGTGATTTGCAAAAATAGAGCAATAAGGGTTTGAAAGATTGATTCTCTGATTAGAGTGATAGAAATATGTTTCAAGTTGCTGGTTAGTCAGTAATGATGACCCAAGACATGTATTTATACTATTTTTTTATCAAAGGAGCCATTGGGTGCATTAAAGGGCAGCATTAAATGCTAAGAAAATAGTCGTTGGCTATTGTCAAATTTGATGTAATCGATTACATGGCTCTTTAGAACGTGTTCTTGGCTTTCTAGGCAAGATGTAATGGATTACAACCCAAATGTAATCGATTATAAAGCTTCTGCCAGGCTTGTAACCGATTACAACCTTAATGTAATCAATTACAAGTCCTCTGTTTGACTTGTAATTGATTACAACACATGTGTAATCGATTACAATGGCCCTTAAGCACATTTTTCAAGTTCAATCAATTTTGGAGACCATTTTTAACTTAGAAAACTTGGATTTGTTAAGATTAGTAAAACTTGGATTTGTTAAGATGTAAACTTGATTTTCAAAATCCAAGATTAAAAACAACATTTCTTAAAAATATAACTTTGAACTTCAAGTTGTTTTGAAAGGATATTTCAAAACCATTTGAGATAGTTGAGATATGTTAAGAGCATTTTGCATTGATATTCTAAGTCCTGTAAACTATACTAAATGTACCTCTTTGAACTTGGTCTTCATCTTGACTTTGTTATCATAAAAAACTTCATTGATATGCTCCGTGACATAAGCATTCACATTATTCCTTCTGCATACTTTCAAGTCAGGCATCCACCTTGGTCCTCGTTAATTTAATTCTAAAAACAAGACAATTGTCTATACAATTGTCATTTTATGCTATGTATGATGATGTATGAGTATGTCTAAGAAATGCCCTAATGTATGCTTATGTAATGTTAGTAAAACATTTTTATTTTTGGAAAACTCATGATGTTTGCATATTCCCAGGACAACCTTTGTTCCTTGTATTTCCTCTCAGTAAAATGAGGTATTAAGACAACCTTTGTTCCTTGACCTCATAAGGTATTAGGACAACTGTGGTTCCTTGTTCTCTTCTAATATCATACCCTGGCATTAGGAGCAACTTTGGTCTAATCCAAATGCGTGGAAATAGCATACATCAAGTTTGAAAACCAAAACATGCAAGATTATTTAAAATCATTCCTCCATTCACTTTCCATATAATCATACTTTTCCTTGCATAATAAGGAAGCAAAAGCTCATTCATACATAACATTTCTTATACAATTATTCAATCCTTTCATATTCCAAGTAGAGAAGGGGTGACTCACTCCACGTCAAACTACTCTTATCCTTTCTTTATTTTGCTTCCCATTATTATGCTTGTCCACATTATTCATTAACATGTATATATCAATTCATTAAGTAATTCATCTAATTCTTTCTCGTGCACAAACTATTCTTTTTCATCCATCAAGTACTCAATCATGATATAATTCATCTTATGCATTTCATTCCAAATCAATAATCAATACATATCAATACCATTTATTCCTTTGCATATCCATATTCATTACATAATTCATAAAAATTCATAGTAAACTCATGCATATTCATACTTTGCATAACATTACTTATACTTGTTTTCATCTAACATATCTTAAATTAGCATTACTTTGTATTAAGAATCAAGCTTTTAGAAAAAAGAATAAAAAAATCACTAGATGCCTAATGGGCGCTTGGACGCTGGGCATTGGGCGCCCAAGTGCCCAAACACCTATTTATGCTCTGTTCTACCTCTTGGCAGATGCTTAAGCTCTAGTCTTCTAGTGTTTAAGCACTGTACGTGTGCTCAGGTGCATCACCATGAGTGCTCAGGCAATGGCTGGGAAGCAACACGCTAAAAACCTGTTGGGCATTGGGCGCTTGAGAGCTCAACAACCAGTGCTTAGGCGCTCGTGCCCAAAAACCTGAAGTTCTATTCTTCAATCTTCCAAACCAAATCCCACAACTTTCAACCATGATTCTAATATTTTTCCAGTCACAATAATGATCATTATACCATTCAAAAACATTTTTAAATAAAATCCATCCATTAACATAATAAATCCTCAACCAAAACCCTCAAATCATTCATTCAAAACCAAGCTCATATCAAAGCACAAATCATGAAATCCTTACAAATCCATTAACAAACTCACACATAGACATGAAAATGAAAACATCCAAGGATAGTGGAAGGAAGAAATCCCCCTACCTCATCTTGAAGCTATGCTCTTCTTCCATTCTTCTTCTTTTCTTTCTTCTTGGTTCTCCTTTCTTCCTCTTGATCTTTCTTTCTTTCTTTCTTCTTCTCTTATTTCCTTCTTTCCCCTTCATTTTCTGCTCTTTCTCTCCCTCTGTTTCTATTTTTCTTTCTCTTTCTCCATTTTTCTCTTCTCTGTTTTCATTTCTCACCTCTCTCCCTTTTCTTTCTTTTCTATTGATATAAGATAAGATGGAAGTTCCATCTATAACTTCTATATCTCTTAGGAACACTTTAATCCTTCAAAATCATATTCTTCAACTTCCATAAGTGTTCTAGAAAATCACCAGTCTCAACTAAATTCATATATCCAAATTTTGATAATTTTCCATACATTGTTATTTACCGAGTAAACTGCACAATTTCTCTTAAATTAAATCGAACCTGTATAGTAAGTAAACATACATGCCTTAACTTATTTTCCATACTAAAATATTCTCCATATTGTACTTATCATCTCCAAGCAGTTTCATAATTTTTCCAAGATGTCTAGCTATTTTATTGATCTTTAAACATTTTCTCAGTGTTATTAAAAATATCCAACTAATTCATTTGATCCTCCAAAATTTATTAAAATTTACACTAATTATCTCAATCCTAGAAATACCTTTTCCCATATTTATTACCTTCATTTAAGTTATTTATCTCATAATATGAGCTATTATTCACGTTCTGTGTTATAGAAGTGCGCTCAAACTTACCCAAAAGATTTCCAAAATTATTATCCAGCTTATACTTATAATATTGAGCTTCTATAACACTGATTAGAATTTATTAAGTTAGGGAGGATGTTACATTTGTGGCTTGGTAATCGATTATCCACTCATGGTAATCGATTACCAGTTAGGTTTTTGTAGAAAACAGAGGCTTAAAGGCTATTAGCCCAAAAATCCATCAAAAAGTCATCTTCAAACAATATCATATCTCAATCATATTCTCAAATACATAACATATAGGGTTTTGTTTTCAATAAATAACCCACAAACCCATTTCTATCAATCTCAAATCCATTAGGTTTTGAAGCCAAAACCAAGCTCAAATCGGTAAACACACAAACCAGTATTTCATCTTATCTCATCAAACCATCTTTCAAGACATAAATATCAATCAAAAAATCAACTCATAATCTAAAGAAAAACAAGAAAAAGATGATAAGTAAGTTTAGGAAAATAATCCCCTACCTCAAGTCCTTTATAAAGCTGTTTTCTTTTTATCCTATTTCTCCCTTTTCTTCTACAAGCACGTTTCCTCTTCTTTCTTTTCTCTTGTTTTTCGTTTCTCCTTCTTTTTTTCTTACTTTCTACTACCCTTCCTCTTTCTCTCTACTTTCGTTTTTACTTTTCTTTCCTTTCTTTCTTATCTCTTCTTTCTTTATTCTTATCTTTTTCTTTCTTTTTGACAGAGAAGAGGCAGTGGGAAAGGATAATAATGAAATCCAACTGGAAAAATTGTATCTCTTAAGGATACTTTAAGCTTTCATTGATGAATTTTCTAACCTTCATAAGTATTATAGAAAATTCTAGGATTTCATTCAATTCTATGTTTTATCATTCAACAATTATCCTTATACACCTTTATCAGCTACTAAGCTTCATTACTCATCCTTAAGTTAAATTGAACCTATGGAGATAAACTAACAGGCTTACAAGTATCCACTTTAACCTATAACCATTTTCAAAATAACTTTCAATTTTCTCTTGACATCCTGTCAAAATCTCATTATCTCTTAAGTTACTTTTCTTTTTAATTCGGGATGCTAAACACATATCCTGTGTTCTTAAAAATATTAAACTTACTCAGATAATTTTTCAAAATTCACCATAACTTATTCTAATTATTCGTGGTCCTTAAATAAAATTTCCTCATTTAATTCCATCATCTAGGTAATTTGTGTTAAATTCTAAGCTAATATGAGCTATTTTCCATTTTCTGGGTTATAGCATTATACCTAGACTACCTCAGAATAATCCCAAAATTGACAAATAATTATCATAATTATTATTGAGCTTTTATATGAATTCTTAAAACTATTCTGTCGGGGAGGATATTACATCCAACACTAATTTTATCCAACAAAAAAAGGCACAAAACACAACCCAATTGAATTCGCGTAGGCAATAGGTGAAAGAGGACAGAATCTAGTGTTTTTGATAAACATGTATCAATAAAATCACTACTTACAACTTTACAACAACCCTTTTCCTCATTACAAGATAGGTGTAATACCCTTAATAAAATGTTAGGCTTGAATATGATTACAAAGGTAGCATATAACTTGCTTAACATGCTTGTGAAATTTTGTGACAAACTGAGTTCGTTTAGGCACTTAATTGCAATCCAGAAGTTGAACAGTAGCTCAAAATGACTCAGAAAAATACATAAATTGCTTAGATGAGAAAAATAAATATGGATAATTTATTTCTAGGTCACAAATATATGAAATAAGGTGTGGTTAAAATTTCAAGATAATCAAAGTCAGTTTAGTATTTTTAGGCATACTAGTTGTGCTTTTAATGCCAGATTAACTACCAGCAGATATGAAAAAATAAGATAATGGTGAAACAACAATTTAGATGAATCTTAGTATTTATTCTAAAGTTGTAGAAAGTTAGGAAGCATGAATCATTGAGATTAAAGTATTCCTAAGAGATATAAGTTACACTGTATGGCCTAATGGCCTTATAAGTCAAATGATCCTATCTTTTGATCCTCATTCTCTAAGTTCTTTCTTTTGGTAGGCAAAAGCAGAAAACTTGGGAGAAGAGAGGAAAGAAGAGGAAAGAAAGAAGGAGGAAGAAGAGGAGAAAAAAAGAAAAGCCAAAGAGAAATCCAAGGTGTGAAGTTAACTGCACTACAAGAGGTAGGGGATTTACTTTCATAGCTTCATCTCTTTCCTTGTGTCAACTTGTTCATGGTGATGACTTGTTGATTAGAAATAGGATTGAATGTTGTCTATGGTTTTTCTTGCTTGATTCTTGTTTAGAAACTTGTTGATGGGTTGAATTTGGGATGTTTGATGATTGGTTATGAGTTAGGGCTTGGTTATGTCCATGATCCTCTAAAACCTCTAAAGTGAGAAATTAGGTGTTTATGGACTAAATTCTTGTTCATCAATCTATATAAAATGGATTAAGTTGATATTTGATGATTCTATAGTTTTTTAGATCATGTTTAGGATTGGTTAATATCTAGATTCCATGAAAATGATGATTGGAATTGTTTGAAAAACCAATTTTGCAGAAAGCATTCTGCAAAATCGGTTCTGGTATATAGGCACTTAAGCACTTTGAGTACGAGCACTCAAGCACCCAGTGCCTAGCAGAACAGGGCAAACACTTTGGTTTGCCTGTGCTTCAGTGCCAGAGGTGAGCGCTCGAGTGCCCCAAGACCAGAGATTTTGCTGCCTGTTGCACGCGGTGAGCGCATGAGCGCGCTAAGCACTGGAGCGCCCCGGGGCTTAATGCTTGAGTGCCCAATATAGAATTCCATATAATTTTTATGTTATTAAAACAAGGTTTTCTACTTGCTAGGATCACTTATGCATGCTTTCTAGCATATGTTAAGGTACTATTTGGGGTATCTCGAAAGGGAAATGATCACCTAGCAAGTATGAGAAAGCTTAGGCCTTTGAGCATCCAAGAGTAATGGTTTGCCCTAGGTAGGTATCTATCACCTTAGGCAACTTAATGTTGCATTAGATATCACTCAAGACATGATGATGTGGTGCATTACATGCAAGTACACTAAGATAGATTTGTAATATTCACTCTAGTAAGTATGAGAAAGGTATGAACCTTAAGATATCCAAGAGTAGTGGATTACCTTGGGAAGGTACCTAGACCTTTACGCAACAAAATGTTGCATTTGCTAACCACTCTTGAACTAGATTCCTGTGAGTGAAGATAGAGTTGTGTATTTAGCTCCTAAGTGAAGGGATGTTTGATATGTTAAGTTCTCTAGGCAAGTGGGATATTGTACATTACTAAATACACAATAAGATGAATTGTGACTAGTAGGTTTGTCATATTCATGAAGTATAGCAGAATTATGTAATAACTCCTTAATTAGTACAATTGAGTTGAAATTGCAAGATAAGTGGGATTTACTCTCCTTAAATACAAAGTTAAGTACGAGAGTTGAAGTCCTTTAGAATTCCACGAGCTAGGAATTGCTAAAATAAGTATCTGGGACCTTAAACACTCTAGTGTAACTTAGGCTACCACTAGAGATGTGATAATAAGGAATAAGTATCTTATACTTGTCTACATGTATGTATATGGGAATGGTCTAGTAGTATTGATCGTTGTGAGTATCCTTTGATGTTGTGCATAATCATGTAGGCCAAAGGAGATAAATGGAGAGTCCAAAAGGTTCTTTGAACAAGAAGTCAGCCCTGACATCTATATAGTGCCAAGTCCAAGGGAGATTAGTGGAAAGTCTGTAAAAGTTCCTTTGAGTCTGGATTTATGCCCTAAACCAGTTCCTAGTAAACATATTGGTTCTTAATTGAGCTAAGTATGTATGTATGATGTTTTTACTTGCTCTTCCAATGTATGGTAACCTATGATGTGAACAATCATTTGGCCAGGTGGACGGGAGTCAAAAGATCCTAAGGGAACAAGTCATTCCTGACTAAGAGTCAAGGGTTACAGGTAGTGTGAGGATGAGTTTGCCCTCCCAACCATAGCAGATTGCATGGAACGTTTAGGTTCCCGAAATAAACGAGTATTCTTGGTTTCCAAAATAAAACTCTGCATGTATGTCAAAATAAAACCTTGCATAAGCATATCTTTAGGACATTTCTTAGACATAATCATATTGCATATCATTAGCATTGCATTTAAAGACAGTTGTATGGGTAATTGTCTGTTGTTATTGGTATTTAGAATTGTATGGGCGATTGTTTATACCTAATAGTATGTAAGCTATCAATTTAGACCACACTATAATGTAGTGTGTATAATACCCTTAGTAACATGTTAGACATGTATATAGTTACAAAAGGTAGCACATTACTTACTTAACATGCCTGTGAAGTTTTGTGACAATCTGAATTCATTTAAGCACTTAATTCTAACACAACAATTGAAAAGTAGCTTAAAATGACTCAGATAGGGCTTAAAAGATTAAGCTGGGGGAAACAAGTATGGAAATCTTGTTTCTAAGTCACAAATGAGCCAAGTCGGATACAGTTAAAGTTTCAAGTTAGTCAGAGTCAGTTTGGTTTTTTTAAGCATATTGGTTATGTGTTTTAATACCGATTTGCAAGCAACAAATATAGAAAATAATGAAAAAGAAGGAACAACAATTTAGATAAATCTTAATATTTATTCTAAAGTTGTTGGAAGTTAGAAAACTTGAATTAGTATAATTTGGGTGTCCTTAGCAGATAAAAGTTCCAGTATAGAAACTCAAGTTGGTTTCCTCTTCCTTATTTCTTTCCTTTCTCTCAGCCGAGAAGAGAAACAAAGAAACAGAGAAGAGAGAAAATGAAGAGAAGAGATAAGGGGGGAAAGGAAAAAGGAAAAAGAGAAGGAGGAGAGAAAGAGCAAGAGCAAGAGGATCAAGCTTCAAGATTTTTATCTTTTTCAAGAGGTAACGGGTTTCTATTCATCATTCTCCTCTTTGATTCTCATTGAATGAGTTTGGGATTTTTAGTAAAAATAGGGGTTTGGAGAGCCAAATCAGAGTTCTTGGCTTGATTCTTGATTTCAAGGATTAGGTTAAGTTAGTTTAAGCTTAGTAAGTGTGAGATAGCCATTTATGACTCAAGATCAACCATTAGGATCCATAGATTTAAGAATTGGACAATGGTTGAAGTTATATGATTTGGACCTAGATCTTTGCCTAAGAGAATCCACAGGTTATAATTGAGTTACAACAAGTTTAGGGGTATAGATGAGTGTTAGAAATCACCAAGAAACCAATTTTAGACGATTGGAAGTTAGATTGAACCATGGGAATAGTGCCACGGTTCTGCAGAATCTGGGTTCTACCATGTATGCCACAGTGTAAGAGACGGCGTGCCGTGGCGTGACTATGAACTGGCTTCGAGTGTCGCTGCGTGAGAAGGTCACACCATAGCGTGAGGTCACTTTTGCTGCATGCACCATGGCGTGAGTTATGTGGCTCCGTGGCTTAAGAGTGATGCTACTCCCAGTAATAAAACCTGAGGCTAGGGTGCCACAATGTGCCCTAGTTTGTGTCGCGACATGAGCACCAGATAGGCCAAAAATGTCATTGATGATGTTTTGAAGCTATGGACTAGATGGGATCATTAGTATATGTTTCCTAAGATGAGTTAAGGCACAAATGGGGAAAGTTTATAAGGAAAATTATCACTTAGTAAGTATAGAGAAAGCATAAGCCTTTGAGCATCCAAAAGTGAAGGATTGCCTTAGGTAAAGACCCTGTTAAGGGAAAGAATGTGAAGTTTGAAGACTAGTATTATTTTATATGCTTTTCTAGCTAGAACTTATGTATACAGTTTACATTTGTTTTGTATGTATTACAATATGCCTTTTTGTGGCAAGTGTTATATATATATGTATGAGTTTAAGTTTTTTCGTAATCTCTCAAGGCTTTCTATAATTACTCAGTTATGATTATGAATATATATTAGTATGTAGTATGTAGAAGTGACGTCTCTAGTACTAGTTATCTTTATATATCTTGGTATATCTAGGATATATCTAGATATCTGTATTAGTATGTTACATTATGGTATTAGAGCAGTTCATCCTGTTGAGCCCGAGTATGGACTGACTATGCTTAGGCATGAATAGTAGTTTAGTAGAATGTTATGCATTCTTTTATCTCTTTATGAGATATACAGATGGAATTACATGACTAACCTTAAGTATGGATGCTATTGGCTACTGTCGCACAGTTACATGATATTGAGCCTAACTAACTCAATATGTAATGTTCTATGTGTACAGGAAACTATGGCAATTACTAGGCGAACCTATGAAGATTGGTTAAGGAGGAGATAACCAAAGCTCTTAGAGTAATGGCTATCGTATTGAGAGAGCAGAATGCCATTTGTAGAAATCTATCAAAAGTAATAGAATAGGACTCATGTGTTACCAAGTGGCTTCCAGCACTCAAGAGGGGGGTGAATTGAGTATTAAAACTTTTTCGCAAAACCTCTTTCTAATTAACACCAATATCAAAAGCTTAATAAATAAACGCACAGAAGGAATGAGAAGAAGAAAAGAAACAATTAAGAACAAACGAAAAATAAATGTGCAATAAAATAAATTGCATAAAATAAAGAGATTAGGGAAAAGAGAAGCGAGTACGATATTTATCCCGGTTCGACCACTAACCCACTTGTGGTCTACGTCCAATCCTTGAAAGCTGAGATTTTTCACTAAGTATATAAGCTTCAATTGGTACTTGCTACCGTTACAAAATAGAGCACTTTTCACACACAAGGACACTCTACCCTTGTGCTAAAGTCTCAGCCTGCAGGGATACCTCACCCTTATACAAACCTTGAGGGATACCTCACCCTCGATACAGAATATCAGAAAATAGATGAAGAGAAACTCTCACTCAGAGTAAGTAATACAAATTAAAGTGCTAATAGAGCTCTCACAGAAAATATCTCATAGTTTTTAAACAAGAAGAGCGTAGAAAATAGTTTTTACAAAAACGGAGTACTTAGAAAATAGTTCAGAATTATGGGCAATGGAAAACGTGACCCAGGCTTGCTATTTGTAGGGAAAACTAGGTTAATTAGCCGTTGGGTATAATTAATAACATTTAATACTAATTAAAATTCTTGTCTGTTTCTATTTACGTAAACATAAGTTCCGTGTTTATTCGAATAGAGCAAAGGCTTATTCGATTAACACTGTTTCTTAAAAACTCATTTGAGATGGGTTATTCGAATAACCAACTTGTTATTCGAATAACTCTGTTAAAACCAGAGTTATGAAAATGAACATTTATTCGAATAAAGACTTATCTATTCGAATAACGTATTTAAAAGAAGTTCAGAAAGAAAGGTTTTATTCGAATAACGTATGACTTATTCGAATAACTTACTCAAAGCTTAGTTTTGAAAAACTTCATTTATTCAAATAAGGGAAGCTTTATTCGAATAGCCTCTTACAAAATAGATTTTTGAAAACCTTAGTTATTCGAATAACGGGGTAGTTATTCGAATAACATCTTTTAGAAAACAAACCACGTGAGGATGGTTATTCGAATAAGCAAAGCTTTATTCGAATAACTCAGTTCAAAAAGAGTTTCAAAAAGATGTTTTCAAGGATACTGAGTTTAAAAACAATTTTTCTCTTTTCTTTCAAAAACAAAGAGATATCAATGTGAGTTCCGTACAATAGATCCTAAGTCCTAATGCTAAACAAATATAAACTCGGACTTAGTCTATATATCATCTTCATTTATTCTTCCCGTTTGTTATCATCAAAACAAGTCTTCAAAGGTAAGCATCCAAACACATTCTCCCCCTTTTTGATGATGACAAACTATCAATAAGACTATCAATGAGAAAAGCGTTAGTGCATATAATTGAAATTCACAAAAGGTAAAAAAAAGCTTACTCCCCCTCTTTAATTATAAGAGGTAATGTATATCAGATATGTGCGTAGCTCCCCCTTTCAATTTGAATCCAATCCTATTTAAAATTACCTGTCTTTTCTCAATTAAAGTCAAATGAAATGATCAAATATTTCTCCTCCTTTTGTCATGAGCAAAAAGGTGGGGTAAGTCTCATCAGATATCAAAGTGCATAACAGGAGACATACTCATATTCAAAGGATCAACAGGAAACATTATTTATTCATTAATATAAAGAGTCAAATACACAAGCCAGAAAATAAAACAACATAAAGCCAAAGACAAACAACCTAAGAACAAAAGAAAACTAAAAGTAAGCATCGAAGGTGGTGGTGAAGAAGGCGGGTGCAGGAGCAGGTGAAGCAGATCGAAGTGCCACAACCTCACGTTGAACGCCTTCTATTCTGTCAAACAGAATAGAGAAGGTATGTTCCATGTACGCTCGGTTGTCTTGCAAGGTGGCCATGATCTGTTCCAGAGTGACAGGAGTAGGAGCAGCAGCAGGTACGTCAGCAGGAGTAGCAGGGGCATCAGTAGGGTCAAGCTCATCCTCAGTAACCTCATCTAGATACACCCAACCTTCATCGGTTTGGATCATCTTCATCTTCCATAAGGTGTGAGCTCCAAAGACGTTGTGGTGCGTCATAGCAATAGCTCGCTCAGTCTCTAAGACCTGAGGATACTTGCTCAGCAAGGTTGTGACAGGAATGCCATAAGGCAAGTCAGATTTCTCCTTGCCCTTGGCCCTCATCATGTGCCTCATGATGAACACAGGCCAGTTGACCTGATGGCCATTCTTCAGGAACCACAACATGAAGACATCTTCCTCGCTGAGGTAGGCGTAGTTTCCACCGCGAGGAGCCAGGATGTGAGCATAGGCATAATGCAGAAGCCTATCTTAGCTCTTCAGCATTCTACCCTTGAGACTTTTATCAGGCAGGGCAGTACCGGATTTCAGCAGGTCCTCAACTGCTTGAAGTTTGTTGAAGTCTTCAAGGAAGGGCGTGTCATCCTCTATTTAACAAGGGCGCCGGAGAACTGCAGCCCAAACAAAGTTGACCAGTCCAGTGGTGTGATCACGATGTTCTGATCACATACCTCAGAGAGAAGATTCTGACCATCGAAAGCCAGATTGCAGAAGAACATCTTCACCAAGGCTGGATAGATGGTGGCCTAGGTGAGAGCAGAGTGAAGAACTCCCTGGTTTTGCGGCGAGAGTCGGGAAGTCGGCCGCGGTGCTTCTTTGGAAGAAAGAGAGATCCAGGTACTTGGGTTGACCCAAGTTTTGCACCCAGAAGTGCGAGATGAAGCGTGCACGATGCTCTTCGTTGGAGGAGAGCCTTCTCAGATCAAGAGGGTTAGTGCCTGGAGCATTCTTCGTGCGAGGACGTTTGCTAGAGGAGGAAGCCATGGAGGAAGGTGAGAGAGAGAGAGGAAGAGACGTAGAGAGAGAAAGGTTTGAGAGGAAGGAGTGAGGAGCAGAGAAGATGGAGAGTGAAAACGTTTTGGGCGCGTAGGGTTTATTTAAAGAACCTTGTGTTTATTCGAATAAACTGAGGTTTATTCGAATAAACCTTGCAGGAAAGCTGAACAGACAGGCGCGCAGGAAACTGAAGAGGTGTGGCAGCTAGGGTTTATTCGAATAAGAATGTTTCTATTCGAATAAAACAACTGGGAAATCCAAGCGTTTTGGCTTAGCTGAAAAGGTTTATTCGAATAACTATGGGCGTTATTCGAATAGACTGAGGCCAAACAGTCAACACTGAGAGAAACAGGTTCAGGTTATTCGAATAACCTGAGGTCTATTCGAATAGACAGAGATTAAGACCAAAACCTGATAAAGAAGGTCGCTGGTTATTCGAATAAAAAAGTGATTTATTCGAATAAGCAGAGGGTAGAAAGAAACACTGATAAACGAAGGCTTCTGGTTATTCAAATAGGGAAGGTGTTATTCGAATAATCAGAGATGAAAAACACACAGGGTTAAGCAAAGGTATCAGTTTATTCGAATAAACTGAATTCTATTTGAATAAGGCTAATGTTCAACACACAAATTAACTATCAGTGAAGGAGTTTATTCGAATGAAGCCTTGCTTATTCGAATAAAATTAACACAGAAGCATATACGTATATGAAATTGAAGGCATATAAACATGATAATAACTAGCAATAAATAAGCAAATAAGCAATTCAAATATTTGATTGATCAATAATGCCCAATTCTCCTCGAATATAAAAGAATGCTTCTTTTGCTAAGGGTTTAGTAAAGATATCTGCAAGTTGCTTAGATGTTTCAACAAACTCAAGAATGCAGTCCCCTTTTTGTACATGATCTCTGATAAAGTGATGTCTTATCTCTATATGCTTTGTTCTAGAATGCAGTATGGGATTCTTAGAGATATTTATTGCACTAGTGTTATCACATCTTATCGGGATGTGATCAAGCTGAAGACCGTAGTCTAAGAGTTATTGCTTCATCCAAAGGATTTGAGCACAAGAACAACTCCGCTGCAACATATTCACCTCACGGTAGAGAAAGCCACACTATTTTGTTTCTTACTATGCCAAGAAACTAAAGAACTACTAAGCAAGTGGCATGTCCCACTAGTACTTTTTCTGTCCAATTTGCACTCAGCAAAATCAGAGTCAGAATATCCTATTAGGCTACAAGAGGCACCCTTAGGGTACCACAAGTCCATTTGTGAAGTGCCTACTAGGTATTTAATTATACGTTTTACAGCACTTAAGTGAGATTTCTTAGGATTTGCCTGATATCTAGCACACATGCATACACTAAACATAATATCTGGCCTACTAGCAGTAAGATAAAGGAGAGATCCAATTATACCTCTATATTTCATTATTTCTACTGATTTACCTCCTTCATCTTTGTCCAAGTAGCAAGACGTGCCCATCGGAGTTGCCATGTGTTTAGCGTTTTCCATTTCGAATCTCTTGAGCAATTCCTTGCAGTATTTTGTTTAACTTATGAAGGTCCCTTCGTTCGTTTGTTTGATTTGAAGTCCGAGGAAGAAATTCAATTCTCCCATCATTGACATTTCAAATTCATTCTGCATTGACTTAGCAAAATCTTTGCAAAGGGATTCATTAGTAGCACCGAAGATAATATCATCCACATATACTTGCACAAGAAGAATGTCATGCTTTTTATTTTTAATAAAAAGAGTAGTATTGACTTTTCCTCTTAAAAAACTATTTTCCAAAAGAAACTTACTCAACCTTTCATACCAAGCTCTAGGAGCTTGCTTTAAACCATATAAGGCCTTTTTAAGTTTAAAAACATGGTTGGGCAGTTCATGATTTTTAAAACCTGGAGGTTGTTCAACGTATATCTCCTCTTGAATAAAACCATTTAGAAAAGCACTCTTGACATCAATTTGATATAATTTGAAATCCATGATGCAAGTGTAAGCAAGTAACATTCTAATAGCTTCTAATCTAGCTATAGGTGCATACGTTTCTTCATAATCTATTCCTTCTTCTTGATTATACCCTTTAGCAACCAATCTACCTTTGTTTCTAGTTATTAACCCATTTTCATCAAGTTTGTTTCTAAAAACCCATTTAGTTCCAATTATAGGGTGATTATTAGGTCTAGCAACTAATTTCCAAACTTGATTTCTTTCAAACTGATTTAATTCTTTATGCATAGCTAAGATCCAATGTTCATCATCAAAAGCTTCAATTAAATCCTTAGGTTCAATTTGAGAAACAAATGCTAAATGATTACAAGTATTTCTAAGGGAGTTACGAGTACTTACACATTTAGATACATCACTGATAATTTGATCAAGGGAGTGATATTTTGAAGTTCGCCATTCTTTGGGAAGTTCCAAAGCTTGCGATCTTCTTGTCTTTGTTAATCCTCTTTCTCCTTGATTTCCTTTTCTTTACTGTCCAAATGTGTTTCCGCCAAGATTTCTGCAACATCATCAACAACAAGATCCTTTCTCAATCCACTTTGGTCAGTTTCATCAAATGCAACATGTATAGATTCTTCAATAGTCATAGTTCTTTAAACCTTTCATACCAAGCTCTAGGAGCTTGCTTTAAACCATATAAGGCCTTTTTAAGTTTAAAAACATGGTTGGGTAGTTCATGATTTTCAAAACCTGGAGGTTGTTCAACGTATACCTCCTCTTGAATAAAACCATTTAGAAAAGCACTCTTGACATCCATTTGATATAATTTGAAATCCATGATGCAAGCGTAAGCAAGTAACATTCTAATAGCTTCTAATCTAGCTACAGGTGCATAGGTTTCTTCATAATCTATTCCTTCTTCTTGATTATACCCTTTAGCAACCAATCTAGCTTTGTTTCTAGTTATTAACCCATTTTCATCAAGTTTGTTTCTAAAAACCCATTTAGTTCCAATTATAGGGTGATTATTAGGTCTAGCAACTAATTCCCAAACATGATTTCTTTCAAACTGATTTAATTCCTTATGCATAGCTAAGATACAATGTTCATTATCAAAAGCTTCGATTAAATCCTTAGGTTCAATTTGAGAAACAAATGCTAAATGATTACAAGTATTTCTAAGGGAGTTATGAGTACTTACACATTTAGATACATCACCGATAATTTGATCAAGGGAGTGATATTTTGAAGTTCGCCATTCTTTGGGAAGTTCCAAAGCTTGCGAATCTTCTTGTCTTTGTTCATCCTCTTTCTCCTTGATTTCCTTTTCTTTACTGTCCAAATGTGTTTCCGCCAAGATTTCTGCAACATCATCAACAACAAGATCCTTTCTCGATCCACTTTGGTCAGTTTCATCAAATGCAACATGTATAGATTCTTTAATAGTCATAGTTCTTTTATTGTAAATGCGAAAAGCTTTACTATGATTTGAATAGCCAAGAAATATACCTTCATCAGACTTAGCATCAAACTTACCTAAATTATCTTTTCCATTGTTTAAAACAAAACATTTACAACAAAAAACATGAATGTGTGAGACATTTGGCTTTCTTCCCTTATACAACTCATATGGGGTTTTCTTTAAAATAGGCTTTATAAGAGCCTGGTTCATTACATAACAAGCTGTACTTACAGCATCCGCCCAAAAGTACTTAGGAAGAGTAGCCTCATTAAGCATAGTTCTCGCCATTTCTTCTAAAGAATGATTTTTCCTTTCTACAACTCCGTTTTGTTGCGGAGTTCTAGGGGCAGAGAAATTATGATTAATACCATGTTCATCACAGTAATTTTCAAAAACATTGTTTTCAAATTCGCCACTGTGATCACTTTTTATAGAAGAGATTTGAAAACCTTTTTCATTTTGAATAACTTTGGCAAGTCTTTTAAAAGCTAGAAATGCATCATTTTTATTTGCAAGAAATAAAGTTCATGTAAACTTAGAAAAATCATCCACAATCACTAAAGTATAGTAATTCCCACCAAAGCTCATAGTTCTAGAAAGTCCAAACAGATCCATGTGCAAAAGTTGTAAAGGTCTAGAAGTTGAAAGTATATTTTTTGCTTTAAAAGAGACCTTTATTTGTTTACCCTTTTGACATGCATCACATAACTTATCTTTTATAAAATTAAGCTTGGGTAGTCCAATTACTAGCTCTTTAGAGACCAACTTCTTTAAATGATCCATGTGAATGTGTGCAATTCTCCTATGCCATAACCATGAATCATCATTCTTACTTAAAAGGCATTTCACATCATTTGAAGATATATCATCAAGACTAATCATATAGATGTTGTTTACTCTATGACCAATGAATTTAACATGCTTGTCATTTTTATCTTCAATTATGCAACAGTTTGAATCAAATATGACTTTATTTCCTTTATCACATAATTGGCTAATACTAAGCAAGTTATGTTTCAAACCCTCAACAAGCAGCACATTTTCAATAGAGGAGTTTGGGTTCTTACCGACTTTGCCGATTCCAAGAATTTTACCCTTGTTGTTGTCGCCATAAGTGACGTGTCCATGATTCTTGGGAATGAGCATGGTGAATTTAGAGTCGTCCCCAGTCATGTGCTTGGAGCAGCTGCTATCAAGATACCAATTTGAACTCCTGGCTTTCAAGCACACCTACAACACAAATTTAGTTTTTAACTTTTGGTACCCAAACTTTCTTGGGTCCTTGTGTGTCAGTTTTGGGTATAGTACCCTTGGGATCCCAAACTATTTTCATTCCAACTTTTGTATTTATATTTTTCCTTGCATTATATGTTGAAGCACTATGTCTTTTTCTTCCACAGTAAAAATATTTAATAAAAGGACTACTTGAAACATTAGAATGCACAAAGAAATTTTTATAGAGTTTTTGTTGATTTTTCGGGTTATAACCTATTCCGACTTTTTGAAAAACCACTCTTTGTCTTCCTAATAAGATATTTAAGTTATCCCTTCCAATGGTGAATTTAGAAAGAGTGTTCTTTAGATCTTCATTTTCTTTTTCAAGTGTATGACATGAAGAACAAAATGACGAAGTAGAAGCATGTGAAGAATGATTTGTCCATGCATCAACGATTCCTAAAGTTTCATTTTCAATTTTTAATTCTTCTATTTCTTTATTTAAAGCAATAATTTGATTTTCTAAAGAAGAAATTGTTTTCTTAGATGAAGAAATAATTTTTGTAAGTTTTAAAGATTCTTCATGTAGTTCCTCAAAAGCATCTTGTAACTCATCATAAGAGGACAATAAAGTATTAGAACTTACCTCGTTTTCGCTTTCTTCTTCATCTTCTTTTGCCATGAGACATAGTTGAGCCTTTTCGCTATCTGAGTTATCAGTTGAGTCTATGTCGTTTTCATCCCACGCTATGTAGGCTTTTCTTCCTTTTCTTTCTTTGAAGGGTTTCTTTTCAAACTTCTCATTCTTCTTTTGATAAACAGGACACTCCATTTTCATGTGACCAGGTTTGCCACATTCATAGTAAGTTGGGGTCGATGAAGTTCCTTCGCCTTTGAAGTGAGTCTTTTTCGGAGGGAAGGGAGGTCTTCTTTGTGTTCCCTTTTTCTTGAGAAATTTACCAAACCTTTTAACCAACAAACTCAGATTTTCTTCACTTACCTCTATGTTCTCTGAACTTTCTTCATTCTCTTCATCATCATTGTCGAATGTTGATGAAGTGGCTTTGAGCGCTATCCCCTTTTTCTTTTTATCGTTCTCTTCGCTTTGGCTTAATCTGCTTAACTCCAACTCGTGCTCATGAAGTTTTCCAAAGAGGGTAGCTAAAGTCATTATGGACAGATCCTTCGATTCGGATATTTCTGTCACTTTGGGTTGCCAAATCCTGCTAAGACATCTCAAAACTTTGTTAATCAAATCTTCATTAGAAAAGCTTTTGCCTAATGATGCAAGATGATTAATTATGTGGGTGAACCTCTTTTGCATTTCCTGAATGCTTTCTCCTTAGTTCATTCTGAATAATTCATATTCACGAGTTAGAGAATTTATTCTCGATCTCTTAACCTCACTAGTACCCTCATGGGTAACTTGTAAAGTATCCCACATTTCTTTAGCAGTTTTACAATTTGAAATTCTTAAAAACTCATCATATCCCAAAGCAATAGTAATAATATTTTTGGCTTTTAAATTAAATTGAACTTTTCTTTTATCTTCATCAGACCATTTATTTCATGGTGTTTCGGTCCTTACACCATCGACCTCATGTGTGGGTATAAAAGCACCGTTTTCGACAGCATCCCAAACATCTAGATCAATAGTTTCGATGAAGATTTTCATTCTTTCCTTCCAATATGCGTAACCATCCCCATTGAAAAAGGGTGGTCAGTTTATGGAGGATCCTTCTAAAAAATCATTTGAAGAAGCCATATACTCTTAAAGCTGCTAAGCTCTTTATATAAGAGTCTAGCTCTGATACCACTTGTTACCAAGTGGCTTCCAGTACTCAAGAGGGGGGTGAATTGAGTATTAAAACTTTTTCACAAAACCTCTTTTTAATTAACACCAATATCAAAAGCTTAATAAATAAACGCATAGAAGGAATGAGAAGAAGAAAAGAAACAATAAAGAACAGCAAAAAATAAATGTGTAATAAAATAAATTACATAAAATAAAGAGATTAGGGAAAAGAGAAGCAAGCATAGTATTTATTCTGGTTCAACCACTAACCCACTTGTGGTCTACGTCCAGTCCTCGAAAGCCGAGATTTTTTACTAAGTATACAAGCTTCAATAGGTGCTTGCTACCGTTACAAAATAGAGCACTTTTCACACATAGGGACACTCTACCCTTGTGCTAAAGTCTCAGCCTGCAGGGATACCTCACCCTTATACAAACCTTGAGGGATACCTCACCCTCGATACAGAATATCAAAAAATAAATGAAGAGAAACTCTCACTCAGAGTAAGTAATACAAATTGAAGTGCTAATAGAGCTCTCACAGAAAATATCTCATAGTTTTTAAACAAGAAGAGCGTAGAAAATAGTTTTCACAAAAATAGAGTAATCAGAAAATAGTTCAGAATTATGGGCAATGGAAAATGTGACCCAGGCTTGCTATTTATAGGGAAAACTAGGTTAATTAGTCGTTGGGTATAATTAATAACATTTAATACTAATTAAAATTCTTGTCTGTTTCCATTTACGTAAACACAAGTTCCGTGTTTATTCGAATAGAGCAAAGGCTTATTCAAATAACACTGTTTCTTAAAAACTCATTTGAGATAGGTTATTCGAATAACCAACCTGTTCTTCGAATAACTCTGTTAAAACCAGAGTTGTGAAAATGAACGTTTATTCGAATAAAGACTTATCTATTCGAATAACGTATTTAAAAGAAGTTCAGAAAGAAAGGTTTTATTCGAATAACGTATGACTTATTCGAATAACTCACTCAAAGCTTAGTTCTGAAAAACTTTATTTATTCGAATAAGGGAAGCTTTATTCGAATAGCCTCTTACAAAATAGATTTCTGAAAAGCTTAGTTATTCGAATAACGGGGTAGTTATTCGAATAACATCTTTTAGAAAACAAACCACATGAGGATGGTTATTCGAATAAGCAAAGCTTTATTCGAATAACTCAGTTCAAAAAGAGTTTCAAAAAGATGTTTTCAAGGATACTGAGTTTAAAAACAATTTTTCTCTTTTCTTTCAAAAACAAAGAGATATCAATGTGAGCTCCGTACAATAGATCCTAAGTCCTAATGCTAAACAAATATAAACTCAGACTTGGTCTATATATCATCTTCATTTATTCTTCTCATTTGTTATCATCAAAATAAGTCTTCAAAGGTAAGCATCCAAACACATCATGTAGTTAGTTGCGGGAATGAGAAGGAACTTATGATAGATCAGTATGTCTCAGAGTTCAGGAAAGTTACTTTTTTGTTTTTTTCAAGGGAGAGTTTGGTTCAGTCAGAGTTAAAAGATGACTTCATGTGATGTAAGCAAATCTTTGACGTCATGGCGTGTCCTGATGGATAGAAGGTGACCTTGCTTCGTAAGGGTTAGTAGGAAGAGCTAAAAACTGTTGAGATGAAGCAGAGAGGTTACAAGAAGAGGTTGATAGTCGAATCACCTGGTACTTGTTTAGAGCTACTTTCCTAAACAAGTATTATTCCCTCGAGTTATGGAAAGCAAGAGAAATTTGGAAATTTCTAAGGTCTAAGTGAGGGGATATTACTGAGGACCAATATGTGGAGCGATTCAAGGAATGTTAGGAGTTCTTTTACTATTTTATGTTCAATCCAGATAAAGACTGGAAGTGAGTAAAATTTGAAGTAGAACTTAGAGAAGGCATCAAAAGGGTTGTGAAGCAAAAAGGAGGTTAAGGACTTCTTCGCTTTACTCAGTAAGTGTAGAATTGTAAAAGCAAATAATATCAGAGTGTAACACCCCAAATTTTACTATTTGATAATAATGCTTAAATTGTACTGTTTTGTGTTTTTTGTGTGATATAAAATTATGTTGACTGTTCTAAGATTATTTTTGATCGTTGTGTGAGATTTGCTCTGAGTCAGAAAAATGATAATTTTTTGGTCGGGGAAAATCTTATTTGATTTATTCAGAGACGGGGGATCTTACTAAATCCAAATCTGAGAGACACGAAATCAAATCTCTTAATTTTTAGAATTTATCTATGAAATAAAAATATTTCATAGTAAAATATTTGATGTTTTATTAATAGCAGCTTCTGTTACAGAGTAATGGACCCGGTATATTTTATTTTTCAGAAAATAGATTTAGCATAATTTCTGTAACTAATTTTAAAATGAACTAATAGAAATGAGTCAACATTGGTAGTTGGACTTTTTCTAGATCAATGGAAAATGGTCAATATAAATGGTTGGAATAGTTACTAAGTAACTAGAAAAAACTAAGTTATCCTAATAGCTTAATTAGTGACTAAATGAACTAACTTAGCTACTAAATACTTAGAATCTAGTTACTAGCTAAATATCTCTAAATCATCTAGAACCAATGACTAAGCATGACTTATGCAATGACCTAAGCATGTAACTAGCTACTTAGTATGTAACTAGAATACCTAACTTAGTTAGCTAAATGAACTAACTATCTAATTAAGGTGTAACTAGGGAATTAGAATGGAACCAATTTAGTTTCCTTTCTCCTAGAGTCACACGGCCATGAAGGCCATTCTACTATGTTCGAGGTTCATCTACATGACTATTTGATGACTCTTCAGTGACATAGGCCATGTGAAAATGCATGTGATATTTTACTATATTGATTAAACAATGATTTCTCCTATGCATCCTTTCCCATGGCCATGCATGAAATAATAGCCTATCCATCGTCATTTAATTACACTTTATCATATCAAGCCTTCATCTTTTTCTCTCAATATTCAAGAACACCAAAAAACTCACTTCTTCCTCCCACTTTGAAGCTCACGGCCTCCACCATCTAGACCCACTTCCATACTTTAATAATTTCATCTCTTTATACTTTCTAAAGCCAAACATCATTCTAAACACTTTTTCTTCAGAGAGTTTTATCAAAATCCTTCTCTAAGTGCTTCAAAAAGCAAGCTTTGATTTCCTACATCAAAGGTAATTTCTTGAATATTTGATCCTAGGTTGGATTTTGATTTTTTAGACCATGATTGATCCATGGTTTGTTGTTTTCAAGCCTTGATTATGACTTTTAGAATTGTTTAAGTTTGATTAGGGTTTTGTTTAGTGCCACACGAATTCAAGAGGAGAAGAAAGCTTGAAGTTATTGTCTTCCTTGAGGTAAGAGGGAGATTAACCTCATCAACTATGTGTTGGTGGTGAGGAAATGGATTGTTTATGGTGAAAAATCCATAAGGATTTATTCACTTGATTTTCTATGCTCTCTTTGTTTGTGTTTGTTATGCTTATAGTTTTGAAAACATGTTTGCATATGTGTTGGTATGATTATAGCTTTGATAATATGCTTGTATGTATTTATTGGAAAGCATGCAAATTTATGTGTAATTTAGGATGTGAATAGCATGTTGGAAAAATTGTATAAAGGCCCCAAAGAACCTAGAGGCACACGACCTTATCACCACAAAGAGGATCAAGGATCCTAAATTATTTTTCCTAATTGAGAATTAAATGAATTTATGGCAAGAAATTTAATTAAATGAGTTTATAAGAATTAAAGTGTTAGAAAATGATTTAAATAAGAATTTTGAAACACAATGAGAATTCGACCAATATGCCAAATTTTGATGATCAAGATCCAAAATTATTCAACTAAGTGTAAACTTAAGTGTTTTAATAGTAAGAATTCAATTTGGTTAGTTTTGGAATTTAAATGAAAGTAATTTAATTTTTAGAATTAAAATTGGCTTAATTAAGCTATATAGTAAAATAAAAGCTAATACTTGAAATTTACTGACATATAGCTCACCCTTTAGGTTTTGAAGCGCGTTAGGAAATTTTGAGGTGTAATATCCCAAGTAAATTAAAGAAACACAACTTTCTAGGAAGCAGTAGAAATATTGAATTTTAGAGGAACTATATTGAAAATATTATTTAAAGAAAGACTATATTAAAAATATTCTTTAAAGAAGGACTATTATAGAAATATTATTTAAAGAGAAATTATTACGTAAATATTATTTTATAGAAGGACTATTATGCAAATAATGAAAATAAAGTCAATTTTTGGTATTAAATGAGAAAAAACCTATTTTGGACTTAAAATATGTTAGAAATATTTTACGCGACTAAAAAATGGTAATTTTAGACTACGCGATTGAGAAAATATTGGAAAATCCTTACACAATTTAAAAACGTAAGAAAAATACTCTGTAATTTTGAAAATGCGATAATATCACTACACAATTGAGCGTAAATAGCAGTTTGCTGTCAGGCTGTTGTGGTGGGCCCGGTTGGTTTGAATATTGATACCACTAAGGAAAGGTGAGGATATATGAGGTATTGTAAAAATAATAATAGTATGTGTATTTGAATCATATATCATGCATAGAAAAACGTATTCGCTTGTTTGAGTAAGGTTGTATGCCTAGGAGATGAATTACACCTAAGTGCGGGTGTGAGTAGACAAGTGTAGGTCACTTGTTGACCTCGGGGACATCTGGGTGCGGGTACCTTGTAATGGACAACTGGTAGCTCTTTTGTCCGTGGGGCAGACCGATGCAAACGCACCGATGATCCGGACTGAGATACTGTCCTATATCGTGATCTGGCGTAGAATGTCTTGTCCAATGTCTGATGTGCACTTTTGACAAAATTGATATATTATAGCACTTTTGGCCACAGTAACCGAGTGACAGACATATCTTCTGGATCTTCTCTCTGAAACTGTGTTTAGGTCCATGGAGTAGGAATTGGTCGTTATACATATGCATTGTGGGTCAGCATATTGATTGGTTATTCAAGTTTGTTTAATTTATTATCTGTGATATGATAATATGATTTAATGTTTTAATATAATATGATGTTTATTTGCTGTCATTTCTTTTACTGCCACACTAGTATTGATGTAGGGGATCTCACTTCGTTGTTATGTTATATTTGTTTCATTGTATGTGTTTATTGAAGACTGAGGGAACGAGGAGGCAAGTCACTCTGTTTATCATTAGTAGCTATCTTCTTTGTTTGTTAGTATGGCGGCAAGACGATAGGTCTTAGGTTTTGTCAGGGTCCAGTTCCACGGCAGAACTGACGCTTGGAGGTTTGACTATAATAATAAGAGGTTTGTTTACACTGGGAATTTGACTATGAGTTTAAGTGGAACCCTGAATGGGATTTCCGTGTTGACCCAGCATGCCACTATACATTTGGAATTCACGATGCCCATTCGTGAACTCTAGGGTGGAACTGTGTCTGTCTACACTTCCCAAGAGAATACTATTGCATCATTGGCAAAGACCCCTATGAGGCGTCTGTATCCGCCTGGGTTCTTCAATGATAATGTAGAGGAGGAGGAGGATCCTTCCGAGTAACCTAATCCTTAGGTTTACTTTTAGAATAATGCTTAGTAGTTATGTTTGTATTTTACTTTTGAAACTGGGTTGTATTTATGTAAATTATTTGGACAAAGTTTGTAATAGTAATGTATATATATTTTGGTGTGTTTATTACAAAGTCTTACTAATGTTTTAAATTTAGTTTACTCATTTTATTTTATTTCACAAACAAAATTTTAAAATTGACGGTTTTTACAAGATTAATTCTTTTACAACTTGGGTAAGTTTTATTTGGATTAGTCTTAAATGTGATACTCTACGGTGGGTGTTACATTAGTTGGTATCAGAGCCCCGGTTAGAGTCTTTTAGGTTTTTGTGGTAAGGTCTGTTTTGCTTGCGATGTGTGATTCTCTGTGATTGATTTCTAAAAGATTACATCTGACTTTCATTGGACTTTGTTTAATTGTTTGTGAAGAAAGCTATGTCTCATGGTAGAGGTGCACGTATGAATGTGGAACATGACAACGACCTAATAACTGCTACTGTCGAAGCAATGCAACGAATGGCTGAAGTGATTGCACAACAAAATCAATGAGCTATGTAACAGCAAGAAGCTAACGCAGAAGTTCAACATTTGTCAAAATTTTTTCAGAACAATCCGCCACGTTTTAGAGGGGAGTTTGACCCTGAGAAAACAGATTTATGGATCCAAAAACTGGAGAAGATCTCTGAAGCCATAGGATGCGCAGATGATCGTAGAGTGGCGTATGCTACGTTCATGCTAATGGGTGATGGCGAGAATTGGTGGAAAGCCATTCAAAGGATGCTAATAGCTGAAGGGAGAGTAATTAAGTGGGAGCTGTTTTGCGAAGTATTTCTAGAGAAATATTTTTCAGAAAGTGCGAGGCACGCTAAGGAGATGGAGTTTTTGGGTTTGCGCCAAGGTGGGATGACTATTAGTGATTATGCGGCAAAGTTCAAGAGCTTGTCTAAGTTCTCAAGGTACCTCCAAATCCAGCATGACGAGGTTTGGAAGTGTCGTAAATTTAAAGAAGGTTTACGATTCGAGTTGAAGAAGGGAGTTATATCAATGCGTGTGAATCAATTTTCAACACTGATGGACATGTGTTGCAGATTGGAAGGGTTGGAGTTGTCGAAGGACACTAGAAACCGCAACTTTGGACCGACTCGGTTCCAAAGAGGAGGCAACAATAACAATAATCAGTTTCAAAGGAAACCATATTCTCAACCCTTTGGGAGTCAACAACATCAACAACATCAGCAATCTCGTGGAGGTGGTCCAAGTGGAAATCGGTTCAATCAGACTGCAGCACCGCCAACAAAATGCCTGAAGTGCGGAAAGGGTCACCTGACGAGAGATTGCTCGATTAAAGGTATAATTCGTTTCAGATGTGATAAGCATATCTCTAAAGATTGTGATCAAGCGAAGAAAGAGCCTTCAGTGAGCAATGTTTGAACTGTGAAGGCGCAAGCTGGAGGAAGAGTTTATACAATGAGTGGAGCTGAGGCCTTCTAGTCTAAAGATCTTATTCAGGGAAAATGTGTCATCTCAGGTAATCTTTTAACTGTACTATATGATTCGGGTGCAACTCATTCATTTATTGCATATGACTGTGTAGATCGGTTGGAATTGCCTGTGTCTTCTTTAAACTTCTAATTGATTGTTTCTACCCCTACTGCCAAACTAGTTAGTACTATGAAAATATGCCTGAATTGCCCTATTACTATCAAAAATCGAGTCTTCTCTGTTAATTTTGATTTATTTACCTCTTGTTGATATCGATATAATCTTAGGGATGGATTGGTTATCTTCTAACCATATCCTATTAGATTATTCTAGAAAGACCTTAGTTTTTCCCGATGAGGTTTCTAGATTTGTAACTGCCAAATAAGTCAAATCTTTATTGAGGGATGGAGCTCAAGGATACATACTGCTATCTTCTTTAGAAGTTAAGAGTGAGAAAGATGTGAACGCTATTTCTGTCGTGAATGAGTTTCCTGAAGTTTTCCTTGATGACGTACCTGGATTACCACCAGAAAGAGAGATAGAGTTTACTATCGATCTTGTACCAGGAGCGGGTCCCATATCAATTGCGCCATACCATATGTCACCGTTGGAGTTGGCAGAGTTAAAGAAACAATTAGAAGAGTTGTTGAAAAAATAGTTTATGAGACCTAGTGTTTCACCCTGGGGAGCTCCAGTGCTGTTAGTCAAGAAGAAAGATGGAACTTCTCGTTTATGTGCCGATTACCACCAGCTGAACAAGATCACAATAAAGAATAAATATCCACTTCCAAGAATTGATGATATGATGGACTAACTGAAGGGGGCAGCTATTTTCTCCAAGATAGATCTGCAATCAGGTTATCATCAGATTCGTGTCAAGGTAGAGGATATACCTACGATAGCTTTTCGAACGTGTTACGGTCATTATGAATATCTTGTAATGCCATTTGGTGTGACGAATGATCCTGCTATATTCATGGATTACATGAATAAGATCTTTCATCCATACTTAGATAGGTTTGTCGTTGTTTTTGTCGATGACATTCTGATCTACTCCCAGAATCAGGAAGAGCATGCTAAACATCTCAGTATAGTTCTTCAGATTTTGAAAGAAAAGAAGTTGTACACGAAGTTGTCTAAATGGGAATTTTGGTTGGAAGAAGTTCAGTTTTTGGGTCATGTAATTTCCAAAGTTGGAATTATAGTGGATCCAACAAAGGTGGAGACAGTTTTTCAATGGGAAAGACTAAAGACTGTGACAGAGATCAGGAGTTTTGTTGGACTAGCTGGATATTATCGAAGGTTTATTGAAGGTTTTTCCAAGATAGACAGACCTCTTACGCAACTTACAAGGAAGAACCAAGTTTTTGATTGGACGGATAAGTGTGAAGAGAGTTTCCAAGAATTGAAAAAAAGATTGACTACTGCACCAGTGCTGATTCTACCAGATCCAAATGAATCTTTTGAAGTATACTGCGATGCTTCTTATTAAGGGTTAGGATATGTGCTGATGCAGAATAGAAAAATGGTAGCGTATGCTTCTAGACAATTGAAGGTGCATGAAAGAAACTACCTAACGCATGATTTGGAATTGGCCGCAGTTGTTTTTGCACTAAAGATTTGGAGACACTTTTTGTATGGAGCTATGTTCAATGTCTTCAGCGATCACAAAAGTTTAAAATATTTGTTTGATCAGAAGGAATAAAACATGCGGCAGAGAAGGTGGTTGGAATTCTTAAAGGATTATGACTTTCAACTTCAATAACACCTTGGGAAAGCGAATGTCGTGGCAGATGCTTTGAGTCAAAAGATGCTTAGTATTTCTGCTATGATGATTAAGGAGGAAAAGTTTATTGAATAGTTTAGAGATATCTGGGTGTCCGTGGAATTGGTGCCTGGAAAGATTTGTTTGAATAAGGTTACAATCACAAGTGACTTAATGGAAGAAATCAGAAAGAAGCAAAATGATGATGAGTTTCTTGAACTGAAAGGGAGTTGATGAAGTGAGATATTGTGTCAACGGTTCAGGAAGGACACGATGGTATTCTAAGATTTGAAGGCAGAGTTTGTGTGCCTGATGATCTAGAGTTAAGGAAGTTAATTCTTAATGAAGCATATACCAGTAGATTGAGTATACAACCTGGGATGACCAAGATGTATCAAGATCTGAAACATTTATTTTGGTGGCCTGGGATGAAAAGAGATGTTACTGATTATGTGTTATCTTGTCTAGTATGCCAGAAAGCAAAAGTTGAACACCAAAGATCGACAGACATGTTACAACCCTTAACTATCCCAGAATGGAAATGAGATAGTATTGTTATGGATTTTGTTACTGGATTGCCAAAAACAAGGAAAGTTTATGATTCTATATGGGTCATTATTGATCGACTTATGAAGTCTGCTCACTTCTTGCTAATCAATATTAAGTATCCATGGAAAAGTTGACCCAGGTGTACATTGGTGAAATAGTGAGACTTCATGGTGTACCTTCTAGCATCATATCCTATAGAGATCCAAGGTTTACATCAAGGTTTTGGCAAAGCTTACATGAAGCAATGTGGACTAAGTTACGTTTGAGTTCAGCCTATCATTCGCAAACTGAAAGAATAATACAATCACTGGAGGATCTGCTAAGGGCTTATGTGTTAGAACAACGAGGGAGTTGGGATGAATTCTTACCTTTGGTTGAATTCACCTATAATAACAGTTTTCACTCAAGCATAGGGATGGCACCCTATAAGGCGCTTTATGGACGACGATGCCAAACACCTTTGTGTTGGTATCAGGATGGGGAAAGTATAACCAACGGACCCGAAATGGTGCAACAAACGACAGAGAAGGTGAAGTTGATTCAAGAGAATATGAGGGCAACTCAGAGCAGACAAAAAAGCTATGCTGACAAGAGAAGAAGACCTCTTGAATTTGAGGAAGGTGAGCATGTGTTTTTGCGAGTAACACCTACGACTGGTGTTGGTAGGGTTATAAAGTCTAGAAAACTCACTCCTAAATTCATTGGACCATACCAATTTCTTCGTCAGATAAGTCCAGTTGCATACTAGATAGCTTTACCGCCTTTTCCTTCAAACCTTCATAATTTGTTCCATGTATCCCAATTGAGAAAGTATATCCTTGATCCTTTGCATGTCATACAGCCCGGTGAAGTGCAATTAAAAGAAAATTTGACATATGAGGCACTTCCTGCTAAGATTGAAGACAAGAGGGTGAAGCAGCTCAGGGGCAAAGCAATTCCTTTAGTGAAAGTGATTTGGAATGAGAATGAGACAACCGAAGATGCTACTTAGGAAATGGAGGAGAAAATAAGGGAATAGTATCCTCAGTTGTTTTAATGTATGATCAATTTCGGGGACGAAATTCTTTTTAGTGAGAAAGAGTTGTAACACCCTAAATTTTGCTATTTGATAATAATGCTTAAATTATATTGTTTTGTGTTTTCTGTGTGATATAAAATTATGTTGACTGTTCTGAAACTGTTTTTGATCGTTGTGTGAGATTTGCTCCGAGTTAGGAACATGATAATTTTCGGGCTGGGGAAAATCTTATTTGATTTATTCGGAGACGGGGGATCTTACTAAACCCAAATCTGTGAGACACGAAATCAAATCTCTTAATTTTTAGAATTTATTTGTGAAAAAAAAAAATATTTCACAGGAAAATATTCGTTGTTTTATTAACAGCAGCTTCTGTTACCGAGTAATGGACCTGTTATGTTTTATTTGTCAGAAAATAGATTTAGAATAATTTCTGTAACTAATTTTAAAATGAATCAATAGAAATGAGTCAACATTAGTGGTCGGACTTTTTCTAGACCAATGGAAAATGGTCAATATAAATGTTTGGACTTGTTACTAAGTAACTAGAAAAAACTAAGTTATCCTAATAGCTTAATTAGTAACTAAATGAACTAACTTAGCCACTAAATACTTAGAATCTAGTTACTAGCTAAATATCTCTAAATCATCTAGAACCAATGACTAAGCATGACTTATGCAATGACCTAAGCATGTAACTAGCTACTTAGTATGTAACTAGAATACCTAACTTAGTTAGCTAAATGAACTAACTATCTAATTAAGGCGTAACTAGGGAATTAGAATGGACCCAATTTAGTTTCCTTTCTCCTAGAGCCACATAGCCATGAAGGCCATTCTACTATGTTCTAGGTTCATCTACATGACTATTTGATGACTCTTAAGTGACATAGGCCATGTGAAAATGCATGTGATATTTTACTACATTGATTAAACAATGATTTCTCCTTTGCATCCATTCCCACGGCCATGCATGAATTAATAGCCTATCCATCTTCATTTAATTACACTTTATCATATCAAGCCTTCATCTTTTTCTCTCAATATTCAAGAACACCAAAAAACTCACTTCTTCCTCCCACTTTGAAGCTCACGGCCTCCACCCTCTAGACTCACTTCCATACTTCTATAATTTCATCTCTTCATACTTTCTAAAGCCAAACATCATTCTAAACACTTTTCCTTTAGAGAGTTTTTATCAAAATCCTTCTCTAAGTGCTTCAAAAAGCAAGCGTTGATTTCCTACATCAAAGGTAACTTCTTGAATCTTTGATCCTAAGTTGGATTTTTTATTTTCTAGACCATGATTGATCCATGGTTTGTTGTTTTCAAGCCTTGATTATGACTTTTAGAATTGTTTAAGTTTGATTAGGGTTTTGTTTAGTGCCACACGAATTCAAGAGGAGAAGAAAGCTTGAAGTTATTGTCTTCCTTGAGGTAAGAGGGAGATTAACCTCATCAACTATGTGTTGGTGGTGAGGAAATGGATTGTTTGTGGTGAAAAATTCGTAGGGATTTATTCACTTGATTTTCTTTGCTCTCTTTGTTTGAGTTTGTTATGCTTATGGTTTTGAAAAAATGTTTGCATGTGTGTTGGTATGATTATAGCTTTGATAATATGCTTGTATGTATGTATTGGAAAGCATGCAAATTTATGCGTAATTTAGGAAGTGAATAACATGTTGGAAAAATTGTATGAAGGCCCCAAAGAGCCTAGAGGCACATGACCTCATCACCACAAAGAGGATCAAGGATCCTAAATTATTTTTCCTAATTGATAATTAAATGAATTTATGGCAAGGAATTTAATTAAATGAGCTTATAAGAATTAAAGTGTTAGAAAATGATTTAAATAAGAATTTTGAAAACACAATAAGAATTTGGCCAATAAGCCAAATTTTGATGATCAAGATCCAAAATTATTCTACTAAGTGTAAACATAGGTGTTTAAATAGTAAGAACTCAATTTGGTAAGTTTTAGAATTTAAATGAAAGTAATTTAATTTTTAGAATTAAAATTGACTTAATTAAGCTATGTAGTAAAATAAAAGCTAATACTTGAAATTTATTGACGTATAGCTCACCCTTTGGGTTTTGAAGCGCGTTAGGAAATTTTAAGTTGTAATATCTCAAGTAAATTAAAGAAACACAACCTTTTGGGAAATAATAGAAATACTAAATTTTAGAGGGACTATATTTAAAATATCATTTAAAGAAGGACTATATTGAAAATATTCTTTAGAGAAGGACTATTTTAGAAATATTATTTAAAGAGGGATTATTATGTAAACATTATTTTATAGAATGACTATTATGTAAATAATGAAAATAAAGTCAATTTTTGGTATTAAATGAGAAAAATCTTATTTTGGACTTAAAATATGTTAGAAATATTTTATGCGACTTAAAAACAATAATTTTAGACTACGCGATTGAGAAAATGTTGAAAAATCCTTACGCGATTTTAAAACGTAAGAAAAATGCTCTACGATTGTGAAAAAGCGATAATATCGCTACGCGATTGAGCGTAAACAATAGTTTATTATCAGGAAGTTGTGGTGGGCCCGGTTGTATTGAATATTGATACCACCAAGGAAAGGTGAGGATATATGAGGTACTGTAAAAATAATAATAGTATGTGTGTTTGAATCATATATCATGCTTAGAAAAGCGTATTCACTTGTTTGGGTAAAATTGTACGCCTAGGAGATGAATTACGCCTAAGTGCGGGTGCGAGTAGACAAGTGTAGGTCACTTGTTGACCTTGAGGAAGTCGAGGTGTGGGTACCTTACAATGGACAATTGGTAGCTCTTTTGTACGTGGAGCAAATCGATGCAAACCCACCGACGATCCGGACCGAAACACTGTCTTATATCGTGATCTGGTATAGAATGTCTTGTCCAATGCCTGAAGTACACTTTTGACAAAATTGATATATTATAGCACTTTTGGCCTCGGTAGCCGAGTGACAGACATATCTTCTGGATCTTCTCTCCGAAACCGTGTTTAGGTCCATAGAGTAGGAATTGGTCGTTATACATATGCATTGTGGGTCAGCATATTGATTAGTTATTTAAGTTTGTTTAATTTATTATCTGTGATATGATAATATGATTTAATGTTTTAATATAATATGATGTTTATTTGTTGTCGTTTCTTTTACTGCCATACTAGTATTGATGTAGGGGATCTCACCTCGTTGTTATGTTATATTTGTTTCATTGTATGTGTTTATTGAAGACTGAGGGAACGAGGAGGCAAGTGACTCCATTTATCATTAGTAGCTGTCTTCTTTGTTTGTTAGTATGGTGGCAAGACGACAGGTCTTAGGTTTTGTCAGGGTCCAGTTCCATGGCAGAACAGACGCCTGGAGGTTTGACTATAATAATGAGAGGTTTGTTTACACTGGGGATTTGACTATGAGTTTGAGTGGAAACCTGAATTGGATTTCCATGTTGACCCAACATGCCACTGTACGTCTGGAATTCACGATACCCATTCGTGAACTCTGGGGTGGAATTGTGTCTGTCTACACACTCGAAGAGAATACTGTTGTATCATCGGCAAGGACCCCCATGAGGCGTCTGTATCCGCCTGGGTTCTTCAATGATAATGTAGAGGAGAAGGAGGATCCTTCCGAGGAACCTAATCCTTAGGTTTACTTTTAGAATAATGCTTTGTAGTTATGTTTGTATTTTACTTTTAAAATAGGGTTGTATTTATGTAAATTATTTGGACAAAGTTTGTAATAGTAATGTATATATATTTTGGTGTGTTTATTACAAAGTCTTACTAATGTTTTAAATTCACTTTACTTATTTTATTTTATTCTGTAAACGAAATTTTAAAATTAATGTTTTTACAAGATTAATTCTTTTACAACTTGGGTAAGTTTTATTAGGATTAGTTTAAATGTGATACCCTACGGTGGGTGTTACATAGAGCCTCGATGGAACAAGAGTTAGAAGGTTCCCTAAAGAGGAAAAGATCAGATGTTGAGATCAGTGAGGGTGCCTCTTGGTCTTAATTTTCAACAGGCAAAGGAACACAAGTTCAAGTGGTAGCTTGGGGAATAATGAGTATGAGTAAGGTGCTTTCAAGACGAGCAACCTTAAAGGAAAGAGGTAAATCAGATTCCAAGGTACCAAGATGCGCAAGCAGAATATAGATCAAAGTGCACAACAGAGGCGACGAAATCTTCCAACTTGGTATAAGGTAAGAGCACATGTAAAGAGAACTCTTTTAAGGTGTGTATAAGGAGAGTATGGATTTACTTTGTAAATCATGTTAGATTACTTTGTGAATCTAGCTCGCTTACCTTATTGGTATGGTTTAGTTGTTTTAGAGACAAATGATGTTATGTTATTGTTTAGTAGAAGTGTGAGACTGTACTTAATGATAGATAGTCGAACAATGAGACTATTAAGAATAAATGTCTTTGTTTATAAAGGATGATCGGGTAGATTAGTTAAGAGAAATTTGGATTTTCTCATGAGATGATATAAGATCTGGTTGTCATAGAATCAAAGTTAAGAAGAATATATCTCTAAGAGTTTTCTAGGATTATGAAAGGACATGAAGACTATGTTAAAGGTGGTTTTGGAAACTTTTAGAGAGAAGTGGCTAAATGCCAAGTAAACCGAAAGTCAATTTTAGGTTACAAGTGGTACAGTTTAAAGGTCATGTAATTTCACAAGAAAGGAAATTGTAGAGAACCCTAGCAAAGGTTAAGCAGAGATACAATGGGAAGAGTGACCATTGTAACCAAGGGCAGAGAGTTTATAAGTAGACTTTCTCAGTTAGTACTATCCTGATTAGGCCAGCTAAGAAACGTAGTGCTCAGTAGTGGACTCTAGATTGTGAGTATGGTTTCCAAGAGTTGAAGAGAAGGTTGATTACTACGTTAGTGTTGGTAATTCCAGATCCCCATTAGAGCTTTGAGGTAGTTAGTTATACTTCGAAGATGGGACTGGGGTGTGTTCAGATGCATAAGAGGTAAGAGGATGCCTATGCATCGAGACAGTTAAACTTGCACGAGGAGGACTACCCTAGGTGTGATTTGGAATTAGCCACAGTGGTGTTTGCCTATAGTCTTGGAGACATTACTCATAAGGAGTCTAGTTTAAGGTGCTCAGCGATCATAATAGTTTAATATGCTTGTTGATCAGAGGAAGCTAAACATGAGGTAGAATAGATGGATGAAGTTTTTCAAGGCTTATAACCTTAAGTTACAATATCATCTGAGTAAGGCCAGTGTAGTGGTCAATGCTCTTAAGTAAGAAATTCCTATAGGTGTCCCAGATGATAATCCAAAAGAGAGTAAATTTCTTGAGAGTTTCGAGAATTTGAGTCTCGCAATGACTATGATTCCATATAGTCTCTCAGTGAGTAAGGTGGACGTAGTAAGAGGCCTAAGGACTCATATTTTTAGAAGCTCAAAGGAAGAATGAAACTCTAAGGGACAATAGTGAGCAGACCTTCTAAGGAATCCTATAGGATTTTGTTATGACTAAGAGGGAATGGCGAAGTTTAGAGATAATCTTTGTTTTCCAAGAGGAACAAAAATCAAGAAAAAGGATCTTGGAGAAAACTCACAGGAGAAAGTGTACCATCTATCTAGAGGGTACCAAGGTTCTTCAATAGTTAAGAAAGATGTATGATGGCCTAGTATGTTAAACAACATAGCAAGATATGTTGAGTTATAGGTAAGGGTGGAGAGATTAAGTAATCTACCTATTTTTTGTCAAGTAAGGCTAGCTATTATCTAGATAAACTAGTTCAACAACTTTTCAAGGAGATAGTTAGAGTGCATAGAGTTCCAGTGAATGTAGTGTCTGAAGGGGAGACTAGATTCACACTTGAGTGTGATGCTACATAACCCGAGGCTAGGGCGCTGTGGCATGCCCTGGTTTGTGTCGCGACATGAGCACTAGATAGGCTAAAAATGTCATTGATGATGTTTTGAAGCTATGGACTAGATGAGATCATCAGTATACGTTTCCTAAGATGAGTTAAGGCACAAATGGGGATAGTTTATAAGGAAAATTATCACCTAGTAACTAAAGACAAAGCATAAGCCTTTGAGCATCCAAAAGTGAAGGATTGCCTTAGGTAAAGACCTTGCTAAGTGAAAAAAGTAAAGTTTGAAGACTAGTATAGTTTTATATGCTTTTCTAGTCAGAACTTATGTATACAGTTTACATTTGTTTTGTATGTATTACAATATGCCCTTTTGTGGCAAGTGTTGTATATATATGTATGAGTTTAAGTTTTTTCACAATCTCTCAAGGCTTTCTATAATTACTTAGTTGTGATTATGGATATATGTTAGTATGTAGTATGTAGTATGTAGAAGTGACCTCTCTAGTACTGGTTGTCTTTATATACCTTGGTATATCTCGGATTGTTGGGAATTGCGGATCAAAATATCTCGCAGCGGAATAATAGGATTCCCACACAGGATCCATGCGAAAAGTCCATAATCCGAGTTTTTAAAATTTACCTCTTGAAGCGTGATAAACACAAGCAGGTGAATCACCAACACCGTAATACTGCACGACGATGTTTCTGCGGTATCCACACGAACGACTTGCAAAAGGAGTCACGCCTTTAATTTCGAGATGCTAGTTTTGCGAATAGAAGAGAAGAACATTTCAATCAAGTTTCTCTCACTCACTTTCTTAGGTGCGGCTAGGGTTGTGATGTAACATCTATAGCAGCCCCCTTAATTTGATTTACTATTTATAATAATGGTATTTAAGTGAGTGTGGGCGATTACATAGACTAAACAATGCATTAAAGGCAACCCTAAAACCCATCTTGTTAAGTTTGAGTTAGGCCCACAATTGAATCCTGAGTCCAACTTGATCCTTATTGCTCCAATTTAGTCATGGATTCTAAGTTGCGACCTAAGACCAAGAATTCTCATGACGTTGGTAGTAATATTAAAATCTCATTTTAATATTACAAACAATTGAGCGGTATCTAGCAACACATCACCGCTACCCAAGTAATGAGAATGTCGGTGATTTGACATAGCCTATCCGTGATCAATGTTTCCGTGTAGTTTAGTCCCTTTGTCAAGATATCTAGATTGAACACAAGGCATGGAATACGTCACCCTTGTATAGTCCAATCATTCGTTTCCCGATACTCGAGTAGACTTTGTAACAATAAATGAGATCAATATCTCATATTGACTCATTTGAGCATGGCCATGCATTTCGCGAGACTCACTCAATCATGGGGCCCGAAGATATCGCTCTGTTATGTAGGAGTGACAAATTCCATCTAGGTCACTCACATCCCTCTGCATGATTTGTTCGGTATGTCCAATAACCAACTTTATAATCACCTTGTTACGAATCAAATGACGTTTGATGGCATTAAAACACACAACTCCTCATGTAGGAATCGTAGTGATTTCGGTCAAAGGACCACAAACACCATCATCACTATGAGAATCGTATGACACTCACGTAACGATCCATGTAGCGTTTTCATGGTGGGTCATCCCAAGTACATCATTACTCTAATATATACCAATGTGAAGACTTGATATCTCATATCCATGACCCTTGAGATTTCCTTCGGTCATCGATTCTCGTTCTACACATACTAGTCTCAATGTTTTCAATGTTTTATTAGTTGTCCTAATTAACAATAATACTTGACTAGGGACATTTAAGAATAGTGTTGTAACCAAAAGGATCTCACGATCAAGTCATTCACTTGATGTCCTATGGCATCAAACTTACTATTCTAAGGACTTTATTATGTTTATCAAAAAGAACACAATAAATGAAATGCCTCATATATAAAATAGCATAATAGAATATATGTAAATACAGAAAATGTATTAGCCTCTAAGGCATACACCAACACGGATATATCTAGATATCTGTATTAGGATGTTATAGTGTGCAGTTATGAGAAAAAATGGAGGAAACTCCTATGTTAGATGTTATATATTTGTTTATATAATATTATAATTAACTAGTATTGGAATTGCTTTTACTAAGAATTATAATTCTCATCTCATTTGTTCTTCCATGTAAATCTAGGATTAGACCCTGCTAAGGGAAAGAAGGCGAAGCATAAAGACTAGTATAGTTTTATATGCTTTAGTAGACAAAGCTTATGTATAAGTTTATATTTGTTTTGTAAGTATTAAGTGTTATGTATTACAATATGCCTTTTATGGCTAAGGTTGTATATGTATATATGAGTTTATGTTTTTAGTTATTCTCCAAAGACTTTCTATAATTACTTAATTATGATTATGCATATATGTTATTAGTTACTTATGAAGTAAGTGATGCAACTAGTACTATTTATCTTTGTATAAGTTGCATATATCCAGATATCTATATTAGGGTATCACATTATGGTATCAGAGCAGTTCATCTTGTTGACCCTGAGTATGGACTGACTGTGCTTAGGCATGTGTTGTAGTTTAGTAGAGTATTATACATCCTTTTATCTCCTTGTGAGATACGTAAATGGGATTGCATGACTTGTTTTAGGTATGTGTGCAAATGGTTACTATGTATACAGGAAAGTATGAAAACTATCGGGCGAACCCATAAGACTTAGAGACTGGTAAAGGAGGAGATAACCAAAGCTCTTAGAGAAATGGCTGCTACAGTGAGAGAGCTTGTTACCAAGTGGCTTCCAGTACTCAAAAGGGGGGTGAATTGAGTATAAAACTTTTTCACAAAACCTCTTTTTCAAATAAGACAAATATTAAAAGCTTAATAAATAAATGCACAGAAGGAACGAGAAGAAGAAAAGAAGCAATAAAGAGCAGCAAAAAATAAATGTGCAGTAAATTAAATTACATAAAATAAAGAGATTAGGGAAAAGAGAAGCGAGGCACGTATTTATCCCGTTCGACCACTAACCCACTTGTGGTCTACGTCCAGTCCTCGAAAGTTGAGATTTTTCACTAAGTATACAAGCTTCAATAGGTGCTTGCTACATTACAAAATAGAGCACTTTTCACACACAGGACACTCTACCCTTGTGCTAACGTCTCACCATGTGGATACCTCACCCTTATACAAACCTTGAGGGATACCTCACCCTCGATACGAATATCGAAAGTAGATGAAGAGAAACTCTCACTGTAAGTAATACAAATTAAAGCACTATAGAGCTCTCTAAAAATGTCTCAGAATTTTACCAAAAGAGCACAGAGAAAAGAGAGAATTATGTAAACAGCGTTTTAGCATAGCCAAAATTAATTTCAAGGATTTGTGTGTTTCAGCCATGAGGCAAGGTCTCTATTTATAGAGCCTTTGATCATAAAATTTTGCTGGGGAAAATAAAAGCATAATAATTGCAAATCCGTTTACGTATCAAATTCAAAAACCCAGAAGCAGAATTTTGTGGTTTATTCAAATACCTTATTGTGGTATTCGAATACCACTGATATCAATATATAAAAAATAGTTTAAGCTTGGGTTATTCGAATACCATTATGAAGTATTCGAATACCTCTGATATCAGTATATAAAAAATAGATTAGACCTACGTTATTCGAATACCATACCAAAGTATTCGAATGCCACTGGTTAAAACACGTTTGTAAAAGCCTTTTTAAAAGGGTTGTATTCGAATGCCTCCATATGGTATTCGAATACCTCTGTTAAAAACACATTTGTAGAAGCATTTTTAGAAGGGTTATATTCGAATGCCTTCAATGGCATTCGAATGCCTCTGTTAAAATTATGAAGAATGCTTCTATGAACCAGATTATGTAAGATTAGAAAAACCACAGTCTCTTTGATTATCAAAGCCTCTTTAAAACTTTAAATTGGTTTGTAGAAAAACATGTTTTTAGATCTTTTGAGTTAAACACTGAGATATCCTATGAAAGCTCTGTACAAGAGAGATCCTAAGTTCTAAAGTGAAACTTGAAGAACTTGGACTTGATCTTCTCATCATCTCCATATTTGTTATCATCAAAACTCATCATCAAAGTTGTATGGTAATCATATTCTCCCCCTTTTTGATGATGACAAACTAACAATTAGAAAAGCATTAGTTCATATAAAATGGAATTTTAAAAAGATAGGGGACTTACTCTCAAAGGTAATTTAATAACAAAACAAACATATTCTCCCCCTTTCTTTTGAAATCTAAGAGCCAGTGTTAATCCTGTCTTTTCTCAAATAAGATTAATTATTTTTCTCCCCCTTTTGACATGATCAAAAAGGATACAGTCAATCAATAAAACATAGTGATAAATATATATGAGATAATCAAGAAAATGATTGTAATTGACAATAGATTAAAGAAAATACTCATTGCATTAAATGAAAGTGGCCAAGGGCATATACAATTGTAATTAAAAGACAACCAATATAATAAATAGCCAAAAAGGAACATAACATAAACAACAGATCCAAAGACTAAGCAAGCCCTAGAAATAGGCATCAAGTGGTGGAGGAGGAGAGGCAGGGTCGTTGCCAGTCAGCAGAGCTCGAAGGGCAGCCTATTCACGCTCAACACCAGCGATTCTATCAAACAGAATAGTGAAGGTGTTCTCCATGTAGTTTCTCTTATCCAACAGAGAAGCCAGGATTTGCTCATTCGTGACAGGAGCAGGAGCAGGGATATCAGTAGCAGCAGCAGCAGGAGTAGCGGGGGCAGTAGGAATGCCTTGAGGGTCGTCCTCATCATCATCAACTTCCACTGGGAACACCCAGCCTTCATCGGTCCTGATCATCTTCATTTTGTTGAGGGTAAAGGACCCAAAAATGTGATGATAGCTTAGCGGGGTCGCTCGCTCGGTTTCCAGAATGTGTGGATACTTGCCTAAGAAGGCAGTGACGATCACACCGTAGGGAAGTTCACACCGCTCTTTACCTTTTGCTCTCATCATGTGCTTTATAATTAAGACAGGTTAGTTAATCTGATGGCCTTGCTTTAGAATCCACAGCATAAACACATCATCTTCACTCATGTAGGCGTAGTTCCCACTTCTCGGAGCGAGGATGTGGGCATAAGCATAGTGGAGGAGCCTGTCCTGGCTCTTCATCATGCCCCCTTTGACTCCCTTTTGAGTCGAAGGTAAAGCCAACCCAGGGCGAAGAACATCTTCAATTGCTTTGTTCTTGTCAAAGAGCTGGAGGAGTGAATCTTCTTCAGCAAAGCGCCCAGTTGACTGCAAGCCAAACATTTGAACCCAATCGCTTGGTGTGATCACGATGTTTTGATCGCAGACACTGGAGTATAGTTCCTGACCTTCAATCTTCAGGTTGCAATAGAACATCTTGACCAGGTCGGGATACAGAGCTGCAGAGAAAGAGCAAAAGCGAAGTACGCCTTGGTGATTTAGCCGGTTCAGAAAGTCAAAACCACTTTCTCTTTCGAAGAACCCCAAGTCGAGGTACTTTGGATGCACCAAGTTACGCTTTCGAAAGTGTGTGACGAAGTGCCCAAGCTGTTGCTCGTTGGAGGAAAGCCTTCGAAGGTCTAGCGGGTTATTGCATGGAGCCATTTTTGTACGAGGATGCTTAGAGCGAGAGGAAGAGGAGGCCATTGAAGGAAAACAAAAGAGGAAAAAGAGAGAGGAGGGGTAGAGATCGTGAGAGAGGGAGGTTTTAGGAGGAGGGAAAATGAAGAGGTTTTGAAAGAGAGAAAACCGAAGGGGTATTCGGATACGCAGTAGGGAGGGGTTTATTTAAAGGAAAACCAGATTTATTCGAATACCAAGAGAGGGTATTCGAATACAGTGTTTGGGAAAGCTTAAAGGACGCAGCCTTTAGACTTAGGGTATTCGAATACCACACCAGGTATTCGAATAGATTGCCGATTGGGCTTGGGCGCTAAACGAAGGTATTCGAATACTTTTGACAATATTCGAATGTTCACAGAGAAAGAAGAGAAGGCCAGAGGAGCAAGTATTCGAATACTCTTTGACAGTATTCGAATACTCCAGAGAGAAACTGAAACAGGAAGCATCAGCGTATTCGAATAGCCCTGATGGTATTCGAATGCTCCAGAGACCTGTGAGAGGAACTGAGACAGAAAGCCTCTGGGTATTCGAATAATCCTAAAGGTATTCGAATGCCTTAAACAAAAAAACATCAGTTTTCTCAAGGGTATTCGAATACCATATGGAGGTATTCGAATAACTAAACAATAAAAACACCTATATATGTCCAGAAAATGCATTTTTGAAGCATACCCGTTGATGTAGTACCTACAAAAAAGATTTCGGGATAACTCCGACGCTCAAGTCAGTAATAATTCAAGAAGGATTAAACACAAATTTAATCAAATAATAAGCATTTATATGTTGGATTGATCAATTATGCCCAATTCTCCTCTTATATAAAAGAATGCTTCTTTTGCTAGGGGTTTAGTAAAGATATCTACAAGTTGCTTAGATGTTTCAACAAATTCAAGCATGCAATCCCCTTTTTGTACATGATCTCTGATAAAGTGATGTCTTATCTCTATATGCTTTGTTCTGGAATGCAGAATGGGATTCTTAGAGATATTTATTGCACTAGTGTTATCACATCTTATCAGGATGTGATCAAGCCAAGACCGTAGTCTAACAAGTTGTTGCTTCATCCATAGGATTTGAGCACAACAACTCCCGGCCGCAACATATTCAAATTTCGGTAGACAAAACCACACTATTTTGTTTCTTGCTATGCCAAGAAACTAAAGAACTACCAAGCAAGTGGCATGTCCCACTAGTACTTTTTCTGTCCAATTTGCACCCAGCAAAATCAGAGTCAGAATATCCTATTAAGCTATAAGAGGCACCCTTAGGGTACCACAAGCCCATTTGTGAAGTGCCTACTAGGTATTTCATTATTCGTTTAACAGTACTTAAATGAGATTCCTTAGGGTTTGCCTGATATCTAGCACACATGCATGCACTAAACATAATATCTGGCCTACTAGCAGTAAGATAAAGGAGAGAACCAATCATACCTCTATATTTTGTTATTTCTACTGATTTACCTCCTTCATCTTTGTCCAAGTAGCAAGAAGTGCCCATCGGGGTGGCCATGTGTTTAGCATTTTCCATTTCGAATCTCTTGAGCAATTCCTTGCAGTATTTGGTTTGACTTATGAAAGTCCCTTCGTCCGTTTGTTTGATTTGAAGTCCGAGAAAGAAATTCAACTCTCCCATCATTGACATTTCAAATTCGTTCTGCATTGTCTTAGCAAATTATTTGCAAAGGGATTCATTAGTAGCACCAAAGATAATATCATCCACATATACTTGCACAAGAAGAATGTCATGCTTTTTATTTTTAATAAAAAGGGTAGTGTCGACTTTTCCTCTTGAAAAATCATTTTCTAAAAGGAACTTACTCAACCTTTCATACCAAGCTCTAGGAGCTTGCTTTAAATCATATAAAGCCTTTTTAAGTTTAAAAACATGGTTGGGTAGTTCATGATTTTCAAAACCCGGAGGTTGTTCAACGTATACCTCCTCTTGAATAAAACCATTTAGAAAAGCACTTTTGACATCCATTTGATATAATTTGAAATTCATGATGCAAGCATAAGCAAGTAACATCCTAATAGCTTCTAATCTAGCTACAGGTGCATATGTTTCTTCATAATCTATTCCTTCTTTTTGATTATACCCTTTAGCAACCAATCTAGCTTTGTTTCTAGTTATTAACCCATTTTCATCAAGTTTGTTTCTAAAAACCCATTTAGTTCCAATTATGGGGTGATTATTAGGTCTAGCAACTAATTCCCAAACTTGATTCCTTTCAAACTGATTTAATTCCTCATGCATAGCTAAAATCCAATGTTCATCATCAAAGGCTTCGATTAAATCCTTAGGTTCAATTTGATAAACAAACGCTAGGTGATTACAAGTATTTCTAAGTGAGTTACGAGTACTTACACCTTTAGTTACATCACCGATAATTTGATCACGGGAGTGATATTTTGAAGTTCGCCATTCTTTGGGAAGTTCCAAAGCTTGCGATGTTAGTCATGACAACCATTACCCAAGAGGGGGGGTGAATTGGGTATAAAAACTTTTTCACAAAAGCTCTTAAAATAAACACAAATATTTAAGCTATTAAATAAAAGAGAAAGAATTGCGAGATGAAGAAAGAAAGCTTTAAGAACTGTAAATAAATAAATGTACAATAATATAAAATTGTATAAATAAATGTGCAATAATATAAAATTACGTAAAATAAAGATTGCATAAAATAAAGAGATAAAGAGAAGAAGAGCAGGCACGATATTTATCATGGTTCGACCACCAACCACTTGTGGTCTACGTCCAGTCCCTGAAACACAGTTTGAGATTTTTCACTATATGTACAAGCTTCAATAGGTGCTTGCAATCGTTACATGAAAGAGCACTTTTCACACACAGGGAAACTCTACCCTTGTGCTAAAGTCTCAGCCTGCAGGGATACCCCACCCTTATACAAACCTTAGAGGGATACCTCACCCCCTTTACAAACCTTGAAGGATACCTCACCCTTAATACAGAAGAACAGAGAATATAGATGAAGAGAAACTCTCACTCAGAGTAAATAATACAATTTGAAGCTCTATGAAGCTCTCTAAGGATATCTCAAATTTTGGCTAAAAAGAGCATAGAAATTTGGTAAAATATGTATCACAAAATAAAGCAAGAAAGAATCATTTCAGATAAATGGGTGTGTGTCAAAGATGTCTCAAAAACATGTATTTATAGTGGTATAAGAAAAAGAGCCGTTGGGTATAAATTAATATCATATTTAAAGCTTCTGAAAATAGCCGTTGCGTAGAACTGGATCGTGTTTATTCGAATAAACGAAGTCCTATTCGAATAAATCACTGTTAACACATTAGGAAGTATTTTCAGAAACCTTTTATTTGAATAAACATTTGGTTATTCGAATAAACGTTTAGTTATTCGAATAAAACGTTAAAAACACGTTCAGTAATATATTTTGGGTCATGTTATTCGAATAAAAGTTTGGTTATTCGAATAAACATTTAGTTATTCGAATAAAACGTTAAAAACACGTTTTGCAACATTTTCTCGAGTCAAGTTATTCGAATAACCTTTGGTTATTCGAATAAACCAAAAAATTCGTTCTGGTATGATTTCTGTGGTGTGTTATTCGAATAACACACCATTTATTCGAATAAACCACTCAACTTTTGAAAACTGACTTTAAATGATCATAACTTCTTCATTTCTTATCCGTTTAAAGCAAATGACCAGTCATTGGAAAGATCTTTGAGTATATTTTCAAATGAAAAAATTTTCAAAACAAAACTCAAAGTATTTTGAAAGTTATGATTAAAAGAGTGACCAAATGTCAGTTTTGTAAAACTCAAACTTGGCTATTTTTCATAAATTTGAACTACCACCATAAATAACTTTTCAAAACTTATTTGTTGGGTATTTTAGCATAGAAAAATCATTTGTAAAAACATATTTAAGATATCCATAAGGCTTCGTACATAAAGACACTAAGTCCTATAAGTTATACCATTTAATCTTCCTTTGGACTTGGTCTTTGACATGACTTCGATGTTTATCAATACCTTCATGAAATAGGCATTCACATTCTCCTTTGTGTTGAGCTTAGTTGAGATCTTTTGCTTTCTTGTTGCAAGCTCACTCTTGATACTTGGACTATCCTACAAAGTATCACTCACTTAAACAAGCATAGTTAGTCCAAAAACATAATTTAATATCTTCATATGCATGAATCATAAATATATAGCTTTAGTTAGTTTAACATGCATATAAGACATTCATAGACACATCCAAATAAGATATTTATTAAATATTAATGGATATGCTCTATATAGAATGCAACAAAGAGTATAAGCAAGATATTCTTTTTGTCTTGTATTTGTCATCATCAAAACTTAACATATAAAAACATTTGGAGCAAACTTATTTCCACATGCGAATCTTCTTGTCTTTGTTTATCCTCTTGCTCCTTGATTTCTTTTTATTTGCTATCCAAATGAGTTTTCGCCAAGATCTCTGCAACATCATCAATAACAAGATCCTTTCTCGATCCATTTGGGTCAGTTTCATCAAATGCAACATGTATGGATTCTTCAATAATCATAGTGACGTGTTCATCAAACCTTCAACAAGCAGTACATTTTCAATAGAGGAGTTAGGGTTCTTACCGACTTTGCTGATTCCAAAAAATTTTCCCTTGTTGTTATCGCCATAAGTGATGTGTCCATGATTCTTGGGAATAAGCACAGTGAATTTTGAATCGTCCCCGGTCATGTGCTTGGAACAGCCGCTATCAAGATACCAATTTGAACTTCTAGCTTTCAAGCACACCTACAACACAAGTTTAGTTTTTAACTTTTGGTATCCAAACTTTCTTGGGTCCTTGTGTGTCAGTTTTGGGTATAGTACCATTGGGAACCCAAACCATTTTTGTTCCAACTTTTGTATTTATGTTTTTCCTTACATTGCATGTTGAAGCACTATGTCCTTTTCTTCCACAGTAAAAGCATTTAATAAAAGGACTACTTGAGACACTAGAATGCATAGTTTTTGTTGATTTTTCGGGTTATAACCTATCCCGACTTTTTGAAAAACCATTCTTTGTCTTCCTAACAAAATATTTAAGTTATCCCTTCCAAAGGTGAATTTAGAAAGAGTGTTCTTTAAGTCCTCAATTTCTTTTTCAAGCATATGACATGAGGAATAAGATGAAGAAGTAGAGGCATGTGGAGAATGATTTGTGCATGCATCAATGATTCCCATAGTTTCATTTTCAATTTTCAATTCTTCTATTTCTTTATTTAAAACAAGAATTTGATTTTCTAAAGAAGAAATTGTTTTCTTAGAAGAAGAAATAATTTTTGTCAATTTTAACGATTCTTCATGTAATTCTTCAAAAGCGTCTTGTAACTCATCGTAAGAAGGTAATAGAGTAGTATTAGAACTTACCTCATTTTCGCTTTCTTCTTCTTCTCCTTTTACCATGAGACATAATTGAGCTTCTTCACTATCTGAGCTGTCAGTTGAGTCTATGTCGTTTTCATCCCACGCTATGTAGGCTTTTCTTCCTTTTTCTTTCCTTGAAGGGCTTCTTTTCAAATTTCTCATTCTTCTTTTGATAAACTGGGTACTCTATTTTCATGTGACCAGGTTTGCCACATTCATAGCAAGTTGGAGTCTATGAAACTCCTTCGCCTTTGAAATGTGTCTTTTTCGAAGGGAATGGAGGTCTTCTTTGTGTTCCCTTTTTCCTGAGAAATTTACCAAAACTTTTAACTAACAAACTCAGATTTTCCTTACTTACCTCGATGTTCTCTGAGCTTTCTTCATTTTCTTCATCATCATTATCGAATGTTGATGAAGTGGCTTTGAGCGCTATCCCCTTTTTCTTTTTATCGTTCTCTTCGCTTTGGCTTAATCTGCTCAGTTCCAATTTGTGCTCATGAAGTTTTTCAAAGAGGGTAGCTAAAGTCATTGTGGACAAATCCATTGATTCTGATATGGCTGTTACTTTGGGTTGCCAAATCTTGCTAAGACATCTCAAAACTTTGTTAATTAAATCTTCGTTAGAAAAACTTTTTCCTAAAGATACAAGATGATTAACTATGTGGGTGAACCTCTTTTGCATTTCTTGAATGCTTTCTCCTTGGTTCATTCTAAATAATTCATATTCACGAGTTAGAGAATTTATTCTCGACCTCTTAACTTCACTAGTACCCTCATGGGTAACTTGCAAAGTATCCCACATTTCTTTAGTAGTTTTGCAATTTGAAATTCTAAAAAACTCATCATATCCCAAAGCAGTAGTAATAATATTTTTGGCTTTTAAGTTAAATTGAACTTTCCTTTTGTCTTCATCAGACCATTTATTTCGTGGTGTTTCGGTCCTTACGCCATCGACCTCATGTGTGGGTATAAAAGCGCCATTTTCGACAGCATCCTAAACATCTAGATCAATAGTTTCGATGAAGATTTTCATTCTTTCCTTCCAATATGCATAACCATCCCCATTGAAAAAGGGTGGTCGGTTTATGGAAGATCCTTCTGAAAAACCACTTGAAGAAGCCATGTTCTCTTGAAGCTGCTAAACTCTTTATACAAGAGTCTAGCTCTGATACCACTTGTTACCAAGTGGCTTCCAGTACTCAAGAGGGGGGTGAACTGAGTATAAAACTTTTTTGCAAAACCTCTTTTTTAAATAAAACAAATATTAAAAGCTTAATAAATAAATGCACAGAAGGAACGAGAAGAAGAAAAGAAGCAATAAAGAGCAGCAAAAAATAAATGTGCAGTAAATTAAATTGCATAAAATAAAGAGATTAGGGAAAAGAGAAGTAAGCACAGTATTTATCCTGGTTCGACCACTAACCCACTTGTGGTCTACGTCCAGTCCTCGAAAGCCGAGATTTTTCACTAAGTATACAAGTTTCAATAAGTGCTTGCTACTGTTACAAAATAGAGCATTTTTCACACACAGAGACACTCTACCCTTGTGCTAAAGTCTCAGCCTACAGGGATACCTCACCTTTATACAAACCTTGAGGGATACCTCACCCTTGATACAGAATATCAGAAAGTAGATGAAGAGAAACTCTCACTCAGAGTAAGTAATACAAATTGAAGCACTATAGAGCTCTCTAAGAATGTCTCAGAATTTTACCAAAAGAGCACAGAGAGAAAAAGAGAATTATGTAAACAGCGTTTTAGCATAGCCAAAATTAATTTCAAGGATTTGTGTGTTTCATCCGTGAGGCAAGGTCTCTATTTATAGAGCCTTTGATTAGAAAATTTCGCTGGGGAAAATAAAAGCATAATAAATGCAAATCTGTTTGCGTATCAAATTCAAAAACCCAGAAGCAGAATTTCGTGGGTTATTCGAATACCTTATTGTGGTATTTGAATACCACTGATATCAATATATAAAAAACAGTTTAAGCTTGGGTTATTCGAATACCATTATGAGGTATTCGAATACCTCTGATATCAGTATATAAAAATAGATCAGACCCATGTTATTCGAATACCATACTAAAGTATTCGAATGCAATTGGTTAAAACACGTTTGTAAAAGCCTTTTTAAAAGGGTTGTATTCGAATGCCTCCATATGGTATTTGAATACCTCTGTTAAAAACACGTTTGTAGAAGCATTTTTAGAAGGGTTATATTCGAATGCCTTCAATGGCATTCGAATGCCTCTGTTAAAATTATGAAGAATGCTTCTATGAACCAGATTATGTAAGATTAGAAAAACCATAGTCTCTTTGATTATCAAAGCCTCATTAAAACTTTAAATTGGTTTGTAGAAAAGCATGTTTTCAGATCTTTTGAGTTAAACACTGAGATATCCTATGAGAGCTCTGTACAAGAGAGATCCTAAGTCCTAAAGCTAAACTTGAAGAACTTGGACTTGATCTTCTCATCATCTCCATATTTGTTATCATCAAAACTTATCATCAAAGTTGCATGGTAATCACAGAGCAGACTACCATTAGTAGAAGTTTGTTAGAAAGGTTAGTCGAGGACTTTCCTAGTAAGTTGAAAAACTCATTAAGGATCAGGATTTCTCAGGGTTCAGTAGAGTTACTCCTTTGTTCTTCAAGGGAGAGTATAGTTTAGTCAGGGCAATTGAATGGCTTCCAGAGATGGAAGAGATCTTCATAGTCATAGCTTGCACTGATGAACAGAAGGTGACCTTTGTTTCTTATATGTTAGTAGGAGAGGCCAAAAGCTATTGAGTCAAAGTTGAGAGGTTACTTGAGATGGTAAGTACTTAATTAACCTGTGGGTTGTTTAGAGCTACTTTCTTAGATGAGTATTATTCCCTTGAGTTAAAGAAAGCAAAGGAATTGGGATTTCTGAGGCTTGAACAAGGGAATATGGCTGCTGATCTGTATATGAAGCAACTTGAAGAATGTTCTATGTTCTCTTCTTATTTTACGACTAATCCAGATGAACACTGGAAGTGAGTAAAATTTGAAGTAGGACTTGGAGAAGGCATTAGAAGAGTTGTGAAGCATGTGGAGATTAAGGACTTCTCCCCTCTACTCAATGAGTGTAGAGTTATAGAAACAAATAATCTCAAAACCATAATGGAGCAAGAATTAGAAAATTCCTTAAAGAGGAAAATATTAGATGTTGAGATCAACGAGGGTACTTCTTGGTCTCAATTCTTACTAGGCAAAGGAAATAGGTTCAAGTGGAAACTTAGGATGTTGATAAGTATAAGTAGGGTGCTTTTAAAATGAGCAACCCTAACGGAAAAGGTAAATCGGACTCCAAGGTACCAAGATGTGCTAGATGTAGAAAGATACATGGGAGTAGACCGTGCTTGGCGGGTAAATCCATATGCTACACATGTGAGCAACCATAACATCGTTGAAAGATCATCCACAGAAAAAAGGGAGCAACGAAATCTTCCAACTTTGTAAGAGGTAAGAACACATTTAAAGAGAAATATTTTAAGAATGTAGACATGTAAAGTATAGATTTACTTTGTGAATCATGTCGGTTTACTTTGTGAATCTAGTTCGTTTACCTTTGTTGGTATGGTTTGGTTGTTTTATAGACAAATGATATTATGTTCTTGTTTAGTTAGAAGTGTTAAACTGTACATAGATTATAGGCAGTTGAACAAAGAAACTATCAAGAATAAATGTCTTTGTCTAAGTATAGACGATCAGATAGATTAGTTGAGAGAAGCTTTAGATTTTTTTCATAAGATGATGTATAAGATCTATTTGTCATGGAATCAAGGTGAGGAAGAGAATATCTCTAGAATTTTCTAGGATTATGAAAGCACATAGACAATATATTAATGTAGTTTTGGAAACTTTTAGAGAAAAGTTTATTTGTGCCAAGTTAGCCAAAAGTCAGTTTTGGTTACAAGTGGTACAATTTAAAAGGGTTATATAATTTTCTCAAAGGGGAGTTGCAAAGAACCCTAGCAGAGTTTAAGTAGTGGTACAATGGGAAGGATAACCATTATGACTGAGGGCAGAGATTTTATCAGTAGACTTTCTCAATTAGTGCTACCCTAACTAGGTCAGCTAGAAAATGTGGTACTTTGTTGTGGACTCTAGTTAGTGAGTATAGTTTCCAAGAGTTGAAGAGAGGTTGACTACTACGTTAGAGTTGGTAATTTCGGATCCCCATGAGAACTTTGTGGTAGTTATGCAAAAGAGGTATGTAGATGCCTATGCATCGAGGCATTTAAACCTGCACTTTAAGAACTACCCTATGTATGATTTGGAATTAGCCATAGTGGTGTTTGCTTTACAGATTTGGAGACATTACTTATAAGGAGTCTAGTTTGAGGTGTTCAGCGATCATAATAGTTCAAGATGCTTGTTGATCAGAGGAAGCTGAACATGAGGTAGAACAGATGGATGGAATTTTTCAAGGCTTGTAACCTTGAGTTACAATATCATCCAAGTAAAACCAATGTATGGGCTAATGCACTAAGTAGGAAATTCCTACAGATGTCCCAGATAATAGTCCAAAAGAGTGAATTTCTTAAGAGTTTTAGGAATTTGAGTCTTGCAATGACTGTGATGCCATGTAATCTCTCAGTGAGCAAGGTGGACATAGTAAAAGACTTAAGGACTCAGATTTTAAAAGCTCAAAGGGAGGGTGAAACTCTATGGGACACTAGTGAGCAGATCTTCTTAGGAACCCAATAGGATTTTGTTGTGGCAAATAATGGAATGACAAAGTTTAGGGATAGACTTTGTATTCCAAGAAAGTCAAAAATCAAGGAAAAGGTCCCGGAGGAAACTCGCAAGAGTATGTATACCATCTATCCAAGGGCTACCAAGATATTTGAAGAGTTAAGGAAGATGTTTTGGTGGCCTAGAATGTTAAAGAACATATCAGAATATGTTGAGCTGTTAGTAAAGGTGGATTGATTAAGTAATCTACCCACTTTTTGCCAAGTAAAGTTACTTATTCTCTAGATAAAGTAGTTTAACTACTTTTGAAAAAGATAGTTAGATTGCATCGAATCCCAATGAATGTAGTGTCTGATAGAGATTCTAGATTCATATCTAGTTTTTGAGAAGCCTTGTATAAGATGTTCAAAACTAAGTTAAGTTTTGGTACAACTTACCATCCACAATAGAGGGGTTAAGAGCTTAGAGGTAAGCAGATTTCCTCTAGTGAAGTTTTGGTTAGGAGAAGTGGGTACAAAAAGGGTTACTTGGAAGTTGGAATCCCATGTAAAGTGAGTTCACCCAAGGTTGTTTATAAGAGATGAGCAATTTTGGGGGCAAAATTTTAAAAAGGAGGGGAGAAATGTAATACCTTTAATAACATGTTAGGCTTGAATATGGTTACTGTAACATCCCAAAAATTATTGGTTTCATGATATATATTCATTTTATAATATTCATGATTTTTGTGAATTTTTTTGAAATTATTTGAATTGTTTGATTATTTTAATATATTCTTCAATTTGCGTGCGAGCTGAGCAGGGCTGAAAAAATGAAATATTTTCCCCGAGGCCGAAAAACCTTGGACTATGAAAATGGTGATAGGGGTCTTACTAAACCCGAGGCCGGACACAATTTATAAAGTTTTTATTTTTTGAGATTTGATATAATAAATAAAATCGCAGTACGTTTTATTATCTGTTAGACAATAAATATTGGTTTGTTAACTGTAGCTTTTGTCCACTGGGTAATAGCTTTAGTAAAGTGTTAGTCATCTTTTCTAGAGAGGACTTTAATGACATCACTAAGATGACATCATCAAAGTGACATCATACTTGACTTTTTTCAAAAAGTGGACAAAGCTTCTCAAGGAAGTTAACTTCTTTCTCTCCTCCCTTGGAAACCCCACGACAATGAAAGGGGAAAAAATGACACAAATTGTCATCTTTTCATCTAAACTTCCATTCACCTTTTCACATTTTCACCTTTTACATTTTCAAAAGTTTCTATTACTTTCTCTTTTAACTTCTCCCTTTCTCTCACTTTCTACCACATTTTCTCTTCCTCCTTTCCTCTCCAACCTTACGGCCATCCTCCCTTCAAGCACCCATTCATTTTCTTTAATCTCAACTATCGACATCCTTGAATCTAAACCACCATCCTAAGGCATTTTTGGTGAGGAGATCTTGGTTTTCTCTCATTTTCTTCTCTTTTTTTCTCTCCTCACTCTCACGGCCAAGTACCACCATTGATGGTCATCTATGCTTACTTGCTCAACCAACCTTATTTCTTGCATCTACTCATCACCTAGAAGCTTTTTCCTTTTATGACCATCACTTGATTCTTCTATCTTCATCTTTTTCCATAAAGCCCTAAACTTGAAGCTTTGAGGTAAAGTTCTTGACTTTCTATTTTTTTTCCTTCATTTTTGTGATTTTTGGTCACCTTGGTGACCAAGGACTCCTTTTTTCAAGTTTTGATTGTTGATTATGTGAGTTTGATCATCCTAGGGTTTTGGTGGAGGAGTTAGACGAATTTCAAGAGACATAAAGGGAGTTCATTTTCTTGTTATCTTCTAAGGTAAGTGATGCATGAAATCTGCAAGTGTACGGTTTCGTCGTCAAGTAATAAAAAGATCGAATCCACAGGGACTGTGTCTGTGAATACCAATTAATTAATTAATTCAATTAAATTAAACAAAAGGGAATATGATTGTTGATTACGAAGAACGTAGTAACAAAGTAATTAAATAATTAAAAATCAAAGTGCAGAATTTAGAACAAAAATAGCAAGTTATCAAGAAGGGGTTTTTCAAATTCAAGAAAGCTTCCAAGATTAGGGTATCACAATGATACAAGACAAATTCTAATTAACAACCCTTTTATTAAATCTGAAATTCAATTGAATGCGAATTACCCTAAATTAGTTAATGTTCTTTCCCAAGATACAAGATCCGTGCCCAATTAATCCAATTCCTACTCTTATGGTAATTGAATTTAAATTGAACTCATTACGCTTTGTGGTAATTCATTGAATCCTCGAAAGGCTAAAACTACTCTCATGATTTAGACCTTAAGTTCAATTCTTATAGTTCCAACACCTAGGTTCACCTCTCAGTACATCCCTAAATGCCTATGAGATGCAAATAAGTGACCAGCAAATTCACATGGATAAGAGCAATAAGAATTGAATCAAAGAACATTCAAGATCAATAAAAGGAAAAACAACGTCAATTAATCATTATCAATGTATCGAAGGGCATTGCCCAATCCTAGAAACAAAAGAAACTACTCAGACATAGAGAAGAAGAAATCAGAAAGCATGTTCTTAAACATCCAAACTCGTAATCTAAGAGAGAAGAGGGAAGAAAGATTAAGAACCAAAGCCTCCAATGTGCCTCCTTGAAAACCAAATTAGAACCCCCTAATTGTATTCAGAACATCTATTTATAACCTAGGATTTTAATTAGCTAAAAAGCCCCTAAAAGAAATAAAAATAAAAAACTTAAAAACTGCTGCGCACTGCGATCCACGGCCGTGGATCATTCCACGGCCAGACCGTGGATCTCTCTGCCACAGGCCAATTTTGCATCATTTGAGTTCCACGGCCGTGGATGGTTCCACGGCCTGGCCGTGGAACTCTCTGGAATTCTCTTTTCCTTTCTTAAGTTGCCCCTCAATCCATGGCCATGGTTTGATCCACGGGCAGGACGTGGATCCCTCTAGAATGGCCTTTTTGCACTTTTATTGCTATCCATTAAGCTCTAACTTCAAACATGCGAGCATTCCATTCAATCCAAGGCCAATTCAACATTAATCCTGCACAAGAACACCAAAAACACCGCAGTTATCCGAACTAAGGGAAAAACAAACTAAAAGGGAAACTAAAATGCCTAAAATGCTTAAGAATGCATACAAAACAAGAACAAAACATGATGTTGTTTCATACACATCAAATCCCCCAAGCTTAAGACTTTGCTTGTCCCCAAGCAATAATTAATGCCAAACCAAGAAGTGGGATCAAAAAACAAGAAAGAATAAGGAACCCGACAAAACAATATCCAAGCAATAGGTTAAGGCAAACAAAAAATCTAAGAGGTAATCAAAATCAAGTCCAATTAGAGGCTAAGTTCTCAGAAATCATGCATCCTCACTGATTGAATCAAGTTCACTCCACTAACCACACTCAAAGTGTTTAAGGGTGAAAACAATTCGCTCAAAATCCTTCAAAGAAAATGCACTTCCATATGCTTGATAAGAAACCAGATTTTCACTAATAATCAGCATGCATGCAAGAATCAAAAGGTCTTTCAAGGGTTATAATGGGGCCATGGGAATGATGTTAGGTAAGGTAGAGAAAGGAAGGTATGCACAAAGGGCTAACCAAATTTTCAATAAGCACCAGAAATACAATAGAACATAAATGGAGCAAAGGTATTTTTTTTCAAAAAGGATCATAACTTCACATTTCCAAGTAATTTCTTCCTTTCTTTTCTTTCCAAGCTTTCATCTCACCATTTTTTTTCTTTTATTTTCCTTTCTCTCTTTTTTTATATCAATTTTTTTTTCATTTGAGAAAGAGAAATCTCAAATACATATGATTCCCAACACAACTTTCAAACAACTTTCAAGCCCAATTCACTCCATTTAATATTCTAAATGATTACCAACAATGTTTTAGCATAGGTATCAAGAAAAACAATTATACAATAGGCTCAAAATGGGCAACTAGAGGATGAAAGTGTAATAATTTCAGAAGGCCAGAAAAATACCTAAGATGCCTTAATCACATTCAAGCATGCAACCAAAAATTTCACCTCAAAATGGTTTCAAATCAAGTTCTAGAGCACAAGATCAATGAGGAATATCACTCAACACAAAGAATGGGAGCAAAAATCATATAGTGCATAAATCCTATATAGGCTCAAAACTCACATTTAGAGGTTCAAAAATCAATGAGAAACACAAATTTAGAGAACATATGCTAATTATCAACTATCAAAAGATTGCCTCTACTATCAATTAAAACAATGCCTGTTGCCTACCACAAGAATCAACAAATTAGGTTCCAAATCAATACCGTATCAAAATCCTCAAAAGAAAGGGGCACAAGTTCAACCAAAAAGCTGAGAGAAATGATGGTGTGAAAATGCAATAAGAAGATGCAATGCAATATGAGATATGAGAATGCATAAAACTAATGATCTAAAATGAAAATGAAAATACCCCCCAAGCTTAGAACTTACATTGTCCCCAATGTAAAAATCTAAAACAAGAGAAGAGATAAAAAAAAAGAATAGTGGTGGAAAAACTTCTGGTGTTCAATCCATGGCCATGAAATTTTTCATGAGCTGAGTGTAGAACCTTCTAACTTCACTCTTCTTCTAAATTTGAGCTTCAAAAAGGGTCAAACCTAAACAAGATCCATGAGATAAAGATCAAACCAGTAATCTAACACACAAAGTCAAAAGAAAAAGAAGAAATAAAAAGAAAAATAAAAAAAAGAAACTTGGGTTGCCTCCCAAGAAGCACTTGTTTAAAGTCATTAGCTTGACTTTGGTCTGGTTTTTGTACTCAAGTGATGTCAATGGAGTAGTGCTCAGTCCCCACTCCTTCAAAGTGTTTCACTCTCTGGCTATTTATCATGAAAGGCTTATGGCCTTCTTTCTTCACCTCAAGCATACCGTAGGATAAAACTCGAACAATCTCATATGGTCCTGACCATTTCGACCACAACTTATTAGGACAGAAACGTAGAAGTGAGTTATTATCAAGAACTTTATCACCGAGTTTAAATTCACGCTTCTCGACACACTTGTCATTCTACTTCTTAGGTCCTCTCTTGCAGGGTTTAGATTCCTCAAATTTTGTAGTATCCATAGGTAAGGTCTTTTCTAGCATAGCATCAGTCACTAATTCTTGCATACCTAAAAGCACAATACTATCCACAACATTAGTAGCATCTATGCGATTACATGAATTTGAGGAATTAGAATTATTTTCAGATTTAAAAACATCAAAAACTACTTCCTCATCATTTAATTGCAAAGTCAGTTTCCCTTCATGGACATCAATGATCGCCCTTCCAGTGGCAAGGAATGGATGCCCAAGTATGATCGGCATTGTAGCATCAGCTTCCATATTAAGCACAACAAAATCCACCAGCATGTAAAACTTACCAACCTTAATGGGAACATCCTCCAAGATGCCTATGGGGTACTTGACAAACCGATCCGCTAATTGAAGTGAGATAGTTGTGGGTTTTAGTTCACTCACCTCCAACTTCTTGCACACAGAAAGGGGCATAAGACTAACACTGGCTCCCAAATCACACAGAGCTTTATCAAAATTCGTGTTGCCAATCAAACAGGAAATAGAGAAGCTACCTGGATCCTTTAACTTAGGAGGCAATTTATTTTGAATTAAGGCACTACACTCCTCAGTTAAAGCTACTGTCTCATAGTCTTCTAGCTTCCTCTTATTAGACAAGATGTCCTTAAGAAACTTAGCATAGGTAGGCATTTGTTTCAATGCCTTAGTAAAGGGTACATTAATGTACAATTTCTTTAGGACCTCTAGGAACTTCCCAAACTGCCTGTCTAACTTCGCCTTAGCAAGTCTTTGAAGGAAAGGAACTAGGGGTTGGTATGGCTCAGGGGGTACATACTTGACACTTTCTCATTAGTTTCCTCATTTTCTAAGGGTTGTGCCTTAGTCTCTTTTTCCTCATTCCCCTCATCTTTGTCACACTTCCTTTTTCCTTTAGAATCCTCTAATTTCATGCCACTTCTCAAACTCACAGCCTTACAATGTTCATACCTGGATTTATTTCAGGTTGACCAGGAAACTTAACCTGTTGCCTAAATGAAGTGCCTGCTTGTTGGGCAATCTGGGTTTCCAACATCTTATTGTGAATAGCCAAATTGTCAACCTTAGCTGACAACTCTCTAATGGCCTCAGTCACAACTTGCCCATGGTGCCTAAACTCCTCATTTTGCTTAGACTGATTCTCAACAAAATTTTCAAGAAGAGACTCAAGTCTAGATTTTTGTACCTGTGGGATTCCAGAAGAGGGTTTAGCATTACCTTGCCCAGCTTGATACTGATTATTTCGGTAAGAGAAGTTAGGATGTGACCTCTAACCAGGGTTGTAAGTTTGGGAATACGGGTCATTCCTCCCCTTTTGGTGGAAGTTATGGAAATTATGGCATGATTCCACTTGCTCCACCGGTGCACCATGTGAGGAACCCATTCCAACTTGGCATTCAGCACCTATATGTCCCTATGCTCCACAAATCTCACAAAAATTGTTAGAGGCACCTATGACATCAACATAAGCTTTCTCAAGCATGTCAAAACATTTATTCAAAGAATCAAACTTTGACATAATTAAATCAACACCATCTACCTCAAACTTACCTCCTGAGAGCTTTCTCGGGTTATGGCCTCTTTCATTAGCCCATTGGTGATGATTTGAAGCTACACTCTCAATTATCCCATAAGCTTCTGTGAGCCTTCTATTCATCAAAGCTCCACCAGTTGCAGAGTCAAGAGACACCTTCAAAGAATATTCCAAATCATTGTAGAAGGTGTAGACGATTAACCATTTCTCTAACCCATGGTGTGGGCAGGCTTCCAGCAAAGCCTTATATCTATCCCAAGCTTCTGACAATGACTCGCCATCTTTCTGAACAAAGCTTGTGATTTGGGTCCTTAGGTGAGCAGTCTTAGAAGGTGGAAAGAATTTATCCAAAAAGGCTTACTCCAATTGGTCCCAAGTAGTTATCATCTCAGCAGGAATAGATTTCAGCCAAGCTCTAGCTCTATCTCTCAATGATAGAGGAAATAAGCAGAGACGAATAGCATTAACAGAGGCGCCTTCGATCTTGAGGGTCTCACAGAACTCCAAGACCATATCCACATGATCATTAGGATCCTCTGATGGCAATCCTCCAAACTGATTTTGCCTTATCATAGAAAGTAGGGCAGGAGGTATGGTGAAGTGCTTGGCTTCAATGTCTGGCCGAGCAATTCTAGATCACAAATCCCGAGCATTAGGGGCTGCATACTCTTTTAACGGTTTATTATCCTCAGCTGCTGCCATGACAAGTGGTGGTTCAAATATTTCTCTTACTCTTTGCCTTTGTTGTCTTCTCCTTCTACGTAAAGTTCTTTCAATTTCAAGATCTGCTTCAATAAGAGTCCCAGAACGTCTAGTACTTTGTATAAACAAGAGAAATCACCTGCAGAGAGTCAAAGAGAAATCAAGAACATAAGAACCAAATAAGAGAAAAAGGTTTAAAATAATTAAATTAAAAATTAAATTAATATTCAAGAAAAACACAGTCCCCGGCAACAGCGCCAAAAACTTGATGCGTGAAATCAGCAAGTGTACGGTTTCGTCGTCAAGTAATAAAAAGATTGAATCCATAGGGACTGTGTCTGTGAATACCAATTAATTAATTAATTCAATTAAATTAAACAAAAGGGAATATGATTGTTGATTACGAAGAACGTAGTAACAAAGTAATTAAATAATTAAAAATCAAAGTGCAAAATTTAGAACAAAAATAGCAAGTTATCAAGAAGGGGTTTTTTAAATTCAAGAAAGCTTCCAAGATTGGGGTACCACAATGATACAAGACAAATCCTAATTGCGAATCCTTTTATTAAATCTGAAATTCAATTGAAGGTGAATTACCCTAAATTAGTTAATGTTCTTTCTCAAGATACAAGATCCATGCCCAATTAATCCAATTCCTACTCTCGTGGTAACTGAATTTAATTTGAACCCATTACGCTTTATGGTAATTCATTGAATCCTCGAAAGGCTAAAACTGCTCTCGTGATTTAGGCTATAAGTTCAATTCTTATGGTTCCAACACCTAGGTTCACCTCTCAGTACGTCCCTAAATGCCTATGAAATGCAAATAAGTGGCCAGCAAATTCACATGGATAAGAGCAATAAGAATTGAATCAAAGAACATTCAAGATCAATAAAAGGGGAAACAATGTCAATTAATCATTATCAATGTATCGAAGGGCATTGCCCAATCCTAGAAACAAAAGAAACTACTTAGACATAGAGAAGAAGAAATCAGAAAACATGTTCTTAAACATCCAAACCCGTAATCCAAGAGAGAAGAGGGAAGAAAGATCAAGAACCAAAGCCTCCAATGTGCCTCCTTGAAAACCAAATTAGAACCCCCTAATTGTATTCAGAACATCTATTTATAACCTAGGGTTTTAATTGGCTAAAAAGCCCCCAAAAGAAATAAAAATAAAAACTTAAAAACTGCTGCGCACTGCGATCCACAGCCGTGGATCTCTCTGCCACAGGCCAATTTTGCATCATTTGAGTTCCACGGCCGTGGATGGTTCGACGACCAGGTCGTGGAACTCTCTGGAATTCTCTTTTCCTTCTTTAAGTTACCCTTCGATCCATGGCCGTGGTTTGATCAATGGGCAGGCCGTGGATCCCTCTGGAATGACCTTTTTGCACCTTTATTGCTATCCATTAAGCTCCAACTTCAAACATGCGAGCATTCCATTCAATCTAAGGCCAATTCAACATTAATCCTGCACAAGAACACCAAAAACACTGCAGTTATCCAAACTAAGGGAAAAACAAACTAAAAGGGAAACTAAAATGCCTAAAATGCCTAAGAATGCATGCAAAATAAGAACAAAACATGATGTTTTTTCACACACATCAATAAGAGGGAGATTAACCTATTCAACTACTCATGGTGGTGAGGAATGAATTTCTTATGGGTGATAAATCCATGTGAGGATTTATTCACCTTGATTGCATAACTTTGTGGCTTGTGGTTATATGCTTTATGTGACCTTATTACTTGATATTATGTATGAATTTGTTATAGTATGACTTTGATGCTTAAAAATTATGTTGTATGCTTTAAATGGTGCTAGAAAGGAAAAATATCTTGGTCCCAATAGCTATTGAAGCTCATGGCCATGGTGTGAAAAAATAGGGTTTCGAGGCTAAAATACTTCATTGTTTAAGAACTTAGATGATTAGGTAGCAAAAATATGATTTATGAGGTTACAAGTTGAAAGAGGAAAGGAATAAAGCTTTTACCATTGAAAATAATTGATTTGTGGTTATGGAATTTGATAATTGGATGAAAGAGTGAATTGGAGACCTAAAATATTTGATAATGGGATGGACAAATAATTAGGATGAAAATGATTTTATTTAGAACTTGAATAATGAAAGGTTTAGAAAGAACATTAGGAAATATTACTTAAATGATTTGGGGAACTAATTAGGGTCAAAGGATTTATAAGTAAAAGAGAAGATAACCACAATGTTAAGATTTGAGGAGTAATGACTTTTGGATATTCCAATAGAAATAATTTTGGGGATAATTGGAATAATGAAAATGATATATTAGTGTGAATCTAGTTGGTTTGATAATAAAGAAAGTTTAATTAAAGATTCATAGGATAAAAATGGAAAAGAATAAATTTTTATCATTAAGCAAAAGAGTGATTTTTGGTCTTGAGAAAGAAAATGAGCTTGATGAAGAAATAGTGAAAACTTGAAAGACTTAGGGAAAGAGGAAAGGAATCGTGAGATTAAGACAACGTGTTTCTTTTTTCTTAATTCTTTGTGAACGATATGAGGAAAGGTCACTTGAGGAACTTAGTTAGAAGAGTCTAGTGATTACGGTTAATTCCTACCCTTTTCTTGAAAGTGTTACAATTAAAGCCTAAAGATGAAACAATAGTTCTATGAACTTGAGAAATTTGTGAGAATGCTTCATGTGATTTGATAGTGATGACTTTTGAATTTGCACGACTGAAATAACTTACGAAAGAATGCATTAGCATTATGCTTTTGGGCCGACGTACTGGACCTGAGTGGATCATGGGACCAATGTTCTGGACCCGGGTAGATCAGTGGTATTGAGTAATTCTATGGGCGGTTATATAATACCATTGATACTAATGGTATTAGATGATTATATTGGCAGTTGCTTTAATACCATTGGAAACAGTCCAACGGTGATTTAATTTTCATTGATTATGCACTTGAACATTATACTATCGGCTTTTGTTGCCTAGGAGTGAATGAGAATTTGGATAGTGTGATCCCGGATGGATCTTAGGGGGCTTCAGGGCGAGGTGATTCATCTAGTGATTTGATATCACATTATATATCCCTGGCCATGAAAAATCATTGCAACGCATGATGAGGACCCAACAAACACTATCATTTTCAAGATCTGGCGTAGACTATCTTTTGAGGGGGGCAGATCTTCTGAAATAATCATCTCTGAATTTTAGCTCCATAGAGTAGGAACTGGTTGCATTGTGCATAAGGATGATCAACATACACATCGTGCATATGCATAGTTAGTATATCTATTATTGTGGCATGGTCCACACTTATGTATTCTAATGTACATTGCTGAATTATCTATCAGTTGATAACATGATTATGCTTGTTGTTCTGTAATATTCCCGTATTGACATGATCATATCTACTATTGTTTAATGTTGTTGTGTATAAAAGGCATTAGTGTCTTTGTTGTTGTTTCTTGCTGCCATGATGGTATTGATGTAGGAGATCTCACCTTTTTCATTGTACTATCCTGTTGTCTATGTGTTATGCTCATGTTTGTAAAGACTACGATGGCGGCAAGGCAAGATCCGCAAGGTTTCACTAGACTACAATTCCATGGGGGCATCGACACATGGACTATCCATTGGGATACGGGGCGTATTCAGTACATCGGAGAGGTCACCTTACTTTGGAGTAGGACCCGGCATGACAGTGCTACATTTACTGTGGATGTAGCTGTTCACTTGGAGTTTTGCTTGCCTCTTGGGGAGCTTTGGGATGATTGGAGAGCTTCTTCTAGGGATGACTCTGTGGAGTCGACTGCTCGGACTCCCGTCCGTAGGGATATGCCCCGACTGGGGGTTTTGCCTGCTAGGGATCCCGAAGAGGACCTGGAGGAAGATCGGGTATAGGACCCTACTCTTCAAGTGTTTGGACTAAGACTAGGCTCAATCTTCACATGGTAGTTATATATATATAGATATTTATTTTTGGAGTATGTGAGTTTTATACTTTTGGACAATGAGATAATATATTCATGGATGTAGTAAACTTTGTTTTATGAAAAGTCTATATTATGGTTCTTATGTTCTGTGTCTCTATAATTTGATAAGTTTATGTTATCCGCAAAAAGAAGTTTTGAAACTCGTATTTTATAATATCAACTTTTATAACTTGGGTAAAGAGTTTTTAAAGGAGTCGGTCTTAAATGTAATGCCCTCTTGGAGGGGGTGTTAAAGTTACAAAGGTAGCATATCACTTGCTTAACATGCATGTGAAGTTTTGTGACAATCTGAGTTCATTTAGGCACTTAGTTGTAACCCAGCAGTTGAAAAGTAGCTCAAAATGACTCAGAAAAATGCATAAATTACTTAGATGAGAGAAAAAAAATATAGATAATTTATTTCTAGGTCATAAATGTATGAAACAAGGTGTGGTTAAAGTTTCAAGATAATCAGAGTCAGTTTGGTATTTTTAGGCATACTGGTTGTGCTTTTAATGCCAGATTGACTAGTAGCATATATGAAAAAATAAGATAATGGTGAAACAACAATTTATATGAATCTTAGTATTTATTCTAAAGTTGTAGAAAGTTAAGAAACTTGAATCAGTGAGATTAAAGTATTCCTAAGAGATATAAGTTAGACTGTATGGCCTAATGGCCTTATAAGTCAAAGGATCCTATCTTTTGATCCTCATTCTCTTGGTTCTTTCTTTTGCAAAGAAGAACCACAAAGCATGGGAGAAGAGAGGAAAGAAGAGGAAAGAAAGAAGGATAAAGAGGAGGAGAAAAAAAGAAAAGCCAAAGAGAAATCCAAGGTGTGAAGTTAATTACACTACAAGAGGTAGAGGATTTACTTTCATAACTTCATCTCTTTCCTTGTGTCAACTTGTTCATGGTGATGGTTTGTTGATTAGAAATGGGATTGAATGTTGTCTATGGTTTTTCTTGCTTGATTCTTGTTTGGAAACTTGTTGATGGGTTGAATTTGTGATGTTTGATGATTGATTGTGAGTTAGGGCTTGGTTATGTTCATGATCCTTCATAACCTCTAAAGTGAAAAATTAGGTGTTTATAGACTAAATTCTTGTTCATTAATCTATGTAAAATGGATTAAGTATATACTTGATGATTTTATCATGTTTTAGATCATGTTTAGGATTGGTTAATATATAGAATCCATGAAAATGATGATTGGAATTAGTTTGAAAAACCAATTCTGTAGAAAGCAATCTGAAGAATCGGTTCTAGTATATGGACACCTAAGCGCTTTGAGCATAAGCGCTCAAGCGCCTAATGCCCAGTAAAATAGAGTAAATGCTCTAGTTTGCCCGCGCTTTAGTGCCAACGGTGAGTACTCGAGCGCCCTAAGACCAAAGATTTTGTTGCCTGATGCAAGCAGTGAGCGCCTGAGCACGCTAAGCACTAGAGCACCCTAGGGCTTAATGCTTGAGCCCCCAGTACAGAATTTCATAGAATTTTTATGTTATTAAAACATGGTTTCCCACTTACTTGGATCCCTTATGCATGCTTTTTAGCATATGTTAAGGTACTACTGGGGGTATCTCGAAAGGGAAATGATCACCTAGCAAGTATGAGAAAGTTTAGGCCTTCGAACGTCCAAGAGTAATGGTTTGCCCTAGGAAGGTATCTATCACCTTAGGCAACTTAATGTTGTATTAGATATCACTCAAGATGTGATGATGTGGTGCATTAGATGCAAGTACACTAGAATGGATTTATAATATTCACTCTAGTAAGTATGAGAAAGGTATGACCCTTAGGATATCCAAGAGTGGTGGATTACTTAGGGACGGTACCTAGACCTTTAAGCAACAAAGTGTTGCATTTGCTAACCACTCTTGAACTAGATTCCTTTGAGTGGAGATAGAGTTGTGTATTTAGCTCCTAAGTGAAGGGATGTTTGATGTATTAAGTTCTCTAGGCAAGTGGGATCTTGTACATTACTAAATACACAATAAGATGAATTGTGACTAGCAAGTTTTTCATATTTGTGAAGTATAATGGAATTATGCATTAACTCCTTAATTAGTAAAATTGAGTTGAAATTGCAAGATGAGTAGGATTTACTATTCTTAAATACAAAGTTAAGTATGGGAGTTGCAGTCCTTAGGAATTCCATGAGTTAGGAATTGCTAAAATAGGTATCTGGGACCTTAAACACTTCAGTGTAACTTAGGCTACCACTAGAGATGTGATAATAAGGAAAGCTAGATACAATCAAGATAAGTATCTTATACTTGTCTAGATGTATGTATGTGGGAATGGTCTAGTAGTATTAATCATTGGGAGTATCCTTTGATGTTGTGCACAATCATGTAGGTCAAGGGAGATAAATGGGGGGACTGAAAGGTTCTTTGAACAAGGATTTAGCCTTGATATCTCGATAACGACAAGGCCAAGGGAGATAAGTGGGAAGTTCATGAAAGTTCCTTTGAGCCTGGATTCATGCCCTAACTTCTCGATAGTGCTAGGATACGTATAATGTGAGGATGAGTTTTTCCACTATTTATGACAGGATAATATACTAAACTAGTTCCTAGTAAACATCTTGGTTCTTGATCGAGCTAAGTATGTTTGTATGTATGATGTTTTTACTTGCTCTTCCAATGTATGGTAACCTATGATGTGCACAATCATTTAGCCAGGAGGACGGGAGTTAGAAGTTCCTAAAGGAACAAGTCACTAAGAGCCAAGGGTTATAAATAGTGTGAGGATGATTTTTCCCTCCCTACTATAGCAAATTACATGGAACGTTTAGGTTCTCAAAATGACCAGGTATTCTTGGTTTCCAAAATAAAACTTTGCATGTATTTCAAAACAAAACCTTGCATAAGCATATCTTTAGGACATTTCTTAGACATAACCATATTGCATATCACTAGCATTGCATTTAAAGACAGTTGTATGGGCAATTGTCTATTGCTGTTGGTATTTATAATTGTATGGGTAGTTGTTTATATGTAATAGTATGTAGGCTATCGGTTTAGACCACACTACAATGTAGTGTGCAATTATGAGAAAAAGTTGAAGAAACTCCTATGTTAGATGTTATATGTTTGTTTATACAATGTTATAACTAATTTGTATTGGAATTGTTATTTCTGAGAACTATAATTCTCACCCTATTTGTTCTTCCATGTAAATCTAGGATTAAACCCTGCTAAGGGAAAGAAGGCGAAGCATGAAGACTAGTATAGTTTTATATGCTTTAGTAAACAAAGCATTTGTATAAGTTTATATTTGCTTTGTAAGTATTAAGAGTTGTGTATTACAATATGTCTTTTATGGCTGAGGTTGTATATGTATTAATGAGTTTATGTTTTTCCACATTCTCTCAAGGCTTTCTATAATTACTTGATTGTGATTATGAATATATGTTATTGTTTAGTTATGTAGTAAGTGACGCAACTAGTACTGTTTATCTTAATATAATCTGGATATATCTAGATATTTATATTAGGGTGTTACAATAGCAACATCAGACCATCAATAAAGCTCACAAAAATATACATATGGAGGAAAGTATGTCGAACTATAGAAGATAAATATACATTTGAGAATTTTGATTCTCTACAGAAATACCAAGTATAGATAACTAATATATTATTATCTGTGTAGATACAATCTAGCCTCCACGACATATGTACAAAATACACAAATCGGAAGTAAATATCCTACTAAGTTACTAATTTTACTTCCTCTCCACGGAAGGATTTCGATTTTGATCTGTAAATTATCATGGAAACAAATAAGGGGTGAGAATTGTACCGATTCGAATTAATGCATCCCTACTATATTGATAAAGTTATTCTAATTATAGTGGTTTAAGGATAAACAAGATAATTATTTTCATAAATTTTTCAAGCATGAAACCAATAGTTAAAATTAACATACGGATATTATCAAGAACATTAATCATAATTCAAATTACCAGATACTTGTCCAAAGTGACACCACAAAATTTGACCTATGCAAAGGTCATATACAGGCTAGTAGTTAAAAACAACATGTAATACAAATAAAACATAAACACTTTTCTCATCTATTCAAGTAGTAGGTGGAGCAGAAATAAGCAATGGTCAATAGTCAGCATAGCTGAGTCAGGCTACAATAGGATCACCAAGGTGGGAGGATCACTTGAAACGTAAAGTAGCCAGAAATTGATATAGTCCCAAATTCTGGATGAGCTATGAAGGAGACTTGGATTGTGATCTGCCCAATAAAGGTGAATAGTTTAGTCTCCATGTCATAGGACCGACTTCCCTCACCCAACCAAACCACAATAGTGCTCATATCTGCGGGTCTGGAATACCACGATAAAATCACAGGGGGTGAGAAAAGATTTCTCAGTAAGAAAAGACTTTAACAAAAAAAACATAACTAATGGCATTCTAGGGGAATCGGGTTTTTGTTTAAAGAAAAGTCCCTGACAGTAATTAATTTTTGTATTTATAAAAATCTCTTATTCCCAAAATGTTTTTCTTTCAAAAATACCTTCTCTACAAAATAAAATAGATGTTAGAAATTTACAATTAAACGATAAGAAATAAAATTTCGTATACAAACAATGTTATAAATTGCATTAGTGGAGAGTAGAAACATTCACACATCTACTGCAATATTCATACCCCTAATAAATGTATTAAACCACTATAATAAATATTTATACTGATCACAATTAAAATGTAAACAAGAAAAAAATCATAGAAATATTTTAAGTGTCTTTTACTTAAAACCAACTCCATAGAGTGCTCCTTTGGGATAGCGGATGGATGAGAGTACATCGCATGTGTGTCCAGGGGCAGACGAGAGCGAGAAGTGATCGTCGGTGCAATGAAGCATGGACAAGGAGCAGCTTCTAGCAGGCTTCTAGGCGAAGGGTCATATGAATGAACTGAATACGCACTGGAATGAGAGGGATTCAGAGACTGTACATGTATGAGACTGCATAGTTGAGGATGACTTAAAGGAATTGATTTGGCATAGCCATATCAACAAGTTGCAACTTCTTTTCAGGAGCCTAGAACATAAGAACTTCATAGTTAAGTGTGCTTAACTTGGAGCAATTGTGGGACGGGTGACCTCTAAGGAAGTTTCCTAAGATGCGTGTGAGTGAAGATAAAGTACGCTGAATAGACCCGTGTTGATTTGTGGAGACACTCATCAATCCTGAAGGCAATCCCGAGATGTTACAGTACACATACCTCCCACTGCATGCTCTCCGTCGTCCTGGAGAAAAAGGGCATGTCAAAGTAATGCCACCTCCGGAAGCGACCCCCATGATAAACAAAATCACAGTCCAACCAGGACTTGTCCTACCCTGGACAAACGTGTGGTCACAATAGCATTACTCCCAAGGGTTTCACTACCCCCAATCTACTCCTCACATATCATCGTGTAGGCTAATCCCAAGGAATCCTTGTCTTCCCACTTTTATCTTATCACATAATATAATTTAAAAGCTCATGGTGACATTAAAATGGAACTCATCAAAATAGATTCCAATAATTTAGTTCAAAGCTCACGGCCATCAACCAAGTTCCAACATCCAATTTTTCCATCCGAGTTTATTTCAAGTTAAAGATTCCATATGAGCATAGCCATCACGATCACTTTACACAACTCAATAATTTCCAAATAGCATGGTTAAAATAATCGAGACTCTACTAACCCCATAATATTAATCAAGTAAAGATATAATAACTTGAACCATTTATGTCAAGCAATTCCAAGTGAGCATGTACTCTATAATCATGAACAACATCACCATTCCAACAATCATTAAAGCTCGACTATCTACTTAAGTAAGCAGCTTACCTTTGCATTCAAAAAGAAAATTTAGTTGACTTGATGGTAAAGACAATTGTAGACAACATAGAGTTTAGATTAGCAAAGTAGTTAATTAAATCCAAATAGTAACTTACGTAACAAGGCTTATAATAAATTGTTAGTACTATAATATATCTAATTTAGAGTACTCCCTTATAAATTAAGGGATAAAACAGAAACTATTCTTGTTAGAGAAGAAAAGAAGAATGAAGATTTAAGAAGATAATAAAAAAAAATTCATGAGAAAGAGTTGTAGAGAAGTGATTTCCCCATTTGTTTTTCCTACCTTGACCACTTCCCTAATAGAAAGAAAGGTAGATGATGCTTCTTCAAGGATCCACGGGTGATGAAGACAAGAATGGAGAGTGTTTGTGGATATAGAAAATTAGAGAGTGAGTGGGAAGAGTCACGGCTATGTAAAGATAGAAGTGAAAGAGGTATGTTATCCAAGGAGAGCTTCAAAGACTTAAAGCCTCTTAAAATACCGTCCATGGTTTTCTTGGGTAGAATTAAAATTGCCATCATTACCTTCTTGGCTAGGCTAGGCCTAGGGGTAGCTTGGTGGCAATTTCCATCAATGGAAGAGTGTCTTTGTTGGGTACTTGGAGAGAGCATCACATTGACAACTCAAATTCTGCAGGTTTGACAAATAGAAAAGCTGAAGTGAAGGATGTGAGGTTTCTGCTACCTCATATTTCCATCATGAATTAAGTGATTCCTTAGTCTTGAGAGGTGTTATGGCATGAAGAAATGGATTGCATGAAGACCATGTGTCTTACGTTTTTGAGGTGCTCCAAGTGAGGTGTCATTCATCATGTTTCTTGAAGACATGTTGCTGAACACATTATGCATAGTTGGTTTGAAAGGAAATTTTGTCTTGGAATCTCCATGGTAGTCGTCCCACTTCATGATGAAAAAGGGGTGTGCTCAGTTTGCACACTTGTCATAGGGTTGTTTAAATGTTTGAAAGATGTCAAAGGAGTCTTGATTGAGGTCATGCAGCAAGCCAAATGCTTCCAACCGTGGCTGTCTTGGAATGCTAAGGAATCATGTTATTTTGAGATGTCACCATGTATGGCTAGCAATCATGTAGCTTGCCACATGTTCCAGCCGTGTTTGATCACCTTGCATGGCTAGCAAGTCATGCATCTTGCCATGTGTTCTAGCTGTGTTTGTCTTGGATTCCAATACTAAATGTTATAGATATTAGTTAATTTTTCTAGTTGTACAAGATTCCTAATTATCTTTAAGTGTCACTCATTGGTAAAGAAATTCTAAGCATGAAAATATTTTCTTACAAACGTGAGAATTATATAGAAAGTTTTCGGTAATTCTACGATGACTTGGAATAATAGCTAATCATTATTAAAGATTCTTGGCTTCGTTAATCCACTCATTTAAATTTAGTCTAAAAAAAATAAATTATCGGGGTGTTACATTTTTCCCCCACTAAAAAAAAATTTTTGCCCTCAAAATTTATGTACCTTGGAATAAGTAAGGATATTCTGTCTTCATGGTCGTTTCTAATTCCCACATCAAATCTTGAACATTTGCTCCATCCTACAACACCTTGACCAATGAAACTGTTTTACCTTGGTGTTGCTTCTCGCTGTGGTCCATGATTCTTACAGGGTGTACTTCATATGATAAATTTTCTTTAAGTGTTATAGCTTCAGGTGTCAACACATGAGAAGAATTGGGAATGTATTTACAAAGTTTAGAGACATGAAATACATTATGAAGATTAGACAGCTGAGGTCGTAAAACAATAAGGTAGGCAACTGGTCTGATTCAATTTAAGATCTGATATGGACCTAAGAATCAAGGACTTAACTTGTTGGCCTTTAACACTCGACAAAGTCTGGTTGCTAGAGAGATTTGGAGAAAAACATTTCTCCTTGTTGAAATTCCAGAGGTTTTCTTCTCTTGTCAGCATAGCTCTTTTGTCGACTCTGAGCAGCTCTTAATCTTTCTTGGATTACCTTGATTTGTTCTATAGTTTGTTGTACTAATTCTGGTCCTAACAGAGGGGTGACCTACACCTTCTTCCATGCAAAGCTTCATAAGGGGCCATCCCTATACTGGAATGATGACTGTTATTATAAGCAAATTTTGCTAAGGGTAGGTATCTGTCCTAACTTCCACTTTGTTCTAGAGCACAAGCCCTCAGCATATCCTCCAAAGTTTGTATGGTTCGCTCGGACTGTCCATCCTTCTGGGAGTGATAAGTTGTACTAAGATGAATCTTAGTCCCAAAAGATTTCTGAAGGGCATTCCAAAATCTTGAGGTGAATCGGGGGTCCCTATCAGATGTTATGCTAAGGGGGATACCATGCAATCTTACTATTTCTTGAACATACAACTGTGCTAATTTTTCCAAAGAATAATTTGACCTACAGGGTAGAAAATGGGCACTCTTAGTTAAACAGTCTACTATCGCCCAAATTGAATCATGTCCTAGTGGGGTCTTAGGCAATCCTATCTCAAAATCCATGGTAATCTTATCCCATTTCCATTCGGGAATACTCAAGGGTTGGAGTGGTCCCGAAGGTTTTTGGTGCTCTATCTTTACTCTTTGACAAGTTAAACAAGAGGCTACATACTGTACTATGTTTGTTTTTAACTTAGGCCACCAAAAACTTTTCTTAAGGTCTTTGTACATTTTATTTGCACCGGGGCGGATAGTGAATTTACTCTTATGAGCTTCCTCCAAAATTTTTTGTCTTAATCCTAAGTTAATAGGTATGCACAGACGGTCATCAAACTTAAGCACTCCTTCTGGGTTCTAAGGAAATGTCTTGCTGTTGAGCTTCTCTAATTTGATGAAACAAAACATTCTCTATGGTTATAACATTCATTTTCAAATCACCATCAGTGATTTACACAGAGTATCCTAGGTCTCTAAAGTTTTCAAGAAGTTTCATCTCCTGGACCATAAGGGTAGCTACATGAAATTATTTTCTACTTAAAGCATCGGCCACTACGTTGGCTTTTCCTGGATGGTATTTTAATTCAAAATCATAGTCTTTCAGAAATTCCATCCACCTACGTTGCCTCATATTTAATTCTTTTTTATCAAACAAATATTTTAGGCTCTTATGGTCACTAAAAACCTCAAATTTAACTCCATAGAGATAATGCCTCCACACCTTTAAAGCAAAGACTACAGCTGTTAATTCTAGATCATGAGTAGGATAATTTTCCTCATGGGCTCGTAGTTGTCTAGAAGCATAGGCAACTACTCCTCGATTTTGCATTAAAACACATCCTAATCTAAGCCTAGATGCATGACAAAACACCTCAAAGGGTCCTTATGGGTTAAGAAGAACTAAAACAGGTGTGGTAGTCAATTTATCTCTTAAAAGCTCTTTTCACAATAAGGGTCCAATCAAAAGGTATTCCTTTCCTAGTTACTCTGGTTAGAGGTAAAGTTATCTGAGAAAATCCTTTAATAAACCTTCGATAATACCCAGCTAATCCAATAAAGCTTTTAATCTCAGTAACTGACTTAGGTTTCTCCCACTGCACCATAGCCTCTATTTTACTTGGATCTACAGAAATTCCTGTTTGTGACATGACATGTCTGAAGAATTTCACTTTTTTGAGCCAAAATCTGCACTTGGACAACTTAGCATATAATTTCTTTTCTTTAAGAATTTCAAGTACACACCTAAGATGTTGGGCATGCTCTTCCATGGTTCTAGAATAAATCAAGATATCATCTATGAACACTACAACAAATTGATCGAGATATGGCCTAAAAATTCTATTCATATAATCCATGAAAATTGTGCATTAGTAAGTCTAAACAGCATCACCTGAAATTCATAGTGTCCATACCTAGTTTTAAAGGCAATTTTGGGTACATTCTCAGGTTTCACTCTAATCTAGTGATAACCGGATCTAAGATCTATTTTGGAAAATACAGAAGCTCCTCTCAACTGGTCCATTAAGTCATCAATCCTAGGTAATGGGTATTTATTTTTAATAGTAACCTTATTTAGCTGATGGTAATCTATACACAGCCTCATGCTACCATCTTTCTTTTTAACTAAAAGGACAGGTGATTCCTAGGGTGAAACATTTGGATGGATGAACTATTTTTCTAGTAATTCCTCTAATTGTTTCTTTAACTCTCTTAATTATAGGGGTGACATTCTGTAAGGTGCCATATAAGCATCTAAGTAGCAAAAAGTACCTTTTGAGAGTCGTTGTACTCCATAACTCTAAATATTCTCTCCATCTCCTTAATCCATAATTCTACCCTAATAGGATCAGGATCACCTTAGAATGATGAGGGTTTCGCCTTCCTAAACTCCGCTAGTCTGAAAAATTCATCACTTCTATGTTGAGGTTCAGCTACATTCGCATTCTGATTCCCTTGTAGTTGTTCCAAAATTCTATTTGTGTTGTTTGCCTATGTTTGCATAGCATTAACTGTAACACCCCTCGATTTAGTAACTACGACACAATCGTCATTATACTACGGGCACTAAATTTTTGGCATGCTACGACTCAAATAACAAGTTTCCAAAATTTAATTATTGTGCATATAAAGAAAATATGAGCCATGAATGATTAGATACACATGCCATCATTTGAAAATATAATTTAATAAGATATACTTAAAAAGAACCTTCATACAGGTAATGCAAAAGAAACATAGCTACCCATAACGATGCCTATGTCTAAGGAGTTAGGTACTCCATCAGATCCACCTCGAGATCCTCTCTTGACTCATACGAAAACACAAGAACAGGACAGAGTGCGGTCTCATGGGCAAGTGCCCTAGCAGCTGAAGTAATAGAATCCTCGTACTCTTTAGGGGTGTGAAGCGGATCACCCCAAAGCTCCTTAATGGGCAATGCAAACTCCAGATACACTGATGTAGTGAGAGTCAAAATAGGATCTCCATCGCGGATCCTCCTCACGGTTAAGATCAGATCCCCAACATACCATATACGCTCGTCGACCCAGTCGACTCGCCAAGCATTGGCACTCCCGGTGAACACAATCCTGACGAAACCAATAGATCCCCTTCTTGACGCCATCACTGAACACAGGAGATCAAACTAAGTCAAATCTAAGAGATTCACCCTCATCCCCTTTATAGTCTTTAACCAACAATCACATAGAACAAGAATAATGCAAGCAAGAGGTGAGATATCCAACATTATTACAAATTATGGCAGTAAAAAATAGAAACGACGTAAGATGCTCACATAGCATTACAAGAATAATAAATAGTATCAAGAAGTAGATATTAAATAACTTCACAATTCCAGACAGTTATAGCATAAAAAAGGTAGCAGTTCCAATCATCATATAAATTAAATGCCAAATAATTTATTGAATTACTATGCACATGCATATGATATCGAAATCCTACTCCATGGAGCTAGACACAAACATCAGAGAGAATGATCAGGGAGACATGTCAGTATCTCGTCAGCCTAAAATCAAGTGCTATCCAAAAAATAATAGTTTTGCACAACAAGGTGTTATACAGCGACATTCTCACAAGATCGCGATATAGGACAGTGTCTCAGTCCGGATTGTCGATGCGTTTGCATTGGTTTGTCCCATGGCCCAGAGGGACTACCAACTGTCTGCTGTGAGAAGCTTGCGCCCCGACACCCCCAAGGTCAACAACATGACCTACACTAGTCTATTCGCACCAGCACTAAAGTGTGATTTAAACTCCTAGGCAACATAGCCTTGACAATTCGTCCATTGGACTCTCACAATGCATGATGACTCAATGCATATTCATGTATATTTAACAATAATATACTCTTCCACAACATACCACAATTTGGCCAAGATAAGCATCAACACATTCTTGGTCCCACCCATGGACCCACAATGAATATCATCAAGGGATCAAATAATATATTATGCTTTTAGGGTTCATTATGGAAATTATGGCTTAATCTTCTACGTTCTTCTCATTAAGTTTCTCTTCAGATAATTTTAATTCGAGTTATTTAATATCTTACTCACACTCATATCCTTCCTTTAATTAAGAATTAATTTAAGTTTTATGATAAGATCTCATTCTTGATCCTTTCCATTTTTATGAATTCCTAATTAATTTCTAATTATCCAATTAACTAAGTTTCACTTTAATTTAACATTTCTTATGAAATCCTTCTCTAGGGGAATTCTCTCAATTATTAAGTTCCTCACTTAAAGTTTATTTATGCTCACTTAGAAAATTAATCTAAGGTTTTCCAAGTCTCACACACTCTTATTCTTTAATTAGGTCCAAAGATTCACTTTTAGTTTATCAATTAAATTTCTCTCCATTACATTATTAATTATTTAGTCACGTGATCATTGAAATTCAAAGGTTACATGATGTTACATAATTGGATCCTAAAATGACCTTAGAGGTCGTGGCCTCCCAAGGGTAGAACTCTAAGTTTTTCTTAACTTTATTACATTTTATTCACTTGATTAATTAAGTTTCCATCTTAGTTACAAAATTTCAACCATGATCACCCCACTTAAGGGTCATGGCCGTGAGCCTCCATGAGGAAAGCAAAGGACTTTTATTTCCATTCCATATTTTCATTCCATCCAAATCAATCCAAGATCATCAATATACATATACAATCAACCAAATAGATTAAACAAAGCAAAACCAACACATAATCACAAAAATCATACATCAAAGAGAGTAACCCTAACAAGGGTTTCTTACAACCAACACAAAATAAAGTCCCTCACTGCCAATAGAGGTTGAAGTGGACCATCTCCCTCTTACCTAAGGGGAAAACAAGAAAAGAACTCCCTTGAAGCTCCTTGACGAATTTCGGCCAAGTTCACCAAAAACCTTAGGAATCCCAACTCAACAAATCAACACCAAGGCTTGAAAAATAATGGATCAATGGTCATGGTGATGGCCATGAAAACAAAAATGAAGAAGAAAAGATGAGAGGTCAAGAATCTTACCCTAGAGCTTCAAACTTGAAGCTTGAAGAAGATGATGAAGATGGTAGCTTTTCAAGTAGATTCATAGAAAAGTGTTTAGAATGTGATGGAGATTAAGAAAATATGGTTGCTTTGAATGTTTGCAATGGTGGAGGGCATGGAAAGGGGTTGGCCGTGTGGTGTGGTGGTAGAGAGAAAGAGGAGAAAATTTAAGAGAAAAAGAAAGAAGAAAATGTAGATAGAGAAGTTGATAGTAAAGAAATGGTAAATTTTTAGATTTGAAATTAGAAATGTAATTGATAAAAATGAAAACAAATGTTTGGCTCTCAAATGGCCTTTATGGCCATGTCGTGAGAGGGAGGAGAGAGGGAGTGTGTAGCTTCCTTGAGAAGTTTTGTGCGTTTCTCGATAAAGTAAAAAGTAAAGTTGTCTCCTAAAGTGAACACTTTAGAAAAGATGATTAATACTCTAATAGAGCTATTATCCAGTGAACAAAAGTTATAGTTAATAGAAACAATGTTTATTATTCATCGGATAATTTTACGGTACAATGATTTTTATTTATCAGATAAAATTTTGAAAAATATAAATCTCGTAAACTGTGCCCGACCTTGGGTTTAATAAGATCCCCCATCGACGATTCCACAGTTCAAAGTTTTCCAGCCTCGGAGAAAATATTTCATTTTCCCGGCTCCGCTCGACGCGCATGCAAAACGAGGAATATATTAAAATATTCAACATTTTTGAAAAAATCCACAAAAATTTTCAAAAATCGCAAATATTAGAAAATGCTTATTTATTATAAAACAAACAATTTTTGGGGTGTTACACTAACTCTGCTCAGTGTGCACGTAAAAAGAGAAATATATTAAAATATTTGACGTTTCCGAAAAAATCTAGAAAAATTCCTAAAAATTACAAATATTAGAAAACTATTATTTATGATGAAACAAATAATTTTTGGGGTGTTAGAACTCTCCCCTTCTAAAAGAAATTTCATCTTCAAAATTTTCATACCTCAGAATACATGCGAATATTGTTCTTTGTAGAATGTTTTGCAGATCTTTAACGTAATCCCAACGGCTAACTTTGAGTTTTTGTGTAGGGTAACTCTTCTCATATGCTTTCAGTTGTCTTGAAGCAAACGCTACTACTCCTTCTATCCACACAAGCTTACGTTCCAAATTCTAACGCGAAGCATCAATAGGTATCTCAAAAGGTTCATTGAGATTAGGCAGAATCATCATTGGTGGAGTAGTTGAGTGTTTCTTCAACCCTTGAAAATTTCCCCAATATGCATCGGTCCATACAAAACTTGACTCTCTCATATAAGTTAGATGAGAAGTTTTGCCACATTGAAAAATTATGTGACGAGTCTCCCGTATTAACCAACTAATCCCATATGGCTACGAATCCCAATTGCGGTCGGCGGCCTTTCTCATTGAAGAAATGCTTTGACTTTTGACGAATCCATAGCAACTCCTTCCTTTGAGATCATGTGACCTGCAAGTTGAATTGCCTATAACCAGAATTCGCACTTAGACAACTTCACGCATATCTTATTCTCCTTCTTCAGGATTTGAAGAATCACAACGAGAGGTTCGGTATGTTCCTCCAAATGTTACAAATAAATCAGAATGTCGCCAACAAAGACAACAACAAATCTATTTTCAACAGGGAAGAAGATCTTATTCAAGAAATCGATGAATGTTACCGAAGTGTTCGTTGCATGGAAAGACGCTACCAAACACTTGTAGTGCCTATAATGCGTTCGAAAAGTTATCTTGAAAACATTCTTCTACCTTCAAACGAACTTGATGATAGCCTAGAACACAAGCTGATCTTGGAGAAAACAGCGGCTTCCTTCGATTGATCCAACAAACCATCTATCCTCGATCTTAACAGGAAATGTTTCATAAGGCAAGTTCTTACCTAATCGTACTATATTCAGCGCTATTTTATGGTTTGAATTTAGGAACACATTTCCTCAATCGAAGCACACTAGAAACATTATAAAGGTTAGAAGGAAAAGATAGTGAAGTTGTAACACCCCGAAAATTATTTATTTTATCATTAATCATCATTTTATAATATTTATATTTTTTAGAAATTTTTGTGAATTTTTTTAGAAATGATGAATATTGTAATATATTCTTCGTTTTATGTGCACACTGAGCAAAGTCAGTGTAACATGCCAAAAATGATTTGTTTCATCATGAATAGTCATTTCTCAATATTCGTGATTTTTGGAGATTTTTTTAGAATTTTTTAAAAATGTTGAATATTTTAATATATTTCTCGTTTTACGTGTGCACTGAGCAGAGTCATTCAAACACCCCAAAAAATTGTTTATTTCATGACAAACATCTATTTTCTAATATTTGTGATTTTTAGGAATTTTTGTGAATTTTTCTGAAATGTCGAATATTATAGTATATTTCTCGTTTTACGTACACACTGAGCGGAGTCGGGATAACGAAACATTTTCCCTGAGGCTGGTAAATCTTGAATTGTCAACGTGTCGACAGAGGATCTTACTAAACTCGAGGATGGGCACAATTTACGAGGTTTGCGTTTCCCAAGATTTATCTGATAAATAAAATCACTATATCATAAAATTATCCGATGAACAATAAAATATTATTTTCATCAACTGTAACTTTTATTCACTGGGAAAATAATTCTAACAATGTAATTAATCATCTGTCAAGTGTATTTAATTAAGGAGACAAGCTTACTATGCACTTTATTGAGAAATATGCAAAGCTTCTCAAGGAAACTTCAAGGAAGCTTCTAGGAAATTTCCTCCAAGCTTCCCAAGGAAGCCATGCACTCCCTCTCTCCTCTCTCCATGGTTACGGCAGCAGCACTCTAGGGAGCACAAAATTGTGCTTCAATTCATTTAATCAAATCCATTCAAGTTTTCAAAATTCAAAAGCTATCACCTTTAATTTTCCTATTCACTTCTCTCTCTACCTTCATCTTTTTCAAGCTTTTTCTCCTCCTTCTCTCTACCAAAGCTCACGGCCACCACTCCTTCCATGCACCCATCCATCACAAAATTTTCATCCAACCCTATTTTCTTAATCCTCTCCACCTCCTAAACATTTCTCTAGTTAGTGGTTCTTTGAAAAGCTTCCATTTTCACCATTTTCTTCAAGCTTCAAGCTTAGGGCTTTTGGGTAAGCTTCTTGATTCTTCACTTCCTTTTTCTCATTTTTGTTTCTATGGTCTTCTTGGTGACCATCCATGCTTTATTTTTCAAGCATTGGTGTTGTTTTGATGGAGTTAAAATTTTAGGATTCTTGGTGGTGTCCAATCCAAAAATTGCAAAGAAATTCTAGGAGGCTTCTCTTGTTTTCTTCTCTTAGGTCAGAGGAAGACACTCCTCCTCAACCTCTATTAGCACTAAGAAACCTTGATTGTGATTGATTGTGAGAAAATCCTATTGAGGGTTATTCTTTGTTTGCATGATTAGTATGTTTACATGTTGTTTGCAATTTGTTTATGCTATTGGATTGATTGTTTGTATATATTGATATATTGGAATGGATTGGAAGGCATAAAATAGAAGAAAATAATGTTGGATTCTCTCTTAGAGGGTCACGGTTTTGGAGGCCCAAAATTAGAGTTCTTTGTGAGCAATTGTAACTAGTGGGAATCAAAATTAATCAAGTGTACATTATGTAATTAATGAGATGAAAAATTTGGGAACCTAATCCCTTAGGGAGGCCACGGCCTCTAGGGCCTTTTGAGGGCTTGATTATGCAACTTTGGTAACTTTGGAACTTAAATAAATCAAGTGATTAAATTATTGGTAATAGGATAGAAAATTAGCAAATTGGAAGATTTGGATATACATTGAGATTCATAAATTTTAAAGAACCAAGAATGATATTTTTCATAAGACTTAGAGTAATTTTAATTAGGGCAAGAACAAGAGATTGTGAGACTTTAAGAATCTTAGAATAACTTTCTAAGTGTATGAGAATAAATTACGATAGAGAATTTAATTGATTAAGAGAATTCCTCTAGAGACAAACTTTGTAAGAAAGGCTAAATTTAAGTAAGAATTCATAATAAACCTTAAAAATGTATTAATTCATTTAATTCCAATATTATGATATTGTGGGTCCATGTGAGTGACCAATGATGTGTTGATACTTAGTTTGGCTAATTGTGGCATATAATGGAATAGTATGTAATGATGATCATACATGATTATGCATAGAGTCTTTATGCATTGTGAAAGTCTGTTGGATTGTTGTTAAGGCTGAGTTGCCTAGGAGATTGAACACACCTTAGTGCGGGTGCGAGTAGACTAGTGTAGGTCATATTATTGACCATGGGGGCATCGGGGTGCGGGTACCTTGCAATGGACAGTTGGTAGCTCTTCTATCCATGGGGCAAACCGATGCAAACACACCGACGATCCTGACCGGGCACTGTCCTATGTCGTGATCTATTGTAGACTGTCTGTACAATGCTATGATGTGCACGTGGATAAACTGATGAATTATAGCACTTTGGCCACGACAGCCGAGTTGCAGACGAGTCTTCTGATCTTTCTCTCTGACCGTTTGTGTCTAGCTCCATGGAGTAGGATTTTGACTTTGTATGCATGTGCATAGTGAGTCTATGTATTATCTGGCATTTATTCATTATTATAATTGGAACTGTTGTGCTACTGCTATAAATAACTGCCTGAAACTGCTTGGTTGTTTATTACTGCTACTTAATGTTTATTATTATTATTGCTATTAAAAATGCTATGTGGGCGCTTTGCGCTGTTTTGTTTCTTGCTGCTATAACTGGTAATAATGGTAGGATGTCTTACTGCTTTCTTTTATTTCCATTATTGTCTATCTGTATATTGTGTCCCATCGAAGACGACGGCAAGGAGGTCGAAGCTCCCGATTTCCCCGGCTTCTAGCCCAGCTACGATTAGCGTCTATCATCGGATCATGGCGGCGCGCCCGAGTGGATTTCTGGGTTATGTACGTCTGACCTTCCTCGGAGGGCTAGACTGCTGGTACATTAACCTGAATTCCGAGTGGTTCATCTATGAGGGAGAGGTGTCGATCTCACTAGCTTGGAGGTGTCATGATCCGTCCATCTTCACGAGCAGCATCAACGTGTGTTTGGAGTTCTACTTACCCATCCAGGAGATGTGGGGTAACCGCTACTACACCCCACAGGAGGATACTTTTGTTTCCACTGCTTGGGCCTCGACCCGTCATTCAGTGGCTCCTATGGAGGTTTCCTCAGATGAGGAAGACCCTGAGGAGGACCTCGCGGAGGATCTTGAAGAGGATTCTAACACGATTCCTCCTCATCTGAGGGACTGATATTGCTGATAGCTACTGATGGCTGCCAGTGTTTTATTTTGGGGGCCTGATGTCTTTATTTTGTGAGCTGTATATCTCTGATATCTTGGGGATGCATATGTATGATCCTTTGGGCAGGTACAGTTTTGCTTTTTGTACACCGGCTTTGTAACTAAACAGATTTGATATAAATATATATATATATATATATATATATATATATATATGAATATGCAATGTTGATCAAATGTATGCTTTACTGCTTTTTGCTCTTTATTGCCATTTATATTTTGTCACTATATTCTATTAATCATTATTATAACAAAAAAAAAGTCACCATTTTAATAATACAGCCTTAACCAGATAAATTTAATCATAATAAAATGAACCAGGTCTTAACTTTATTATAATTTTATTTTTTGCATTGTAAATGACAATGTGACATTCCCTCCCAAAAAGGGACATTACAGAAGTCACTTGGTATACTATCGGACCCTTCCGACAAAGAATTTGGCATGGTTTAATAAAATTTAGGACTAAACTTCATGGATCCAAATCCAGAAATCTTTATCTCAAGAAATACTAAAGTTTGTTTGGAATAATTTAACAAGATATGGTTGGAAAATAACCAATCCTTTTTCAAGATCACATCAAATTTACGAGGAAGGTAAACAAATCCAATCAACAGAGAAGATTCAGTCTTTAACAGGTCATAGGATAATTTAAACAACTTGTCTATCAATAATAGGTTCTTAATAGCCATAGTAGAAATAACTTAGTCAAAAGATGACGAAGACATAAACGACCCCAATGGACTCATACAGTCATGTGTCATAAAGGAATGGGTTACCCCCAGAATTATACAGCATAATCAAAGGGTCATCTCTTATGGCACAATCTCCATTGTTTAGATCCTCAGTCTGAGAAACCTTTGCCCCTCCCAGGGTATAAACTTTTCCTCCAGCTTGAGGTCTCGAAGTATGTACCTCATCAACGAAAGGCTTCGTCCTATGCAAAGTACAATTTCTAGCCACATGTCCTAGCTTTCTGCACTTGAAACAAATTATTCCTTCGATCGTACAGTCCCTTATTAAGTGGCCTTTTTTGCATTTGAAGCAGATTACGCCCTTGATCTTACATCCCCTCATTGAGTGGTCCTTGCCACACTGCTTACATTTTGGTAAGGATACCACGGTTGGATTGATTTACTACCACTCGCACCTCCTTCATGTGTTTATTGTTGTTGTTGCTTCCTTGGTTATCGTGAATACGATATCTACCGAAACCGGTTAGGCTTACGGTTCTTCCCTTTCTGGACCCTCGATGGCCCAAAGTTAAAAGGTTTCGCATCCGAAGATTGATCCACATTTGACAGATTCTAAATCCCCGCTATCAGTTTCTGCTGCCGGGCTGCTCTCTGCATTACTTCTGCTACCGCAGCTGTATCCTTATCTTCATTCCCTGCATTCACATGCTTACACCTACCCCTAGCCATTGCCTCTCTTCAAGGATAAACAAATCAAAGTATAAGGAAAATCAAAAGTAATTAATTCAAACATTATTGTCTCCTTTCAGAAACCAAACGCAAAGAGTCACACAACACAACAAGACAAACCCAAAAGACTCTAACTTGAGTTCCTTTATTCTTCCTTCCAGGGCACGATTTCCTATGAGTCCTTAACTCCCAAGCAGTTCTTCAAACCATACCTACACCAGATATTCCTTTCCTAAGAAGATGAGTTCTCTAAACCTCTTGGATGTTTCAGTCCACAAACCCTACAAGTCCTATTTAACTACCCGTTTTCTAACCCATTGGCTCAAACAATTCTAGAGGTAACACAACAAGGGTGTAGATGCAAACCAATCCTAAACAAGTTCAGTCACACTAGCTGAGCTTCTTACTAAAAGAATTCTTATTCCCTTAATACGCCTAGGTGAAGTCATAGTTTCCCGTCCACACAGAACATTACACATTGAGTGGGCCAATACTCAATATCATGTAATTATGCAACAGTAGCTACCAACATTCAACCTATGGCATCCTTTCGCAAACATCTCAATCAAGAGATAAGGAAGTGCACAACACACAAAGAAACTTCTAACATGTCTAAGCATAGTCAATCGATACCCTGGCTCAATAGGATGAACTGCACTCTGATACCACCTAATGTAACACCCCTCGATTTAGTAACCACGGCACAATCGTTATTATACTACGATCACTAAATTTTTGGCATGCTATAATTTAAATAACAAGTTTCCAAAATTTAATTATTGTGTATATAAAGAAAATATGAGCCACAAATGATTAGATACACATGCCGTCATTTAAAAATATAATTTAACAAGATATACTCAAAAGAACCTTCATACAGGTAATACAAAAGAAACATAACTACCTATAATGACGCCTACGTCTAAGGAGTTGGGTACTCCATCGGATCCACCTCGGGATCCTCTCCCGGCTCATCAGAAGACACATGAACAGGACAGAGTGCGGTCTCACGGGCAGGTGCCCTAGCAGCTGAAGCTATAGAATCCTCGTCCTCTCTGGGGATGTGAAGCGGATCACCCCAAAGCTTCCGAATGGATAATGCAAACTCCAAATGCACTGATGTAGTGAGAGTCAAAATAGGATCTCCATCGCGAGTCTTTCTCACAGTCAAGATCAGATCCTTAACATACCATATACGCTCGCCGGCCCAGTCGACTGGCCAAGCATTGGTACCCTCGGTGAACACAATCCTGACGAAACTAATAGAACCCCTTCTTGACGCCATCACCGAACGCAAGAGATCAAACCAAGTCAAATCTAAAAGATTCACCCTCATCCCCTCTACAGTCTTTAACTAACAAACACATAGAACAAGAATAGTGCAAGCAAGAGGTGAGATATCCAACATCATTACCAATTATGGCAGTAAGAAATAGAAATGGCGTAGGACGCCCATATAGCATTACAAGAATACTAAACAGTATCAAGAAGCAAATATTAAACAACTTAACAATTCCAGGCAGTTATAGCATCAATAAGGTAGCAGATCCAATCATCATATAAATTAAATTCCAGATAATATATTGACTCACTATGCACATGCATATGATATCGAAATCCTACTCTATGGAACTAGACACAAACATCAGAGAGAATGATCAAGGAGACATGCCAGTATCTTGTCAGCCTAAAATCAAGTGCTTTCTAAAAAATAATAGTTTTGCGCAACAAGGCTTTATACAGCGGCATTCCCACAAGATCACGATATAGGACAGTGTCTTGGTCCGAATCATTGGTGCGTTTGCATTGGTTTGTCCCACAGCCCAAAGGGGCTACCAATTGTCTGCTGTGAGATGCCTGCGCCCCAACGCCCCCAAGGTCAACAACATGACCTACACTAGACTATTCGCACCGACACTAAGGTGTGATTCAAACTCCTAAGCAACATAGTCTTGACAATTCATCCATCGGACTTTCAAAATGCATGATGACTCAATGCATATTCATGTATATTTAACAATAATATACTCTTCCATAACATGCCACAATTTGGGCCAATAAGCATCAACAGATTCTTGGTCCCACCCATGGACCCATAATGAATATCATCAAGGCATCAAATAATATATTATGCTATTAGGGTTCATTATAGAAATTATGGCTTAATCTTCTAAATTCTTCTCATTAAGTTTCTCTTGAGATAATTTTAATTCGAGTAATTTAATATCTTACTCACACTCATATCCTTCCTTTAATTAAGAATTAATTTAAGTTTTATGATAATATCTCATTCTTGAGTCTTTCCATTTTTATGAATTCCTAATTAATTTCTAATTATCCAATTAACTAAGTTTCACTTTAATTTAGCATTTCTTATGAAATCCTTCCCTAGGGGAATGCCCTTGATTATTAAGTTCCTCACTTAAAGTTTATTTATGCTCACTTAGAAAATTAATTTAAGGTTTTCCAAGTCTCACACACTCTTATTCTTTAATTAGGTCCAAAGATTCACTTTTAGTTTATCAATTAGATTTCTCTCCATTACATTATTAATTATTTAGTCACTTAATCATTTAAATTCCAATGTTGCATGATGTTACATAATTGGATCCTAAAATGACCTTAGAGGTCGTGGCCTCCCAAGGGTAGAACTCTAAGTTTTTCTTAACTTTATTACATTTTATTCACTTGGTTAATTAAGTTTCCATCTTAGTTACAAAATTTCAACCATGATCACCCCACTTGAGGGTCATGGCCGTGAGCCTCCATGAGGAAAGCAAAGGACTTTTATTTCCATTCCATCTAAATCAATTCAAGATCATCAATATACATATACAATCAACCAAATAGATTAAACAAAGCAAAATCAACACACAACCACAAAAATCATACATCAAAGAGAGTAATCCTAACAAGGGTTTCTCACAACTAATACAAAATAAAGTCCTTCACTACCAATAGAGGTTGAAGTGGACCATCTCCCTCTTACCTAAGGGGAAAACAAGAAAAGAACTCCTTTGAAGCTCCTTGATGAATTTCGGCCAAGCTTACCAAAAACCCTAGGAATCACAACTCAACAAATCAACACCAAGGCTTGAAAAATAATGGATCAATGGTCATGGTGATGGCCATGAAAACAAAAATGAAGAAGAAAAGATGAGAGGTCAAGAACCTTACCCTAGAGCTTCAAACTTGAAGCTTGAAGAAGATGGTAGCTTTTCAAGTAGATTCAAACTAGAAAAATGTTTAGAATATGATGGAGATTAAGAAAATATGGTTGCTTTGAATTTTTGCAATGGTGGAGGGCATGGAAATAGGTTGGCCGTGTGGTGTGGTGGTAGAGAGAAAGAGGAGAAAATTTGAGAGAAGAAGAGAGAAGAAAATGTAGAGAGAGAAGTTGATAGAAAAGAAATGGTAACTTTTTAGATTTGAAATTAGAAATGTAATTGATAAAAATGAAAACAAATGTTTGGCTCTCAAATGGCCTTCATGGCCGTGTGGTGAGAGGGAGTGTGTAGCTTTCTTGAGAAGCTTCGTGCGTTTCTCGATAAAGTAAAAAGTAAAGTTATCTCCTAAAGTGAACATTCTAGAAAAGATGATTAACACTCTACTAGAGCTATTATCCAGTGAACAAAAGTTACAGTTAATAGAAATAATGTTTATTATTCATCGGATAATTTTACAGAGCAATGATTTTTATTTATCAAATAAAATCTCAAAAAATGTAAGCCTCGTAAACTGTGTCTAGCCTCAGGTTTAGTAAGATCCCCCATTGACAATTTCACAATTCAAAGTTTACCAGTCTCGGGGAAAATATTTCATTTTCTCGGCTCCGCTCGATATGCACACAAAACGAAGAATATATTAAAATATTCAACATTTTTAGAAAAATCTACAAAAATTCTAAAAAATCACAAATATTAGAAAATGCCTATTTATCATGAAACAAACAATTTTGGGAGTGTTACACTTACTCTGCTCAGTGTGCATATAAAATGAAGAATATATTAAAATATTCGACGTTTCTGAAAAAATCTAAAAAAATTTCTAAAAATCACAAATATTAGAAAATAATTATTTATGATTAAACAAATAATTTTAGGAGTGTTACATTAACCATGTCTCTAATTGTTCCTGCCAAGTCCTCCATATTTTGCCTAGCGTTCCTTCTTGCCATTTGTTACTACACATAAAAAAATACCCTCTTTATTATACTGCCAATAAAAATCAATTCTTACCTTGGAGTACTGGTCAGACCGTACACTAGGCTGTATTTGGACGAACTTCTCTGATACCAAGAATTGTAATGACCCGAATTAATGCATCTCTACTATATTGATAAATTTATTCTAATTATCGTGGTTTAAGGATAAACAAGATAATTATTTTCATAAATTTTTCAAGCATGAAACCAATAGCTAAGATTAACATACGAATATTATCAAGAACATTCATCATAATTCAAGTTACCAGATACTTGTCCAAAGTGACACCACAAAATTTGACCTATGCAAAGGTCATATACAGGCCGGTAGTTAAAAACAACATGTAATACAAATAAAATATCAACACTTTTCTCCTCTGTTCAAGTAGTAGGTGGAGGAGAAATAAGTAGCGGTCAATAGTTAGCATAGCTGGGTCAGGCTACAACAAGGTCACCAAGGTGGGAGGATCACTTGGAATGTAAAGTAGCCAGAAATTGATATAGTCCTAAATTTTGGATGAGCTATGGAGGAGACTTGGATTGTGATCTGCCCAGTAAAGGTGAACAGTTTAGTCTCCATGTCATAGGACCAGCTTCCCTCACCCAACCAAACCACAATGGTGCTCATATCTGCGGGTCTAGAATACCACGATAAAATCACAAGGGGTGAGAAATGATTTCTCAGTAGGAAAAGACTTTAACAAAAAAACATAACTAATGGCATTCCAGGGGAATCGGGTTTTTGTTTAAAGAAAAGTCCATGATAGTAATTAATTTTTGTTATTTAGAAAAATCTCTGATTCCCAAAATATTTTTCTTTCAAAAATACATTCTCTACAAAATAAAATAGATGTTAGAAATTTACAGTTAAACGATAAGAAATAAAATTTCATATACAAACAATGTTATAAATTGTATTAGTGGAGAATAGAAACATTCACATATCTACTGTAATATTCACACTCCTAATAAATGTATTAAAGCACTATAATAAACATTTATACTGATCACAATTAAAATGTAAACAAGAAAAAACTATCGTAGAAATATTTTAAGTGTCTTTTACTTAAAACCAACTCCATGAAGTGCTCCTTTGGGATAGCAGATGGATGAGAGTACACATACCTCCTATTGCATGTTCTCCATCATCTTGGAGATAAAGGGCATGTCAAAGTAATGCCACCTCTGGAAGCGATCCCCACGATAAACAAAATCACAATCCAACTAGGACTTGTCCTACCCTGGATAAACGTGTGGTCACAATAGCATTACTCCCAAGGGTTTCACTACCCCCAATCTACTCCTCACATATCATCGTGTAGGCTAATCCCAAGGAATCCTTGTCGTCCCACTTTTATCTTATCACATAATATAATTTAAAAGCTCATGGTGACATTAAAATGGAACTTATCAAAATAGATTCCAATAATTTAGTTCAAAGCTCACGGCCATCAACCAAGTTCCAACATCCAATTTTTCCATCTAAGTTTATTTCAAGTTAAAGATTCCACATGAGCATAGGCATCACAGTCACTTTACATAACTCAAGAATTTCCAAATAGCATAGTTAAAATAATCAAGACTCTACCAACCCCATAATATTAATCAAGTAAAGATATAATAACTTAAACCATTTATGTCAAGCAATTCCAAGCAAGCATGTCTTCTATAATCATGAACAACATCACCATTCCAACAATCATTGAAGCTCGGCTATCCACTTAAGTAAGCAACTTACCTTTGTATTCAAAAAGAAAATTTAGTTGACTTGATGTTAAAGACAATTATAGACAGCATAGCGTTTAGATTAGCAAAGTAGTTAATTAAATCCAAAATAGTAACTTACGTAAACAAGGCTTATAATAAATTGTTAGTACTACAATATATTTAATTTATAGTACTCCCTCATAAATTAAGGGCTGAAACAGAAATTGTTCTTGTTAGAGAAGAAAAGAAGAATGAAGATTTAAGAAAATAATAAAAAAAAATTTCATGAGAAAGAGTTGTTGAGAAGTGATTTCCCCATTTGTTTTTCCTACATTGACCACTTCCCTAATAGAAAGAAAGGTAGATGATGTTTCTTCAAGGATCCACAGGTGATGAAGACAACAATGGAGAGTGTTTGTGGATATAGAAAATTAGAGAGTGAGTTGGAAGAGCTATGTGAGGATAGAAGTGAAAGTGGTATATTGTCCAAGGAGAGCTTCAAAGACTTAAAGCCTCTTAAAATACCGTCCATGGTTTTCTTGGGCAGAATTAAAATTGCCATCATTACCTTCATGGCTAGGCTAGCCCTAGGGGTAGCTTGGTGGCAGTTTCCATTAATGGAAGAGTGTCTTTGTTGGGTACTTGGAGAGAACATCACGTTGACAACTCAAATTACTTGGTGGCAACTCAAATGCTTATGAAATGTAATACATTAATGCTTATGAAATGTAATACATTAATGCTTATGAAATGTCATGTCCTTTGACAAAGTGTCCATCCATTACTTTGACTTGAGCTAAGTGCGTACCCATTCTTTAACCATATGCTTATGGAATGTCATGTCCTTCGACAAAGTGCCCCTTACGTTACTTTGACCGGGGTTGAGTGCTTTCTCACTCTTTAGCCATATGTTAATGCTTATGATATGCTAATGTCATGACATTCTAAATTCTCTTATTCGATCAATTCTCTAAGCCCTTTTTCGAACAACATCGAAAATAATTTCACTTGGTTATGCCTTTAAAATAACTCCATGCCTTTTCGATTAGAATAAAAAACATGTCATTCAAATAACTCTCAGTTTATTCTATTAACCTTGAAAACATCATTCTAGAATGGCCTTCTTGAATAGCTCTTGTAACGTCCCGAGATAGCCTGCAGGATTGATGAGTGTCCCCACAAACCAACACAGGTCTTTTCAGCATGCTTTGTTCTCACTCACACTCATCCTAAGAAACTTCCCAAGAGGTCACTCATCCCATAAGTGCTCCAAGTCAAGCATGCTTAACAATAGAGTACTTATATTCTTAGCTCCCGAAAAGAAGACGCATCTTGTTGATATGGGTGGTGCTAATCAATTCCTTTAAGTCATCCTTAACTATATAGTCCCATACTTGCACAGTCTTTGGATCCTTCTCATTCCGGTGTGTATTCAGTTCATTCATGTGTCCCTCCGCCTAGAAGCCTGCCAGAAGTTGCTCCTTGTCCGTGCTTCATCTTTTGCACTGGCAACCACTCCCCGCCCTCGTCGGCCTTGGGTGTCATATGCCCACCACCTTCTACATGGTTTGTCCTCGAACTACACCGTACTTGAAGAGGTCCCGCTCTGATATCATTTGTAACATCTTGAGACTGCTTGCAGGATCAATGAGTGTCCCCAAAAACCAACAGGGGTCTTTTCAGCGTGCTTTGTCCTCATTCACACGCATCCTAGGAAACTTCCTAGGTGGTCACCCATCCCACAAGTGCTCCAAGTCAAGCACGCTTAACTATGGAGTACTTATATTCTTGGCTCCCGAAAAGAAAATGCATCTTGTTGATATGGGTGGTGCTAATCAATTCCTTTAAGTCATCCTCAACTATACAGTCCCATACCTGCATAGTCTCTGGATCCCTCTTATTCCAGTGTGTATTCAGTTCATTCATATGTCCTTCCACCTAGAAGCCTTCCAAGAGCCACTCCTTGTCCGTGCTTCATCTTTTGCACCGGTGACCACTCACCGACCTCGTCAGCCCAGGGTGTCACATAAAACTGGTGTAACGCCCCCTTAGCAAGGGCGTCACACACATCAAACGAAACTCAAAAGAAACTATTAAGACTAGGTTTATTTCATCTATAGGTATTAACCTGTGTATCAATAAAGCATCCTAACTTGGCAATTCTCTTTTAACTTTTCTTTTCTTTTCCTTTTATTGTAAGCAAAAAACATAGACTTAGCGAAACTCAACATGAAGATCAAACTATACATTTATACAAAAGATACATACTATATATATTTAGATACATAACATAAGTAATTAAATACGTCAACAGTTAGCAAAAGAAAGTAGAAGTTTTACATGCTTTAAAGGTTATACACAGACAACCACTAAGACTACAAAAAGTATCATGCCCCCAATAGCTACTAAAAAGGAGCCTTAGAGGGATCCTCCTTAGGTTCCTCCACAGGATCCTCCTCAGAAGAGGAAATCCTTATAGGAGCAACAGATTCATGAGCAGGAGCTCGTGCAGAGGATAGGAACTAATCCTCGTGTGGAGTATACTTACGATCACCCCACACCTCACGTATCGACATGTAGAACTCCAGCGATACCTAACATCCAAAGAGAAAACAGGTGGATCATAACCACCCCAAGCCAAAGATATAGTCACATCTCCCACATAGACGAAACGCTTGGTGATCAAGTCAACGTGCCAAGAGTCACCACCTTTGTGAAACCTCAGTCTGGCATACCCAAGAAAACCTCGCCGAGATGCCATAGCTGAGCAGAAGACTAACTCGCCCCAAAACCAGGAAACTTAGGCTCTTCCTCACCTCAGACTTTTAAGAGGCATGGATATAAACAGAATAGCAGAATATAGAAAAAAAAGTAAGATATCCAACATCAATACCAGTTATGGCAGTAAAGAACCATAAATGGCGCAAGACGCCATATAGCATGGCAAGCATAATACACAGCATCAAGATTCAAATGATAAATAATTTGATAGTATAGATGGTCAAAACATCATTAAAATAAACAGTTCCATAATCACATATATTTATGCCAGATAAATATGTTGACCCATTATGCACATGCACATGTACCGAAATCCTACTCCATGGAGCTAGACACAACATCAGAGAGAATGATTAAGGAGACATGCCTGTATCTCATCAGCCTCAAATCAAGTGCTTTCAATATCAACAAATTGCGCAACATGGCTTATACAAGGCATTCTTCACAAGATCGCGATATAGGACAGTGTCTCGGTACGGATCGTCAATGCATTTGCATCGATCTGTCCCACGGCACAGAGGAGCTAGCAACTGTCCATTGTGAGACACCGGCACCCCGATGCCCCCAAGGTCAACAAGTGATCTACACTAGTCTATTCGCACTCTCACTTAGGTGTGATTCATCTCCTAGGCATATAGCCTTACAAACAGAGTCCAACGGACTTTCACAATGCATGATGACTCAATGCACATATATACAGATATTCAATAATAGTATGACTTGTCCATAATTACACGCCACATTAGGCCCACTCAATTATCAACAATCCTTGGTCCCACTTATGGACCCACAACAAGTCATTGTCCAAATCTCTAGGGTGAAAACATACTTTTCCTATTAAACCCCGCTAGGGGAATTCTCTAGTATTTTTTTTATTCAATCTTTATTAACTTTAATTAAATAAGTTATTTCTTTTGTCTTAAACCAAACTCATTTAGAATAATCATTTTAAGTTTCTCAAAACCTAACTCACGTTCATGTTCTTTCTTTGGTCCAAAAATCACTCTAGGCTATAGGATAAAGTTTGTTTTTTATTGTTTCCATATCATGAATTCCTAATTAAATGTCTACTCATTTAATTAACTAAGTTTTAACTTGATACAAAAGTCTCACCTTGGATGCCCAATGAGGCCATAAGCCTCCAAGGGACTAGGAATCCAACATTTTTCTTCACCTCTCTAACCAATCATCATTTAATTGCTTAAGTCCCAAATTAACACAAAAGTTCCATCTTGGACCCATCAAAGGGCCTCTTGGCCATGAGCCTCCAAACCAAAGGGGTAAGAATCCTTTGCTTTCCATATATGCATCCAAGTATCCAATGCATTCCAAATCCATCAAGTTACACAATAGCAAGTATTAAAGTCATACAACATAATGAGCAACCCACACATGGATTCCTCACCATCAACACAAAAGTATGTTCCTCACCACCATGATAGGTTGAAGAGGATGATATCCTTCTTACCTAAAGAGACGACAAAAGAAAGCAAGCTCCTTGATGTTTTCTTGTAAATTTTCATCCACCACCACTAATGAAACCCTAGGATAGTCAAACTCACACAATCAACAACCAAAGCTTGAAAAAAGGAGTCCTTGATCCCAAAGGTGACCAAGGATCAAGAAAATGAGAAGAGAAAAGATGAAAATCAAGAACTTTACCTCAAAGCTTCAAGTTTTAAGGCTTGGTAGAAAGTGATGAAGATGAAAGAATCAAGAGATGATCACCAAAGAGAAAAACTACAAGATGTTGAGAGGATTCAAGAATCTAGTTTGGTTTGAGCAAGCAAGCTTGGGTGGCCAACAATGGTGTTGAGGCTGTGAGAATAGAGAGGAAGGATGGAGATGAGAGAAAAAACGAGAGAAAGGAAAAATGAGATAATGAAAAGTGAAACTTTGTTTGAAATGAAAAAGATGACAATTTTTGGTCCTCTTTTCCCCCCAAATTATCGTGGGGTCACAAAGGGAGGAGAGAGAAAAAGTGAAGCTTCCTTGAGAAGCTTAGTAAAAAGTTTCCTTTAGAAGTTTCACACACTTTTTGAAAAAGTCATGGGTGATGTCATGGTGATGATGTCATCTTGGTGATGTCATTAAAGTACTCCCTAGAAAAGATGACTAACACTCTATTAAATCTATTATCCAGTGGACAAAGGTTACAGTTAGAAAAAATAGTATTTATTGTCCAATAGATAATAAAATGTTATCGCGATTTTATTTATTAAATAAAATCTCAAAAAACAAAAAATTTATAAATTGTGTCTAAAGTTTCCAGCCCCACTCAGCGTGCACGTAAAGTGAGAAATATATTAAAATAATTAAAATCATCGAATAATTCACAAAAATTCTCAAAAATCACAAATATTATAAATAGCATGTATAATAGAAAATAAAAATTTTTGGGGTGTTATAACTCTCCCCTTCTAAAAAGAAATTTCTTCCTCCAACCTTTCATACCTCAGAATTGATGTGGATGTTATTCCTTCATCTTGTCCCCTAACTCTCATGTCGCATCTCCGATTATATCACTCCAAATCACTTTCACTAATGGAATTTTCTTTTCTCTGAGTTGCTTCACTCTCATATCCTTAATCTATACAGGAAGTGTCTCATAGGTCAAATTCTCTTTTAATTGTACTGTATCCAGTGCTTTGACGTGGTTTGGATCAGGAATGTATTTTCGCAATTGAGGCACATGAAAAACATTGTGAAGGTTAGAAAGAAAAGGTGGTAAAGCCATTTGGTAGGCTACTGGACCTATCCGACGAAGAATTTGGTAAGGTCCGATGAACTTTGGAGTGAGTTTTCTAGATATAAGAACTCGAATGACCCCAGTCGTGGGTGTGACTTTCAAAAACACATGCTCGCCTACCTCAAACTCAAGAGGCTTCCTTCTTTTATCCGCATAGCTTTTCTGTCGACTCTGAGCCGATCACATCTTTTCATGAATCATCTTAACCTTTTTCGTTGTTTGTTGCACAAGATCTGGTCCGATTATGAATTGCTCTCCATCTTGGTACCAACACAAAGGTGTTCTGCACCGTCGTCTGTATAGAGCTTCATAGGGTGCCATCCCTATGCTCGAGTGAAAATTGTTATTGTAGGTGAACTCTATCAAAGGCAAAACTTCATCCCAACTTTCAGTCTGTTCTAGAGTACAAGCTCTCAGTAGATCTTCCAGCGATTAGATCATCCTTTCTGTTTGACCATCTGTTTGAGGATGATAGGAAGAACTCAAATGAAGTTTCATTCCCATTATTTCTTGTAGGCTCTACCAAAACCTTGAGGTAAACCTCGGATCTCTATCAGAAACAATACTGGAAGGTACACCATGAAGTCTAACAATCTTGCCAATATACAATTGAGCTAACCTCTCCATCAATTACCTTATGTTAATCAGTAAGAAGTGCGTAGGCTTCGTAAGCCGATCTACAATTACCTATACTGAGTAGTAACCTTTTCAAATCTTCGGTAATCCAACTACGAAATCTATTGCAATACTATCCCATTTCTATTCAGAAATAGTTAGATGTTGCAACATTCCTGAAAGTCTCTGGTGGTCAACCTTGGCTTTCTGACAAACCAGGTAAGACGACACGTACTTGGCAATGTCCCTCTTCATTCCGTGCCACCAGAATAACTACTTCAGATGTTGGTACATTTTGGTCATTCCTGGGTGTATACGCAACAGGCTCGTGTGGGCTTCATCAATAATTAATTTCCTCAGCTCTAGATCACTAGGCACACAAACCCTGCCTTTGAACCTTAGAATACCATCATGTCCTTCCTGAACTATTGACACAATGTCTCGCTTCATCAATTCCCCCTCATTTTGCTAAAACTTGTTATGTTTATATTTTTCTCAGATTTCTTCCATCAAATCACTTGAGATGGTAACCACATTCAAACAAATCTTCTCTGGTGTCAACTCCACGGACATCCACATATTCCAGAATTATTCTATTAATTCCTTTTCCTTGATCAACATAGCAGAGATACAAAGCATCTTTCTACTTAAAGTGTCTGCTACCACGTTTGCCTTTCCAGGATGATACCGGAGTTGAAAATCATAGTCTTTCAAAAATTCTAACCACCTTCTCTACCTCATGTTCAGCTCCTTTTGCTCAAATAGGTACTTTAGACTCTTATGGTCGTTGTAGACATTAAACATTGCTCCGTAAAGAAAATGTCTCTATATTTTCAAAGCAAACACCACAACTGCTAACTCCAGGTCATGCGTAGGATAATTCTTTTTATCTACTCTCAGCTGCCTTGAAGCATAAGCCACCACTTTCCAATTTTGCATGAGCACGTATCCTAATCCTTGATGTGAAGCATCACAAACACTTCAAAGGGTTCATTGGGATCAAGTAGAACCAAAACTGGTGTAGTAGTCAGTCATCTCTTCAATTCTTGGAAACTCTCTTCATAATCATCGGTCCATACAAAGGCTTAGTTCTTTCTCGTAAGTTAAGTGAAAGGTCCTGCTATCTTAGAAAATCCTTCAATGAATCTTCGATAATAACTAGCTAAGTCACAGTCTTCGGCCTTTCCCACTACAGAACTGTCCACTACAATTCCATCCTCTAAGATTACATGACCTAAAAACTTAGCCTCTTCTAGCCAGAATTCACACTTTGATAACTTGACATACAACTTCTTCTCTTTTAGGATCTGGAGAACTACATTGAGATGTTTAACATGTTCCTCCTGATTTCGAGAATAGATTAGAATGTCATAAAAAAAAATAACGACAAATCTGTCTAAGTAAGTATGAAAGATCCTATTCATGTAATCCATGAATATGGCAGGTGCATTCGTCACTCTAAACAGCATCATAAGATACTCATAATGTCCGTAACGTGTACAAAAAGCCGTTATAGGAATATCCTCTACTTTCACTTGGATTTGATGATAGCCCAAACACAGATCGATCTTAGAGAAAACAAAAGCTCCTCTCAGCTGAGCCATCAAATCATCTATCCTCGAAAGTGGATACCTGTTCTTGATCATGACCTTGTTCAACTGATGATAATCTACACAAAAGCGTGAAGTTCCATCCTTTTTCTTGACCAGTAACACTGGCGCTCACCAGGGTGATACACTAGGCCTGACAAACTGTTTTCCCAAAAGTTCTTCCAACTGCTTCTTGAGTTCAACTAATTCTGATGGCGACATCCTGTAGGGTGCTATGGATATGGGACCGCATCCAGGCACAAGATTGATAATAAACTTTATCTCCCGCTCAGGCGATAAACTCGGTACCTTATCAGGAAAGATTTCAAGAAACTCATTGACTATTGGAATAGCCTTCACATCTATATCGCTCTCGACTTTTAAGGAAGACAATAGCATGTATCCCTGAGCTCATTCTTTCAAGAAAGCTTGAACTTGGTTGGCCGTCAAAAATCTAGAAACTTCAGCCATAGGGAAAACTATGATTTTACTGGAATAGTCTAATAGGATATGGTTGGAAGATAACCAATCCATTCCTAATATCACATCTATTTGAGAAAAAGGTAAACAGATCAAATCAACAAAAAAGATTCGACCTTCAATAGATAAAGGACAGTTCAAAAAAACTTAGGTAGTAACAACCGGTTTAGCAGTAGGGGTAGAAACACTCAAATGAAAGGGCAAAGAAGACACACGTAAACCTAATCGGTGCACATAGTCATAAGCAATAAAATAATGGGTTTTTCCCAAATGATATAGTACAGATAAAAGATTACCTCCTATGGTACCATATCCCTTTATCAGATCTTCAGATTGGGAGGCTTCCGCTCCACTCATCATGTAAACTCTGCCTCCTACCTGAGGTTTTGTAACTCGTGCATTATTGACAGAAGGCTCTGCCTTGGGTTGGTTGTAATCTCTGGAGATATGTCTAGGCTTTCCACATCTGAAGCAACTAATTCCCTTGATCATGCAATCCCTTGTCAGGTGGTCCTTTCCACATTTCAAACACTTTGGTGAAGACGCCACAGTCTGACTAACTCGATGGCCACCAGAATTTCCACTAAAGCGTCCACTAGGTGATTGTTGTTGACTTCCCAGTGGTCAAGAATAGGGCTTCCTCTGAAATCGATTATTGTTGTTTCCTCCCCTTTGGAACCTAGATAGTCCAAAGTTGCGATTCCTCGCCTCTCGAGATGGTTTTAACTTTTCAAGTCTACAACACATATCCATCAAGGCTAAGAACTGATTCATTCTCATTGGCAGTACTCCTTTCTTCAATTCAACCCTTAGACCTTCTTCAAACTTACGGAATTTCCACACCTTATCAGGATAAAATTGAAGATACCGTGAGAACTTTGACAAGCTCTCAAACTTTGTAGCATACTCGTTAACCGTCATCCCACCATATCGTAACCCAAGGAATTCCATTTCCTTGGCATGCCTTGCACTATCCGAAAAATACTTTTCCAGAAATGCATTATAGAATACTTCTCATATAATTTCCCTTTCTTCTGCTTGTAGTAATCTTTGTATTTGGCATTGACTAAAGCAATGGTTTTGATGATAACATACAAGAAAGGAATGGAAGTGCAAAGATCAACTCCTAAGACTCTTTAAGTTTAGCTTATAGGACTTAGATATTGTGTAAAGATAAAAAGGAATCACACTAAGCTCAAATAAGTTTTAAACATATTTAAGTGTTTTTAAAATGTTTAAATGCCCAACAAACTATCTTGGAAAGCTAGTTATGGTAATATTTCAAATCTAGAAAAAATAGTCAAGTTTATGTTTTACAAAACTGACATATAGTTACTCTTTTTATCATAACTTTCAAACTACTTTGAGTTTTGTCGTGAAATTATTGCATATGAAAATAGACTCAAAGATCTTTTTGATGAGTGATCATTTGTTTTAAACGGATAAGAAATGAAGAAGTTATGATCATTTAAAGTTAGTTTTCTAAAATAGTCAAGTTTGTGTTTTGCAAAACTGACCTTTAGTTACTAATTTGATTATATCTTTCAAAATACTTTGATTTTTGTTCTGAAACTTCTTTCATGAAAATATACTCAAAGATCTTTCCAATGAGTGGTCATTCGTTTTAATCAAATAAGAAATGAAGAAGTTATGACCTTTTAAAGTCAGTTTTCAAAACCAGAAATGTTGTAATCGATTACACAAGTCATGTAATCAATTACAACGTTGACAGAAGCCATGTAATCGATTACAGAAAGTGTGTAATCGATTACAAAGTGCCCAGAAAGCTTGTAATCGATTACATGAAGCTTGTAATCGATTATCAAGTGCCCAAGAACGTTTTTAACGGCTATAAACGGCTAGTTTTCATAAAAAAATTATTTCTAAACACTACCAATGACTATTTTATCACTTGGGCTCTATATATAAGTGTTGTATGAAGCTTATCCACCTTAAGAACACTAGAATTGATCCTTGAAACATCAAAATCATATTTTGAGCTTTAAAGTGTGAATCCTTGATACCCATAGAGTTTCAATTTGTATTATCCACTCTTGAGAGAGTTTTCTATCATCTATACTTTGTTCTTCAAGTTGTATATCTACTCTTGTGAGAGTTTATATTCTTTCTCTTCATCTTAATCTTTGTTTTGAGAGGGTGAGGTATCCCTCTTGAGTAAAGGGTGAGATATCCCTTAGAAAGTGAGGCATCTCTCAAAGTTGGTAAAGGGTGAGGTATCCCTTGAGGGTGAAGCATCCCTCAAAAGTTATAAAGGGTGAGGTATCCCTGTTTGAGGCTCAAGCATAAGGGTGAGGTATCCCAAGGTGTGTTGAGTACTCTCAATTGTAAAGATTGTCAAGCACCTATTGAAGCTTGAAGATATAGTGGAAAATCTCTATGTGTTTGATGCTCATCTGTGAAGACTTGTTTTGATGATAACAAACAGGAAGAATAAATGAAGATGATATATAGATCAAGTCCGAGTTTATATTTTGTTTAGCATTAGGACTTAGGATCTATTGTACGGAGCTCACATTGATATCTCGTTGTTTTTGAAAGAAAAGAGAAAAATTGTTTTAAACTCAGTATCCTTGAAAACATCCTTCTGAAACTCTTTTTTAAACTGAGTTATTCGAATAAAGCTTTGCTTATTCGAATAATCATGCTCACGTGGTTTGTTTTCTAAAAGATGTTATTCAAATAAATACCCCGTTATTCGAATAACCAAGGCTTTTCAGAAATCTGTTTTATAAATAGCTATTCGAATAAATCGTCTCTTATTCGAATAAATGAAGTTTTCAGAACTTAGCCTTGAGTAAGTTATTCGAATAGATCATACGCTATTCGAATAAAACCCTTCTTTTAAAACATGTTATTCGAATAGAGGAGTCGTTATTCGAATAAACGTGCGTTTTCACAAACTCTGATTTTAACAGAGTTATTCGAATAACAGGTTGGTTATTCGAATAACCCATCTTGAATGAGTTTTTCAGAAACAGTGTTATTCGAATAAGCCTTCGCTTTAATCGAATAAACACGGAACTTGGTTTACGAAAATAGAAACAGACAGCTTTCAAATTTGTTTTTAAATGACATTAATTATACCCAACGGCTAATTAACCTAGTTTTACCTATAAATAGCAAGTCTGGGTCACGTTTTCCATGATCTATTATTCTGAACTATTTTCTGATTACTCTGTCTTTGTGAAAACTATTTTCTACGCTCTTCTTGCTTAAAAACTTTGAGATATTTCTATGAGAGCTCTATTAGCACTTCAACTTGTATTACATACTCTGTTTGAGAGTTTCTCTTCATCTCTATTTTCTTATAATCTGTATCAAGGGTGAGGTATCCCTCAAGGTTTGTATAAGGGTGAGGTATCCCTGTAGGCTGAGACTTTAGCACAAGGGTTTAGTGTCCCTGTGTGTGAAAAGTGCTCTAATTTGTAACGGTAGCAAGCACCTATTGAAGCTTGTATACTTAGTGAAAAATCTCGGCTTTCGAGGACTGGACGTAGACCACAAGTGGGTTAGTGGTCGAACCAGGATAAATCTTGTACTCGCTTCTCTTTTCCCTAATCTCTTTATTTTATGCAATTTATTTTATTGCACATTTATTTTACGCTGTTCTTTATTGCTTCTTTTCTTCTTCTCATTCTTTCTATGCATTTATTTATTAAGCTTTTGATATTCATTTTAATTAAAAAGAGGTTTTGCAAAAAAGTTTTTTATACTCAATTCACCCCCTCTTGAGTATCGGAAGCCACTTGGTAACAAGTGGTATCGAGCTAGACTCTTGTATAAAGAGCTTAGCAGCTTCAAGAGTATATGGCTTCTTCAAATGGTTTTTCGAAGGATCCTCCATAAACCGACCACCCTTTTTTAATGGGGATGGTTACGCATATTGGAAGGAAAGAATGAAAATCTTCATCGAAGCTATTGATCTAGATGTTTGGGATGCTGTCAAAAACGGCGCTTTTATACCCACACATGAGGTTGATGGTGTAAGGACCGAAACACCACGAAATAAATGGTCTGATGAAGACAAAAGAAAAGTTCAATTTAATTTAAAAGCCAAAAATATTATTACTACTTTGCTTTGGGATATGATGAGTTTTTAGAATTTCAAATTGTAAAGCTGCTAAAGAAATGTGGGATACTTTGCAAGTTACCCATGAGGGTACTAGTGAAGTTAAGAGGTCGAGAATCAATTCTCTAACTCATGAATATGAACTATTCGAGAATGAACCAAGGAGAAAGCATTCGGAAATGCAAAGAGGTTCACCCACATAGTTAATCATCTTGCATATTTAGGCAAAAGCTTTTCTAATGAAGATTTGATTAACAAAGTGTTGAGATGTCTTAGCGGGATTTGGCAACCCAAAGTGACAGGTTATATCCGAATCGAGGGATCTGTCCACAATGACTCTAGCTACCCTCTTTGGAAAACTTCACGAGCACGAGTTGGAGTTAAGCAGATTAAGCCAAAGCGAAGAGAATGATAAAAAGAAAAAGGGAATAGCACTCAAAGCCACTTCTTCATTAATCGACAATGATGATGAAGAAAATGAAGAAGGCTCAGAAAACGTTGAGGTAAGTGAAGAAAATTTAAGTTTGTTGGTTAAAAAGTTTGGTAAATTTCTCAGGAAAAAGAGAACGCAAAAAAGACCTCCCTTCCCTCCTAAAAAGACACACTTCAAAGGAGAAGGAGCTTCATCGACTCCAACTTGCTATGAATATGGCAAACCTGGTCACATGAAAATGGAGTGCCCAGTTTATCAAAAGAAGAAGGAAAAATTTGAAAAGAAGCCCTTCAAGGAAAGAAAAGGAAGAAAAGCCTACATAGCGTGGGATGAAAACGACATGGACTCAACTGACAGTTCAGATAGCGAAGAAGCTCAACTGTGTCTCATGGCAAAAGGAGATGAAGAAGAAAGCGAAAACGAGGTAAGTTCTAATACTTTATTACCTTTTTACGATGAGTTATAAGATGCTTTTGAGGAATTACATGAAGAATCTTTAAAACTCACAAAAATTATTTCTTCATCTAAGAAAACAATTTCTTCTTTAGAAAAACAAATTCTTGTTTTAAATAAAGAAATAGAAGAATTGAAAATTGAAAATGAAACTTTAGGAATCATTGATGCATGCACAAATCATTCTTCACATGCTTCTTCTTCCTCTTCTTGTTCTTCATGTCATACACTTGAAAAAGAAAATGAAGATCTAAAGAATACTCTTTCTATATTCACTTTTGGAAGGGATAACTTAAATATTTTATTAGGAAGACAAAGAGTGATTTTTCAAACAGCCGGGATAGGTTATAACCCGAAAAATCAACAAAAACTCTATAAAAATTTCTTTGTGCATTCTAGTATTTCAAGTAGCCCTTTTATTAAATGTTTTTATTGTGGAAGAAAAGGACATAGTGCTTCAACATGCAATGCAAGGAAAAACATAAATACAAAAATTAGAACAAAAATGGTTTGGGTTCCCAATGGTACTATACCCAAAACTGACACACAAGGACCCAAGAAAATTTGGGTACCAAAAGTTAAAAATTAAACTTGTGTTGTAGGTGTTCCTGAAAGCCAGGAGTTCAAATTGGTATCTTGATAGCGGCTGCTCCAAGCACATGACCGGGGATGACTCAAAGTTCACCGCACTTATTCCCAAGAATCATGGACACGTCACTTATGGCGATAATAACAAGGGTAAAATTCTTAGAATCGGTAAAGTCGGTAAGAACCCTAACTCTTCCATTGAAAATGTGCTGCTTGTTGAAGGCTTGAAACACAACTTACTTAGTATTAGCCAATTATGTGATAAAGGAAATAAAGTTATATTTGATTCAAACTGTTGCATAATTGAAGATAAAAATGACAAGCATGTTAAATTTATTGGTCATAGAGTAAACAACATCTATATGATTAGTCTTGATGAATATCTTCAAATGATGCGAAATGTCTTTTGAGTAAGAATGATGATTCATGGTTATGGCATAGGAGAATTCCACACATTCACATGGATCACTTAAAGAAGTTGGTCTCTAAAGAGCTAGTAATTGGACTACCCAAGCTTAATTTTATAAAAGATAAATTATGTGATGCATGTCAAAAGGGTAAACAAATAAAAGTCTTTTTTAAAGTGAAAAATATAGTTTCTACCACTAGACCTTTACAACTTTTGCACATGGATCTGTTTGGACCTTCTAGAACTATGAGCTTTGGTGGGAATTACTATGCTTTAGTGATTGTGGATGATTTTTCTAAGTTTACATGGACTTTATTTCTTGCAAATAAAAACGATGCATTTCTAGCTTTTAAAAGACTTGCCAAAATTATTCAAAATGAAAAAGGTTTTCAAATCTCTTCTATAAGAAATGACCATGGTGGGGAATTTGAAAACAATGTTTTTGAAAATTACTGTGATGAACATGGCATTAATCATAATTTCTCTACCCCTAGAACTCTGCAACAAAACGGAGTTGTAGAAAGGAAAAACCGTTCTTTAGAAGAAATGACGAGAACTATGCTTAATGAGGCTGCTCTTCCTAAATAATTTTGGGCGATCTTTGTAAGTACAGCTTGTTATGTAATGAACCAGCCCTTATAAGGCCTATTTTAAAGAAAACCCCATATGAGTTGTATAAGGGAAGAAAGCCAAATGTCTCACACTTTCATGTTTTTGGTTGCAAATGTTTTGTTTTAAATAATGGAAAAGATAATTTAGGCAAGTTTGATGCTAAGTCTGATGAAGGTATATTTCTTGGCTACTCAAATCATAGTAAAGCTTTTCGCATTTACAATAAAAGAACTATGACTATTGAAGAATCTATACATGTTGGATTTGATGAAACTGACCAAAGTGGATCGAGAAAGGATCTTGTTGTTGATGATGTTGCAGAAATCTTGGCGGAAACACATTTGGATAGTAAAGAAAAGGAAATCAAGGAGAAAGAGGATGAACAAAGACAAGAAGATTCGCAAGCTTTGGAACTTCCCAAAGAATGGCGAACTTCAAAATATCACTCCATTGATCAAATTATCGGTGATGTATCTAAAGGTGTAAGTACTCGTAACTCCCTTAGAAATACTTGTAATCACTTAGCGTTTGTTTCTCAAATTGAACCTAAGGATTTAATTGAAGCTTTTGATGATGAACATTAGATCTTAGCTATGCATGAGGAATTAAATAAGTTTGAAAGAAATCAAGTTTGGGAATTAGTTGCTAGACCTAATAATCACCCTATAATTAGAACTAAATGGGTTTTTAGAAACAAACTTGATGAAAATGGATTAATAACTAGAAACAAAGCTAGATTGGTTGCTAAAGGGTATAATCAAGAAGAAGGTATAGATTATGAAGAAACCTATGCACCTGTAGCTAGACTAGAAGCTATTAGAATGTTACTTGCTTATGCTTGCATCATGGATTTCAAATTATATCAAATGGATGTCAAGAGTGCTTTTCTAAATGGTTTTATTCAAGAGGAAGTATACATTGAACAACCTCCAAGTTTTGAAAATCATGAATTGTCCAACCATGTTTTTAAACTTAAAAAGGCTTTATATGGCTTAAAGCAAGCTCCTAGAGCTTGGTATGAAAGGTTGAGTAAGTTTCTTTTGGAAAATGGTTTTTCAAGAGGAAAAGTCGACACTACTCTTTTTATTAAAAATAAAATGCATGACATTCTTCTTGTGCAAGTATATGTGGATGATATTATCTTCGGTGCTACTAATGAATCCCTTTGCAAAGATTTTGCTAAGTCAATGCAAAATGAGTTTGAAATATCAATGATGGGAGAATTGAACTTCTTCCTCGGACTTCAAATCAAACAAACGGACGAAGGGACTTTCATAAGTCAAACCAAATACTGCAAGGAATTGCTCAAGAGATTCGAAATGGAAAGCGCTAAACACATGGCCACTCCGATGGGCACATCTTGCTACTTGGATAAAGATGAAGGAGGTAAATCAGTAGAAATAACGAAATATAGAGGTATGATTGGATCTCTCCTTGATCTTACTGCTAGTAGGCCCGATATTATGTTTAGTGTGTGCATGTGTGCTAGATATCAGGCAAACCCTAAGGAATCTCACTTAAGTGCTGTCAAACGAATAATGAAATACCTAGTAGGCACTTCACAAATAGGCTTATGGTACTCTAACGGTGCCTCTTATAGACTAATAGGTTATTCTGACTCTGATTTTGCTGGGTGCAAATTGGACAGAAAAAGTACTAGTGGGACATGCCACTTGCTTGGTAGTTCTTTAGTTTCTTGGCATAGCAAAAAATAAAATAGTGTGGCTTTGTCTACCGCTGAGGCTGAATATGTTGCAGCCCAGAGTTCTCACGCTTAAATCCTATGGATGAAGCAACAGCTCTTAGACTACGGTCTTCAGCTTGATGACATCCCGATAAGATGTGATAACACTAGTGCAATAAATATCTCTAAGAATCCCATACTGCACTCTAGAACAAAGCATATAGAGATAAGACATCACTTTATCAGAGATCATGTACAAAAAGGGGGACTGCATTCTTGAGTTTGTTGAAACATCTAAGCAACTTGCAGATATCTTTACTAAACCCTTAGCAAAAGAAGCATTCTTTTATATTCGAGGAGAATTGGGCATAATTGATCAATCAAATATTTGAATTGCTTATTTGCTGCTGATCATTACCATGTTTGTATGCCTTAAAATTCATATATGTATATGCTTCTGTGTGAGTTTTTATTCGAATAAGCAAAGCATTATTCGAATAAACTCATTCTCTGCGTGTTAATATATCAGCCTTATTCGAATAGAATTCAGTTTATTCGAATAAACTGATACCTTTGCTTATTTCTGTGTTTTTCATCTCTGCTTATTTGAATAAAACATTCTCTATTCGAATAACTAGAAACCTGCGCTTATCAGTGTTTCTTTCTGCCCTCTGCTTATTCGAATAAACCCTTTTCTATTCGAATAACTAGTGTCTATTTTTTATCAGTCTCTGATCTTGGTCTCGGTCTATTCGAATAGACCCCAGGTTATTCGAATAACCTGAACCTTGTTCTATCAGTGCTGACTGTTTGGCCTCAGTCTATTTGAATAACTCCCATAATTATTCAAATAAACCCTTTCAGCTAGCCAAAACGCTTGGCTTTCCCAGTCGTTTTATTCGAATAGAACACCTTTTATTCGAATAAACCCTAGCTGCCTCACCTCTTCAGTTTCCTACGCGCCTGTCTGTTCACCTTTCCTGCAAGGTTTATTCGAATAAAACCTCTGTTTATTCGAATAAACACGTGGTTCTTTAAATAAACCCCTGCGCACCCAAAGCCTTTCATCCTCCATCTTCTCTACTCTTCTCTGGCTCTTCACTCCTTCTTCTCCAAACCTTTCACTATCTGGGTCTCTTCCTCTCTCTCTCTCACACCTTCCTCCATGGCCTCCTCCTCCAGCAAGCGTCCACGCACGAAGAATGCTCCAGGCACCAACCCGCTTGATCTTCGAAGGCTCTCTTCCAATTAAGAGCACCGTGCACGCTTCATCTCTCACTTCTAGGAGCGAAACTTGGTTCAACCCAAGTATCTGGATCTATATTTCTTCCAAAGAAGACCGCGGCCGACTTCCCCCGACCCCGCTGCAAAACCAGGGAGTTCTTCAGCTTTGCTCTCACCGGGCCACCATCTACCCAGCCTTCGTGAAGATGTTCTTCTGCAATCTGGCTTTCGACGGCTAGAATCTCCTTTCTGAGGTATGTGATCAGAACATAGTGATCACACCGCTGAACTGGTCAACTCTGTTCGGGCTGCAGTTCTCCGACGCCCTTGTTGAAGAGGATGACACACCCTTCCTTTAAGACTACAACAAACTTCAAGCAGTTGAGGACCTGCTGAAACCTGGCCTGGCTCTTCCTGATAAAGGCCTCAAGGGTGGAATGCTGAAAAGCCAAGATAGGCTTCTGCACTACGCCTATGCTCACATTCTGGCTCCTCGCGGTGGAAACTACGCCTACCTCAGTGAGGAAGATGTCTTCATGCTATGGTTTCTGAAGAATGGCCATCAGGTCAACTGGCCTGTGTTCATCATGAGGCACATGATGAGGGCCAAGGGCAAGGACAAATCAGACCTACCTTATGGCATCATCGTCACTACCTTACTGAGCAAGTATCCTCAAGTCTTGGAGACTGAGCGGGCCATTGCTCTGACTCATCACAACGTCTTTGGCGCTCACACCTTACGGAAGATGAAGATGATTCAAATCGATGAAAGTTGGGTGTACCCAGATGAGGTTGCTGAGGATGAGCTTGACCCTGCTGACGCCCCTGCTGCTCCTGCTGATGTACCTGCTGCTGCACCTGCTCCTGTCACTTTGGAACAGATCATGGCCACCTTGCAAAACAACCGAGCTTACATGGAACATACCTTCTCTATTCTGTTTGACAGAATAGAAGGCGTTGAACGTGAGGTTGCGGCTCTTCGATCTGCTTCACCTGCTCCTGCAGCAGCGTCTTCACCACCACCTCTGGATACTTACTTTTAGTTTTCTTTTGTTCTTAGGCTGTTTGTGTTTGGATCTATGTAATTTATTTTCTGGCTTGTGTATTTGAACCATTTTATTAATGCATAAATGATATTTCTTGATTTGAATTTGTTCCCTTTTCTACACTTTGCTATATGTTTATGGGACTTACCCCTCCTTTTTGCTCATGACAAAAGGGGGAGAAATATTTGATCACTTGACTTTAATTGAGAAAAGACAGGTATTTTTTAAATAGGATTGGATTCAAATTGAAAGGGGGAGCTGCGCACTTATCTGATATATATTACCTCTTATTTAAAGAAGGGGAGTAAGCTTTTATACCTTCTGTGAATTCCAATTATATGCACTAATGCTTTTCTCTTTGATAGTCTTATTGATAGTTTGTCATCATCAAAAAGGGGGAGAATGTGTTTGATGCTCATCTGTGAAGACTTGTTTTGATGATAACAAATAGGAAGAATAAATGAAGATGATATATAGATCAAGTCCGAGTTTATATTTTGTTTAGCATTAGGACTTAGGATCTATTGTACGAGCTCACATTGATATCTCGTTGTTTTTGAAAGAAAAGAGGAAAATTGTTTTAAACTCAAGTATCCTTGAAAACATCCTTTTGAAACTCTTTTTTAACTGAGTTATTTGAATAAAGCTTTGCTTATTCGAATAACCATGCTCACGTGGTTTGTTTTCTAAAAGATGTTATTCAAATAAATACCCCGTTATTCGAATAACCAAGGCTTTTCAAAAATCTATTTTATAAATGGCTATTCGAATAAACCGTCTCTTATTTGAATAAATGAAGTTTTCAGAACTTAACCTTGAGTAAGTTATTCGAATAGATCATACGCTATTCGAATAAAACCCTTCTTTTAAAACATGTTATTCGAATAGAGGAGTCGTTATTCGAATAAACGTGTGTTTTCACAAACTCTGGTTTTAACAGAGTTATTCGAATAACAGGTTGGTTATTCGAATAACCCATCTTGAATGAGTTTTTCAAAAACAGTGTTATTCGAATAAGCCTTCGCTTTATTCGAATAAACACGGAACTTGGTTTACGAAAATGGAAACAGACAGCTTTCAAATTTGTTTTTAAATGACTTTAATTATACCCAACGGCTAATTAACCTAGTTTTCCCTATAAATAGCAAGCCTGGGTCACATTTTCCATGATCTATTATTCTGAACTATTTTCTGATTACTCTGTCTTTGTGAAAACTATTTTCTACGCTCTTCTTGCTTAAAAACTTTGAGATATTTCTGTGAGAGCTCTATTAGCACTTCAACTTGTATTACATACTCTGTTTGAGAGTTTCTCTTCATCTCTATTTTCTGATAATCTGTATCGAAGGTGAGGTATCCCTCAAGGTTTGTATAAGGGTGAGGTATCCTCACAGTGAGACTTTAGCACAAGGGTTTAGTGTCCCCGTGTGTGAAAAGTGCTCTAATTTGTAACGGTAGCAAGCACCTATTGAAGCTTGTATACTTAGTGAAAAATCTCACTTTCGAGGATTGGACGTAGACCACTAAGTGGGTTAGTGGTCGAACCAGGATAAATACGTGCTCGCTTCTCTTTTCCCTAATCTCTTTATTTTATGCAATTTATTTTATTGCACATTTATTTTACTGTTGTTCTTTATTGCTTCTTTTCTTCTTCTCATTCTTTCTGTGCATTTATTTATTAAGCTTTTGATATTCGTTTTAATTAAAAAGAGGTTTTGCGAAAAAGTTTTTTATACTCAATTCACCCCCCCTCTTGAGTACTAGAAGCCACTTGGTAACACTCTAGCGGTTACTTGAGGACTAGACGTAGATCACAAGTGGATTGGTGATCGAACCAAGATAAATCATTATGTTTGCTTCTCTTAACTCTATCTTCTTTACATTTGTACTTTTATTATATATAATGGAGTTGAACTTGATATTTAGCTTATTTGCTTGATTTACCATATACTTCAAGTTGAAGTTGAGTAATCTATAATAGCTATACCTTTGTTGTGCATATTTCGCTGTATTTATTAATTGAATGATTCAAAATGCATAATTTGTCAAAGTTGTATTAAAACTAGTCATCACCTAATTCACCCCCCTCTTGGGTAATGGTTGTCATAGCTAACAAGTGGTATCAGAGTTTCGTGCTCTGGTAAAAGCTTAACAGCTTGGAGTTAAAGATCCTTATTTGTTTGGTAACTATTACAAGCTTTACAAAATGGAAGGTTTTGAAATTAATAAACTACCATTCTTTGATGGTGTGAATTTCGTTTATTGGAAAGCTAGAATGGAAATTTATATGCAATCTATTGATATTGATTTGTGGGATATTATGCTTGATGGATTTACATGCAAATCAAAACAAACTTGGAATGACTATGATAAGAAATGTTTTTCATTAAACATTAGAGCAATACAAATATTGAGAAGTGGTTTAAATGATGATGCTTATGCTAAAATTAAGAGTTGCTATAGTGTTAAAGATATATGGGATACTCTTGATGATATCTATCTTGTTAACAATGATTTTTTGTATAAAGTTGTACATAGAGAGTAAGAAGAGCAAAATCCATTGAAGGAATCTTGTTGTGAAAAATATCCTCAAAATGATGCTCAATTTGAAGAGGTGGCAAAGCAAAACCAATTGGTATATACTCTTGAAGCTTTGATGCACAACAATGAGGAAGATGATGATTCCCTTGAAGAGTCATTAATGCAAGAAATTGTGATAACCTCCCACTTGACTCCAAAGAATCTTGAGGTAAATAATGTCTATCTTGATTATGGTCCTTCCTATGATGAGCTACAATGTGCATATGATGAATTATATGATGGTTTGTTGAATTTAGAAAATAAAAATTTATCTTGTTTGGAAAACATTTCCTCCATTGAAAATGAAATTGAGATTTTGAAAAATGATTATGCTTTTCTTGATGAGGAAATACCTTTGAAATGTGAAACCTCAACTTCTTGTGAAAAGTGCATTGATTTAGACAATCAAGTTGAGGACATATATTCCAAACTTGCCAAAGCAAATAATTCTAATTGCTTACATTCTATGCTTGTTAATGAGAATAAAATTAATATTATTCCACATAAAAGTTCAAGCAAGGCTTATGACAAAAATAGTTTAGAATATAAAAACAACAAAAGGCTTAAGTTTTTCAAAAATGATCTTCAAAGGACCAACTCATCATTAAATTCAATTGTTTATAATTTTTGTGGTCATCTAGGACATATTTCTCATTTATGCAATTATAGAAGAAATCTTTATATGAGAAATAGTATGGTATGTGTTCCTAAAGACCTTAAATGCCCTAGTACTAACATTGAAGGACCCAAGATGAAGTGGGTACAAAAATGTCCTCCTAATATTTCAATTATACAAAAAACTTCTCAAAAGGATGGACAAATTGGTCAAGTGAAAAAGGAATCATCAAGGGGAATACTTCCAAAGCCCATTGGTAGAAGTTTTGATCAAAGAAGGAAGATGACTTCAACCAAAGCTTCTCAAGTACAAAATGTGGAACTTGCAAAGGTCAAAATACCAAAAGAGAAGCAATGGGTAAAGAAAAGAGTTTCCTTGATTACCAAGGCCAAGGTATCAAATGTTTTTACCTCTTATGCACATTCACTTAAAAAGACAATGAATATGATGTATATTCCTTGTAGGCTTTAGGTAAATGATAGAATCATGTGCACTTAGTAAAATATGAATATTTTGTTTAGCACATAATTATATTAATTCTTGTTATATCATAGCTCATTAATTTGTTATATATCTTAGTACATGAGATTCTACAATGCCTAGGTATGTTTACTGTGATTTGAATTATCTATATATCATGAAAGTAAGCTTGCTTTTAGCTATGTGCTTAATGGTAATTGATTATTTAATTTGTTGTGCTCAAATTATATACTATGGAAAATTTGATATCTATAAGAACATAATGGATTAATGATCAATGACTAACTCCTACGGATCCAAAATTGGTGGATACCAAAGAAATTGCTTTGAATTATGTTGTAGGGTGACTATTAGCTCAAGCATGTAGTAAAGTGAAGTGAAAACTTGAAATGGTCCAAGTTCTCTAAGAGTCATGAAAACTTGAAGCTTGGAAGTTGGAATCACCTACAAAAACTCAAAGAACACACTTTTGGTGACATCATTTTCTCATTCTTATTTACGTTTTAATTTGAAAATCATGTTATACTTGGAAAAGCCATATTTTTCTGCATAATGCCATTAATTTTGTTGCATAATGTGACATTTTTACTGCATAATCCAAGTTTTACTGCATTATTTGAAATGGATGTTTTGCAATGGATATTTTGGTTGTATAATGCAGATTTGACTGAATTTCTTATTGAATATTCATTGTTTAGCAATGGTTTTGCTATATCACTTCTCTCTTTATCAAAATCTATATCTTGGATATCTTTTTGATCATGACAAAAGGGGGAGAAGTTTATGAGTCATTGAGAAAAGGTAAATAACAAGGTACAAATTCATTGATACAAATCCAATGATCTTGGAATTCTAAAATTAAGGGGGAGTTGTGTAATCTCTGATCTAATCACCTCTTGAAAAATAAAGGGGGAGTAAGTCTCTATTACACCTTTTGTGAATTCTAATTTATTTGAACTAACTCTTTTCTTAATGGATGTTTGTCATCATCAAAAAGGGGGAGAATGTAATTGGCATTGACTAAAGCAATGATTTTGATGATAACAAACATCCATTGAGAAAAGAGTTAGTTCAAATAAATTAGAATTCATAAAACGTGTATTAAAGACTTACTTCCCCTCTATTTTTCAAGAGGTGATTAGATCAGAGATTGCACAGCTCCCCCTTAATTTTGGAATTCCAAGATCATTGGATTTGTATCATTGAATTTGTACCTTGTTATTTACCTTTTCTTAATGACTCATAAACTTCTCCCCCTTTTGCCATGATCAAAAAGATATATAGGATATAGATTTTGACAAAGAGAGAAGTGATAGAGCAAAACCATTGCTAAACAATGAATATTCAATAAGGAATTCAGTCAAATCTGCATTATATAACCAGAATATCCATTGCAAGTCTCTAATACACCTTTTATGAATTTCAATTTATTTGAACTAACTCTTATCTAAATGGATGTTTGTCATCATCAAAAAGGGAGAGAATGTAATTGGCATTGACTAAAGCAATGGTTTTGATGATAACAAATAAGAAAGGAATGGAAGTGCAAAGATCAACTCCCAAGACTCTTTAAGTTTAGCTTATAGGACTTAGATATTGTGTAAAAGTAAAAAGGAATCACACTAAGCTCAAATAAGTTTTAAGCATATTTAAGTGTTTCTAAAATGTTTAAATACCCAACAAACTATTTTGGAAAGCTAGTTATGGTAATATTTCAAATCTATGAAAAATAGCGAAGTTTATATTTTGCAAAACTGACATATAGTTACTCTTTTGATCATAACTTTCAAACTACTTTGAGTTTTATTGTGAAACTTATTGCATATGAAAATAAACTCAAAGATCTTTTTGATGAGTGATCATTTGTTTTAAATGGATAAGAAATGAAGAAGTTATGATCATTTAAAGTTAGTTTTCAAAAATAGTCAAGTTTGTGTTTTGCAAAACTGACCTTTAGTTACTAATTTGATCGTATCTTTCAAAATAATTTGATTTTTATTTTGAAATTTCTTTCATATGAAAATAGACTCAAAGATTTTTCCAATGAGTAGTCATTTGCTTTCATCGGATAAGAAATAAAGAAGTTATGACCTTTTAAATTCAGTTTTCAAAACCAGAAATGCTATAATCGATTACACAAGTCATGTAATCGATTACAACGTTGACAGAAGCCGTGTAATTGATTACAGGAAGTGTGTAATCGATTTCAAAGTACCCAAAAAGCTTGTAATCGATTACATGAAACTTATAATCAATTACATGAAGCTTATAATTGATTACCAAGTGCCCAGGAACGTTTCTAACTACTATAAACGGCTAGTTTTCATAAAAAAAATCATTTCTAAACACTACCAATGACTATTTTATCACTTGAGCTATATATATAAGTGTTGTATGAAACTTATACACCTTAACAACACTAGAATTGATCCTTGAAATATCAAAATCATATTTTGAGCTTTAATGTGTGAATTCTTGAAACCCATAGAGCTTCAATTTGTATTATCCACTCTTGAGAGAGTTTTCTATCATCTATACTTTGTACTTCAAGTTATATATCTATTCTTGTGAGAGTTTATATTCTTTCTCTTCATCTTAATCTTTATTTTGAGAGGGTGAGGTATCCCTCTTGAGTAAAGGGTGAGGTATCCCTTAGAGAGTGAATCATCTCTCAAAGTTGGTAAAGGGTAAGGTATCCCTTGAGGGTGAGGCATCCCTCAAAAGTTATAAAGGGTGAGGTATCCCTATTTGAGGCTCAAGCACAAGGGTGAGGTATCCCAAGGTATGTTGAGTGCTCTCAATTGTAAAGGTTGTCAAGCACCTATTGAAACTTGAAGATATAGTGAAAAATCTGTAGCGGTTGCTTGAGGACTGGACGTAGATCACAAGTGGATTGATGATCGAACCAGGATAAATCATTGTGTTTGCTTCTCTTTACTCTATCTTCTTTACATTTGCGCTTTAATTATATATAATTGAGTTAAACTTGATATTTAGCTTATTTTCTTGATTTACCATATACTTCAAGTTGTAGTTGAGTAATCTATAATAGCTATACCTTTGTTGTGCATATTCCGCTGTATTTATTAATTGAATAATTCAAAATGTATAATTTGTCAAAGTTGCATTAAAACTAGTCATCACCGAATTCACCCCCCTCTTGGGTAATGGTTACCATGGCTAATAATCTCCGAGTCCCTTTTCACCAATTTTCACTGTCTCCTACTAGTCACTGTCTCCTACCAGCGTAAATGCGACATAGGTTACCTTGCGGTCGTCCACACATCCCATTCCTCCAAAAATCTTCTCTAGCTCTTGAATCCATAAACTTGCCTTTTCTGGATCAAACTCGCCTCAGAACTGTGGAGGATTGTGTTGAAAAAATTCAGACAAATTCTGGGCATTAATATTCACCTCTTGTTGTTATGCTGCTCGTTGATTCTGTTGCACAATAACTTCTGTCATTCACTACATAGCTTCAGCAGCTACAGTCATTGCCCCGTTGTCGCGTTCCACGTTAACACGTCCTCCTCTACCACATGCCATTCCTTTTCTCCAGAGTCAACTAAACAAAACATAGGGAAAGTTTAGATGTAACCTTTTGGAAACCAAACATAGAGAACCACACAGCACAAGCCAGGAAGACATAACCACAAACCCAAAAGAAAGACTCAAATTGGGGCTCTGATACCAAAACTGGTGTAACGCCCCCTTCACAAGGGCGTCACACACACCAAACAGAACTCAAAAGAAACTATAAAGACCCGATTTATTTTATCTATAGGTATTAACCCGTGTATCAATAAAGCATCCTAACTTGGCAATTCTCTTTTAATTTTCTTTTCTTTTCCTTTTCTTATAAGCGAAAAACATAGACTTAGCGGAACACAACATGAAGATCAAACTATAGATTTAGACAAAAGATACATACTATATATATTTAGATACATAACATAAGTAATTAAATACGTCAATAGTTAGCAAAAGAAAGCAGAAGTTTTACATGCTCAAAAGGTTATACATAGACAGCCACCAAGACTACAAAAAGTATCATGCCCCCAACAGCTGCTGAGAATGAGACTCAGAGAAGTCCTCCTCAGGTTCCTCCTTAGGATCCTCCTCAGAAGAGGAAATCCTTACAGGAGCAACAGATTCACAAGCAGGAGCTCGTGTAGAGGATAGGAACTAATCCTCACACACCTCACGTATCGGCATGTAGAACTTCAGTACCGCAACATATAAAGAGAAAACAGGTAGATCATAACGACCTCAAGCCAAAGTTATAGTCATATCTCACGCGCAGATGAATTGCTCAGTGATCAAGTCAACCTGCTAAGAGTCACCGCCTCCGTGAAACCTCAGTCTGACATACCCTAGAAAACCTCGCTGGGATGCCATAGCCGAGCAGAAAACTAACTCGCCCCAAAACCAAAAAAGTCAAGCTCTTCCTCGCCTTGGTCTTTTAAGAAGCATGGATATAAACTGAATAGCAGAATGCAGAAAAGAAGTGAGATATCTAACATCAATACCAGTTATGATAGTAAAGAACCAGAAATGGCGCAGGACGCCATACAGCATGGCAAACATAATACATGACATCAAGATTCAGATGATAAATAATTTGATAATATAGATAGTCATAACGTCATTAAAATAAACAGTTCAATAATCATATATATGTATGCCAGATAAATATGTTGACCCATTATGCACATGCACAAAGTACCAAAATCCTACTCCATGGAGCTAGACACAACATCGGAGAGAATAATTAAGGAGACATGCCTGTATCTCATCAGCCTCAAGTCAAGTGCTTTCAATATCAACAAATTGCACAACATGGCTTATACAAGGTATTTTTCACAAGATCGCGATATAGGACAGTGTCTCGGTCCAAATCATCAGTGCATTTGCGTCAGTCTGTCCCATGGCACAGAGGAGCTATCAACTGTCCATTGTAAGACACCCATACCCCGACGCCTCCATGGTCAACAAGTGACCTACACTAGTCTATTCGCACCCGCACTTAGGTGTGATTCATCTCCTAGGCATACAGCCTTACAAACAGAGTCCAACAGACTTTCACAATGCATGATGACTCGATGCACATATATACAGATATTCAATAATAGTATGACTTGTCCATGATTACATGCCACATTAGGTCTAATCAATTATCAACAATCCTTGGTCCTACTTATGGACCCACAATAAGTCATTGTCCAAATCTCCAGGGTGAAAACATACTTTTCCTATTAAATCCCGCTAGGGGAATTCTTTGGTATTTTTTTATTCAATTTTTATTACTTTTAATTAAATAAGTTCTTTCCTTTGTTTTAAACCCAACTCATTTAGAATAATCATTTTAAGTTTATCAAAACCTAACTCACATTCATGATCTTTCTTTGGTCCAAAAATCACTCTAGGCTATAGAATAAAGTTTGTTCTTTATTCTTTCCATATCATGAATTCCTACCTAAATGTCTACTCATTTTATTAACTAAGTTTTAACTTCATACAAAAGTCTCATATTGGGTGCCCAATGAGACCATGAGCCTCCAAGGGACTAGGAATCCAACATTTTTTTCACCTCTCTAACCACTCATCATTTAATTGCTTAAGTCCCAAATTAGCATAAAAGTTCCATCTTGGACCCATCAAAGGGCTTCTTGGCCGTGAGCCTCTAAACCAAAGGGGTAAGAATCCTTTGCTTTCCATACATACATCCAAGCATCCAATGCATTCCATATCCATCAAGTTACACAATAGCAAGTATTAAAGTCATACAACACAACCAATCACAACATTACCAAAAATCACACAACAAAGTGAGCAACCCACACATGGATTCCTCATCATCAACACAAAAAGTGTTACTCACCACCATGATAGGTTGAAGAGGATGATCTCCCTCATACCTAAAGAGACAACAAAAGAAAGCAAGCTCTTTGATGCTTTCTAGCAAATTTTCATCCACCACCATCAATGAAACCCTAGGATAGTCAAACTCACACAATCAACAACCAAAGCTTGAAAAGAGGAGTCCTGGATCACAAAGGTGACCAAGAATCACGAAAATGAGAAGAGAAAAGATGAAATCAAGAACTTTACCTCAAAGCTTCAAGTTTTAGGGCTTGGTTGAAAGTGATGAAGATGGAAGAATAAAGAGATGATCACCAAAGAGGAAAGCTACAAGATGATGAAAGGATTCAACAATCTAGATTGGTTTGAGCAAGGAAGCTCGGGTGGCCAACAATGGTATTGAGGCCGTGAGAATGGAGAAGGAGGATGGAGATGAAAGAAAAAGTGAGAGAAAGGAAAAATCAAAGAATGAAAAGTGAAACTTTGTTTGAAATAAAAAAATGATGGGTAAGTGAAAAAGATGATAATTTTTGGTCATATTTTCCCCCCAAATTGTCATGGGGTCACAAAGGGAGGAGAGAGAAAAGGTGAAGCTTCCTTGAGAAGTTTGGTATAAAGTTTCCTTGAGAAGTTTCACACAATTTTTGAAAAAGTAAAGGGTGATGTCATGGTGATGATGTCATCTTGGTGTTCTCATTAAAGTACTCTCTGGAAAAGATGACTAACACTTTACTAAAGCTATTATCAAGTGGACAAAGGTTACAGTTAGCAAAAATAGTATTTATCATCCAACGGATAATAAAACGTTATCACAATTTTATTTATCAGATAAAATCTCGAAAAACAAAAACTTTGTAAATTGTGTCCGACCTCGGGTTTAGTAAGATCGCCCGTTGATGTTTTCACAGTCTAAATTTTTCTAGCTTAGGGAAAAATATTTTATTTTCCCGACCCCGCTCAGTACGCACACAAAATGAGAAATATATTAAAATAATCAAAATCACCGAAATAATTCACAAAAATTCTCAAAAATCACAAATATTATAAAAAAACATTTATAACAGAAAACAAGAAATTTTCGGGGTGTTATAACTCTCCTCTTCTAAAAAGAAATTTTGTCCTCAAAACTTTCATACCCCAGAATAGATGTGGATGTTGTTCCTTCATCTTGTCCTCTAACTCCTACGTCGCATCTCCAGTTATATCATTCCAAATCACTTTCACCAATGGAATCTCCTTTCCTCTGAGTTGCTTCACTCTCCTATCCTCAATCTTTACAAGAAGTGTCTCATAGGTCAAATTCTCTTTTGATTATACTGTATCCGGTGCTATGACATGGTTTGGATCAGGAATGTATTTTTGTAATTGCAACACATGAAAAACATTGTGAAGGTTAGAAGGAAAAGGTGGTAAAGTTATTTGGTAGGCTACTGGACCTATCCGACGAAGAATTTGGTAAAGTTCGATGAACTTTGGAGTGAGTTTTCTAGATTTAAGTGTAACACCCTAAAAATTATTTTTTCCACGATATATATTTATTTTATAATATTTGTAATTTTTGAGAATTTTTTTGAAATTATTTGAATTATTTGATTATTTTAATATATTCTTTGATTTGTGTGCGCGCTGAGCAAGTGTAGGAAAATAAAATATTTTTCTCGAGGCTGAAAAACTTTGGACTTTGGAAACATCAATGGGGAATCTTACTAAATCCGAGGCTGGACACAGTTTACGAAGTTTTATTTTTTGAGATTTTATCTGATAAATAAAACTGTGGTATGTTTTATTATCCGTTGGACGATAAATAGTATTTTTACTAACTGTAACTTTTATCCACTGGGTAATAGCTTTAGTAGAGTGTTAGTCATCTTTTATAGAGAGTACTTTAATGACATCCCCAAGATGACATCACCCTTGACTTTTTCAAAAAGTGTGTGAAGCTTCTCAAGGAAGCTTTGTATCAAGCTTCTCAAGGAATACACTTCTCTCTCTCCTCCCTTTGTGAACCCCATGGCCATTGGGGGGAAAAGATGACCAAAAATTGTCATCTTTTCTCTTTACCACACATTCACTTTTCACTTTTTCATTTCAAAACAAAGTTTCACTTTTTTCCTTCTCTCACTTTTTCTCTCTTCTCAATTTTCTCTCTTCTCAATTTTCTCTCCATTCCCACGGCCACAACACCATTGTTGGCCAGCCAAGCTTGCTTGCTCAAGCCAATCTAGAGTCTTGAATCCTCTCATCATCTTGAAGCTTTTCTCTTTGGTGATCATATCTTGATTCCTCTATCTTCTTCACTTTCTACCAAGCCCTAAAACTTGAAGCTTTGAGGTAAAGTTCTTGATTTTCATCTTTTCTTTTCTCATTTTCATGATCCTTGGTCACCTTTGTGATCAATGACTCCTCTTTTCAAGCTTTGGTTATTGATTGTGTGAGTTTGACTATCCTAGGGTTTTCTTGGTGGTGGTGGATGAAAATTTACAAGGAAGCATCAAGAAGCTTGCTTTCTTGTGTTGTCTCTTTAGGTAAGAGGGAGATCATCCTCTTCAACATATCATAGTAGTGAGGAACACGTTTTTGTGTTGATGGTGAGGAATCCATGTGTGGGTTGCTCACTTTGTTGTGTGATTTTTGGTAATGTTGCAATTGGTTATGTTGTATGACTTTAATACTTGCTATTGTGTAACTTGATGGATTGGAATGCCTTGAATGCTTGGATGTGTATATGGAAAGCAAGGGATTCTTACCCCTTTTGGTTGGAGGCCCATGATGGGTCCAAGAAGGAATTTTTGTGCTACTTTGGGACTTAAGAAATCAAGTAATAAGTAACTAATAATGTGATGAAAATTTAGGTTCCTAGCCCTTGGGAGGTCACGGCCATCTAGGGCACCCATTGACAAATTTTTTGTATCAATTAAAACTTAGGTAATTAGGTGATTGGATAATTAATTAGGAATTCATAATATGGAAAGAATAGAGAATAAAACTTTATCCTATAGCCTATAGTGGTTTTTGGACAAAGAAAGGACATGAGTGTGGGTGAGGTTGTGAGGAGCTTAAAATAATTTCCTTAAGTGAGTTTGAACTAAAACAAAGGAAAGGACTTATCTAATTAAAAATAATAAGGATTGAATGGAAGATACTAGAGAATTTCTCTAGAGAGGTTAGTAGAAAATAATAATGAAAATTAAGGCATAACTTACATATCAAACTTTAAAAAAGTATGTTTCCACTCTTGAGATTTGGACAATGACTTATTGTGGGTCCATAAGTAGGACCAACAATTGTTGATAATTGATTGGGCCTAATATGGCGTGTAATCATGGACAATTCATATTATTATTGAATATCTGTATATATGTGCATCGAGTCATGATGCATTGTGAAAGTCCGTTGGACTCTGTTTGTAAGGCTGTATGCTTAGGAGATGAATCACACCTACGTGCGGGTGCGAGTAGACTAGTGTAGGTCATTTGTTGACCTTGGGGGCATCGGGGTACGGGTATCTCACAATGGATAGTTGGTAGCTCCTCTGTGCAGTGGGACAAACCGATGCAAACGCACTGACGATTCGGACCGAGACAGTGTCCTATATTGCAATCTTGTGAAGAATATCTTGTATAAGCCATGTTGCGTAATTTGTTGATATTGAAAGCACTTGATTTGAGGCTGATGAGATACAGGGATGTCTCTTTGATCATTTTCTCTAATGTTGTGTCTAGCTCCATGGAGTAGGATTTTGGTACCTTGTGCATGTGCATAGTCTGTCAACATATTTGTCTAGCATAAATATATATGATTGTGGAACTATTTCCTTTAATGATGTTATGACTATCTGTATTATTAAATTACTTATCATCTGAATCTTGATACTATTTATTATGTTGCCATGCTGTAAGGCGTCTTGTGCCATTTCTGGTTCTTTACAGCCATAACTGGTATTGATGTTGGATATCTCACCTCTTTTATGTATTCTACTATTCTATTATATCTATGCTTCTTAAAAGACCGAGGCGAGGAAAAGCCTGAGTTTCCTGGTTTTAGGGCGAGTTAGTATTTTGTTTGACATGGCATCCCGACGAGGTTTCCTTGGGTATGCCAGACTAAGGTTCCATGGAGGCATTGACTATTACTATGTCGACTTGATCACTGAGCGTTTCGTCTACGTGGGAGATGTGATTGTATCTTTGGCTTAGGGTCATTATGATCCACCTATCTTCTTTTTTGACATTTCTGTATGGCTAGAGTTCTACATGCGGATACGTGAGGTGTAGGGTGATAGTGAGTATACTCTACACGAGGATTTGTTCCTATCTTCTGCACGAGCTCCTGCTCATGCATTTGTTGCTCCTGTGAAGATTTCCTCTTCTGAGGAGGATCATATGGAGGAACCTGAGGAGGACCCCTCTGAGGCTCCTTCTCAGTAGTTTGTTGGGGGCATGATAATTTTTGTAACCTTGGTGGCTGTTTGTGTTTATATTTTTGGGCATGTAAAGCTTCCGCTCTCTTTTGCTAAAATTGTTGATGTATTTAATGACTTATGTTATGTATCAAAATATATATATATGGTATGTATCTTTTGTAAGAATGTATGGTTTGATCTCTATGCTGAGTTTCGCTGAGTTTATTTTTTCCTCTTACAAAATAATAATAATAATAATAATAATAATAATAATAATAATAATAATAATAATAATAATAATAATAAAAGAATAGCTACGTTAGGATATTTTATTGATGAATAAGTTAATACCTATAGATAGAATAAACTAGGTCTTAATAGTTTTCTTTTGAGTCACGTATGTTTGGTGGCTCGTCTTCCTCCCAAAAAAAGGGGCGTTACATTAAGAACTTAGTCGACCCCAGTCATGGGTGTGACTTTCAAAAACACATGCTCGCCTTCCTCAAAATCAAGAGGCTTCCTTCTTTTATCTTCATAACTTTTCTGTCAACTCTGAGCTGACTACATCTTTTCCTAAATATTCTTAACCTTTTTCGTTGTTTGTTGCACAAGATCAACTCTAATCGTGAACTGCTCTCCATCTTGGTACCAACACAAAGGTATTCTACATCGTCGTCCATATAGAGTTTCATAGGGTGCTATCCCTATGCTCGAGTGAAAACTATTATTATAGGTGAACTCTATCAAAGGCAAAACTTCATCCCAACTTCCATTCTGTTCTAGAGTACAAGCTCTCAGTAGATCTTCTAGTGATTGGATCGTCCTTTCTATTTGACCATCTGTTTGAGGATGATAGGCAGAACTCAAACAAAGTTTTGTTTCCATTGCTTCTTGTAGGCTTTGCCAAAACCTTGATGTAAACCTCGAATCTCTATCAGAAACAATACTGGAAGGCACACCATGAAGTCTAACAATCTCACCAATATACAGTTGAGCTAACCTCTAAATTGAATACCTTATGTTGATCGGTACGAAGTGTGCAGACTTCATAAGCTGATTTACAATCACCCATACTGAGTCGTAACCTTTTCGGGTCTTCAGTAATGCAACCACGAAATCCATTGCAATACTATCCCATTTTTATTCGGGAATAGTTAGAGGTTGCAACATTCCTAAAGGTCTCTGGTGTTCAACCTTGACTTTCTAATAAACCAAACAAGATGACACGTACTTGGAAATGTCCCTCTTCATTCCATGCTACCAGAATAACCGCTTCAGATTTTGGTACATTTTGGTCATTCCTGGGTGTATATGCAACTGGCACGTGTTGCCTTCATTGGTGTTCAACCTTGACTTTCTGATAAACTAGACAAGACGACACGTACTTGGAAATGTCCCTCTTCATTCCACGCCACCAGAATAACTGCTTCAGATTTTGGAATATTTTGGTCATTCCTGGGTGTATATGCAACTGGCTCATGTGGCCTTCATCAAGAATTAATTTCCTCAGCTTCGGATTACTAGGCACACAAACCCTGCCTTTGCACCTTAGAATACCGTCATGTCCTTCCTGAACTATTGACACAATGTCTCGCTTCATCAGTTCCCTTTTATTTTGCTGAAACTCGTCATCTTTCTATTTCTCTCAGATTTCTTCCATCAAATCACTTGAGATGGTAACCATATTCAAACAAATCTTCTCTGGTGTCAACTCCATGGACATCCACATATTCTGGAATTATTCTATTAATTCATTTTCCTTGATCATCATAGCAGAGATACTAAGCATCTTTCTACATAAAGCGCCTGCTACCAAGTTTGCTTTTCCAGATGATACAAGAGTTGAAAATCATAGTCTTTCAAAAATTCTAACCACCTTCTCTGCTTCATGTTCAGATCCTTTTGCTCAAATAGGTACTTTATACTCTTATGGTCACTGTAGACATTGAACGTTGCTCCGTACAGAAAATGTCTCCATATTTTCAAAGTAACCACCACAGCTGCTAACTCCAAGTCATGCGTAGGATAATTATTTTCATGTACTCTCAGCTTCCTTGAAGCATAAGCCACCACTTTCCTATTTTGCATGAGCACGCATCCTAATCCTTAATGTGAAGCATCACAATACACTTCAAAGGGTTCATTGGGATCAGGTAGAACCAAAACTGGTGAAGTGGTCAGTCGTCTCTTCAATTCTTGGAAACTCTCTTCACAATCATCGGTCCATACAAAGGCTTAGTTCTTTCTCATAAGTTAAGTGAGAGGTCCTACTATCATAGAAAATCCTTCAATGAATCTTCGATAATAACCAGCTAATCTCACGAAGCAACGAATCTCTGTCACAATCTTCGGCCTTTCCCACTGCAGAACTGCTTTAACTTTCGATGGGTCCACTACAATTCCATCCTCCGAGATTACATGACCTAAAAACTTAACCTCTAACCAAAATTCACACTTTGACAACTTGGCATACAATTTCTTCTCTTTCAGGATCTGGAGAACTACACTGAGATGTTCGACATGTTCCTCCTGATTTCGAGAATAGATTAGAATGTCATCGATAAAAACAACAACAAATTTGTCTAAGTAAGGATGAAAGATCCTATTCATGTAATCCATTAATATGGCAGGTGCATTTGTCACTCTGAACGGCATCCAAGATACTCATAATGTCCGTAACGTGTACGAAAAGTCATTTTAGGAATATCGTCTACCTTCACACGAATTTGATGATAGCACAAACGCAGATCGATCTTAGAGAAAACAAAAGGTCCTCTCAGTTGATCCAACAAATCATCTATCCTTAGAAGTGGATACTTGTTCTTGATCGTGACCTTGTTCAGCTAACGATAATCTACACATAAGCGTGAAGTTTCATCCTTTTTCTTGACTAGTAACACTGGCGCTCCCCAAGGTGATACACTAGGCCTGATAAACTGTTTTTCCAAAAGTTCTTCTAACTGCTTCTTATGTTCAACAAATTTTGACGGTGACATCCTGTAGGGTGCTATGGATATAGGACCGGATCCAGGCACAAGATCGATAGTAAACTCTATCTCTCGCTTAGGTGGTAAACCTGGTACCTCATCAGGAAAGATTTCAGGAAACTCATTGACTACCAGAATAACCTTTATATCTATCTCACTCTCGACTTTTAAGGAAGACAATAGCATATATCCCTAAGCTCCTTCTTTGAAGAAATCTTGAACTTGGTTGGTCATAAAAAATCTAGAAACTTCAGTCATAGGGAAAACTATAGTTTTACTGGAATAGTCTAATAGGATATGGTTAGAAAATAACCAATCCAATCCTAAGATCACGTCTATTTGAGAAAGAGGTAAACAAATCAAATTAATAGAAAAGATTCAATCTTCAATAGATATAGGACAGTTAAAAAAAAACTTAGGTAGTAACAATAGGTTTAGTAGTAGCGGTGGAAACACTTAAATGAAAGGGCAAAGAAGACACAGGTAAACCTAATTGATGCACACAATCATAAGCAATAAAAGAATGTGTTGCTCCCGAATCATACAGTACAAATAAAAGATTACCTCTTATGGTACCATCTCCCTTTATCAGATCTTCAGATTGGGAGGCTTCCGCTCCACTCATCATGTAAACTTTGCCTTCTACCTGAGGTTTTGAAACTCGTGCATTGTTGATAGAAGGCTCTGCCTTAGGTTAGTTGCAATCTCTGGAGATGTGTCCAGGCTTTCCACATCTGAAGCAGATAATTCCCTTGATCGTGCAATTCCTTGTCAGGTGGTCCTTTCCACATTTCAAACAGTTTGGTAAAGATGCCACAGTCTGACCAACTCGATGGCCACCAAAATTTCTAATAAAGCCTCCACCAGGTGATTGTTGTTGACTTCCCGGTGGTCGGGAATAGGGCTTCCTCTGAAACTGGTTATTGTTGTTTCCTCTCTTTTGGAACCTAGATGGTCCAAAGTTGCGATTCCTCGCCTCTCGAGATGGTTCTAACACTTCAAGTCTGCAACACATATCCATCAAGGCTGAGAACTAATTCATTCTCATTGGCAGTACTCCTTTCTTCAATTCAACCCTTAGACCTTCTTCAATCTTACAGCATTTCTACACCTTATCAAGATGGATTTGAAGATACCATGAGAACTTTGATATGCTCTCAATCTTTGCAGCATACTCGTTAACTGTCATCCCACCTTGTCGTAACCTAAGGAATTCAATTTCCTTGGCATGCCTTGCACTATTCAAAAAATACTTTTTCAGAAATGCATTACAGAATACTTCCTATATAATTTTCCTTCCTTCTGCTTGTAGTAATCTCTGAGTCCCTTTCCACTAATTTTCACCGTCTCCCACTAGCATAAATGTGACATAGGTTACCTTACGGTCGTCCGCACATCCCATTCCTTCAAAAATCTTCTCTAGCTCTTGAATCCACAAACTTGCCTTTTCCATATCAAACTCACCTCTGAACAGTGGAGGATTGTTCCGATGAAATTCAGACAAATTCTGGGCATCAACATTCGCCTCTTGCTGTTGTGCTGCTCATTTATTCTATTGCACAATAACTTCTGCCATCCACTGCATAGCTTCAGCAGCTGCAGTCATCGCCTCGTTGTCACGTTACACGTTAACGTGTCCTCCTCGACCAAATGCCTTTACTTTTCTCCAGAGTCAACTAAATAAAACACAGGGAAAGTTTAGATGTAACCTTTCAGAAACCAAACACAGAGAACCACACAGCACAAACCATACAAACCTAACCACAAACCCAAAAGAAAGACTCAAATCAGGGCTCTGATACCAAAACTGGTGTAACGCCCCCTTCGCAAGGGCGTCACACACACCAAACGGAACTCAAAATAAACTATTAATACCTGGTTTATTTTATCTACAGGTATTAACCTGTGTATCAATAAAGCATCCTAACTTGGAAATTCTCTTTTTTTTTTCCTTTTCCTTTCATTGTAAGCAGAAAACATAAACTTAGTAGGACACAACATGAAGATCAAACTATAGATTTATACAAAAGATACATACTATATATATTTAGATACATAACATAAGTAATTAAATACGTCAATAGTTAGCAAAAGAAAGCAAAAGTTTTGCATGCTCAAAAGGTTATACACAGACAGCCACCAAGACTACAAAAAAGTATCATGCCCTAAACAGCTACTTAGAAGGAGCCTCAAAGGGGTCCTCCTCAATTTCCTCCTCAAGATCCTTCTTAGAAGAGGAAATCCTTATAGGAGCAACAGATTCATGAGCAGGAGCTCTTGCAGAGGATAAGAACTAGTCCTCGTGTGGAGTATACTCATGATCACCCCACACCTCACGTATCGGCATGTAGAACTCCAATGATACCGCAACATCTAAAGAGAAAACAGGTGGATCATAATGACCCCAAGCCAAAGATATAGTCACATCTCCCACATAGACAAAATGGTCGGTGATCAAGTCGACGTGCTAAGAGTCACCGCCTCCGTGAAACCTCAGTCTGGCATACCTAAGAAAACCTCATTGGGATGCCATAGCCGAGCAGAAGACTAACTCACCTCAAAACCAAGAAACTTAGACTCTTCCTCACCTCGATCTTTTAAGAAGCATGGATATAAATAAAATAGCAGAATACAGAAAAGAGGTGAGATATCTAACATCAATACAAGTTATGGGAGTAAAGAACCAGAAACGGCGTAGGACGCCATACAGCATGGCAAACATTATACACAGCATCAAGATTCAGATGATAAACAATTTGATAATACAGATAGTCATAACATCATTAAAATAAATAGTTCTATGATCACATATATTTAAGCCAGATAAATATGTTGACCGATTATGCACATGCACAAGGTACCAAAATCCTACTCCATGGAGCTAGACACAACATCGGAGAGAATGATCAAGGAGCCATACCTATATCTCATCAGTCTCAAATCAAGTGCTTTCAATATCTACAAATTACGCAATATGGCTTATATAAGGCATTCTTCACAAGATCGCGATATAGGATAGTGTCTCGGTCCGGATCGTCAGTGCATTTGCATCGGTCTATCCCACGGCACAGAGAAGCTACCAACTGTCCATTGTGAGACACTCGCACCCCGATGCCACCAAGGTCAATAAGTGACCTACACTAGTCTATTCACACCCGCACTTAGGTGTGATTCATCTCCTAGGCATACAGCCTTACAAACAGAGTCTAACAGACTTTCACAATGCATGATGACTCGATGCACATATATATAGATATTCAATAATAGTATGACTTGTCCATGATTACATGCCATATTAGGCCTAATCAATTATCAACAATCCTTGGTCCCACTTATGGACACATAACAAGTCATTGTCCAAATCCCTAGGGTGAAAACATACTTTTCCTATTAAACCCTGCTAGGAAAATTCTCTAATATTTTTTTTATTCAATCTTTATTACTTTAATTAAATAAGTTCTTTCCTTTGTTTTAAACTAAACTCATTTAGAATAATCATTTTAAGTTTCCCAAAACCTAACTCACATTCATGTTCTTTCTTTGGTCCAAAAATCACTCTAGGCTATAGGATAAAGTTTGTTCTTTATTCTTTCCATATCATGAATTTCTAATTAAATGTCTACTCATTTAATTAACTAAGTTTTAACTTGATACAAAAGTCTCACCTTGGGTGCTCAATGAGACCGTGAGCCTCCAAGGGACTAGGAATCCAATATTTTTATTCACCTTTCTAACCACTCATTATTTAATTGCTCAAGTCCCAAATTAGCACAAAAGTTCCATCTTAGACCCATCAAAGGGCCTCTTACTCGTGAGCCTCCAAATCGAAGGGGTAAGAATCCTTTGCTTTCCATACATACATCCAAGCATCCAATGCATTCCAAATCCATCAAGTTATACAATAGCAAGTATTAAAGTCATACAACACAGCCAATTATAACATTACCAAAAATCACACAACAAAGTGAGCAACCCACACATAGATCCTTACCATCAACACAAAAATGTATTCCTCACCACCATGATAGGTTGAAAAGGATGACTTCCCTCTTACCTAAAGAGACAACAAAAGAAAGCAAGCTCCTTGATGCTTTCTAGCAAATTTTCGTCCACCACCACCAATGAAACCCTAGGATAGTCAAACTCACGCAATCAACAACCAAAGCTTGAAAAGAGGAGTCCTTGATCACAAAGGTGACCAAGGATCATGAAAATAAGAAGAGAAAAGATAAAAATCAAGAACTTTACCTCAAAGCTTCAAGTTTTAGGGCTTGGTTGAAAGTGATGAAGATGGAAGAATCAAGAGATGATCACCAAAGAGGAAAGCTACAGGATGATGAGAGGATTCAAGAATCTAGATTGGTTTGAGCAAGCAAGCTTGGGTAGCCAACAATGGTGTTGGGGCCGTAAGAATGGAGAGGAAGGATGGAGAAGAGAGAAAAAGTGAGAGAAAGGAAAAATGAGAGAATTACAAGTGAAACTTTGTTTGAAATGAAAAGTGATGGGTAAGTGAAAAAGATGACAATTTTTGGTCATCTTTTCCCCCCAAATTGCCCTGGGGTCAAAAGGGAGGAGAGAGAAAAGGTGAAGCTTCCTTGAGAAGTTTCACACACTTTTTGAAAAAGTCAAAGGTGATGTCATGGTGATGATGTCATCTTGGTGATGTCATTGAAGTGCTCTCTAGAAAAGATGACTAACACTCTACTAAAGCTATTATCCAGTGGACAAAGGTTACAATTAGCAAAAATAGTATTTATCGTCCAACGGATAATAAAACGTTATCGCAATTTTATTTGTCAAATAAAATCTCAAAAAATAAAAACTTCATAAACTGTGTCCAGCCTTGGGTTTAGTAAGATCCCCCGTCGACATTTCCATAGTCCAAAGTTTTCTGACTTCGGGGAAAATATTTTATTTTACCGATCCCACTTAGCACGCACGTAAAATGAGAAATATATTAAAATAATCAAAATCACCAAAATAATTCATAAAAATTCTAAAAAATCATAAATATTATAAAAAGCATTTATAATAGAAAACAAGAAATTTTCGGGGTGTTACATCTCTCTTAGTCTATTCGATTAACATCAAAATTATGCTATTCGAATAGATCTCATAATCTATTCGATTGACATCTATAATATGCCCTTCTAGATTATACCGATCGAACAGTTCTTATAGTCTATTCGATTAGCCTCGAAAATATTCTATTCAAATAGCTCACTTAATCTACTCAATTTGTTATCGAAATTATGCAATTTGAATAGTTGACACATCAAACTTGGAACATTCTATGATGTCCTATTCGTGTAGCCTTTTAGCCTATTCGAACAGAACAAAGCAGAAAGGCATTCTGGTTCATCAGAACAACACTTTTCTTATTTCATTTCATTTTCATACTAACCCTTTTACTACAAACACCAATTTATCCCATAAATCATGAAGTAAAATAGTGGAAAAATCATCAACAACAAGTTCTTGTAGCTATATTCATGCATAAATATGTTCATATATATGTATGCTCGAGTCTCATCAAACAAACAACTCAATACACAGAACCATGATTTTCTCAAGTTTTATGGAAAATTTCATCTTATCCATTCCTTGCCAGTTTTTGAAAAGCAAAGAATGATACAATATATAAAAGAAACACAACAACCCCCTACCTCAATTCCCTAAGGATGTTGTTCTATTCCTTTTTCTTGATCTTCCTTTGGTTCTTACTTCTTCCTCTTTTTTCTTTCTCACGTTTTGCTTTCTTTTTTGTTTTATTTCTTTTCTTTCTTCTCTGTTTTCTCTATTTGTTCTCCTCTTTACTATTTCTAACAACCGTGCGAAATGAGAGAAAGTGAGAGATATTTATGCAACAAAGTCAAAGACGGTGGAAAAGGAGGAATTAGGATAATATCATTTGACTTTGGGTAACCTTGAACGTTTTTGTATTCCTTAAAGATATTTCAGTCTTTTGCATTATAAAAAATGCTTAACTAACTCAAATAACTCTCCAAAATTTATCTCATCATATTCTATTCTTTCCTAACCTAGAAATAAATTATCCACATTTATAATTCAGAGGGTCACCAAAATTAACAAGTAACGCGTACTAATATTAATATAAATCTATAACCATAAATTAAGACTAATATGTTAGGGAGGATGTTACACTAACCACTAGGTTTTGAAAATGAGAAGTATCCTAACCATGTTTTTAAATTGTCTAAAGCCCTTTATGGACTTAAACAAGCTCCAAGAGCCTTTTATGAAAGGTTGAACAACTTCTTGCCTAAAAATAATTTTTCAAGAGGAAAGGTGGATACTACCTTTTTTAGAAAACATTTCAAGAATGATATTTTAATTATTCAAATATATGTTGATTATATAGTATTTAGAGCCACTAACGAGTTGTTTTGTACAAAAAATTTTGATCTCATGAGGAATGAGTTTGAGATGAGTATGATGAGAAAATTGAAGTTCTTCCTTAGCTTGCAAATCAAACAAGAATGGTTTGGAGTCTTCTTTCATCAAGAAAAAAACACTAAAAACCTATTGAAGAGGATCAACATGGAAGGTGCAAAATGTTCTAGTTTTTATATAGTAGGATATTGTGATGCAGATTTTACTGGAGATAGAGTATATAGAGTACAAGTGGAGCTTGCAGCTTTCTTGGGGAAGCCTTGGTGACTTGGTCATGCAAGAAACAAAATTCCTTAGCTCTATTAATAGCCAAAGCTGAATATGTTTATACATCAAATTACTACTCACAAATCCTTTGGATTTAACATCATCATGAGACTATTCCTTGAGCTATAATAATGTAACATCCTAATATAATTATCATAAATAAACAAAATATTTCAAGATAAATTGCATTAAGCATGTCAATTAATAAAAAAATGCATAAAAATAAAACTCATAATAACTTGCATAGTCATTATAGAGAGCCACGAATGATAAAAAGATTATATATACATACATCACTGGATAATAAGCCATACTGTATACATAAGCTTTTATAAACAACCAGGAAAGTACAAATATACAATCTGATTCAAAAGGAAATTAAGTTGCTAAACTAAGCCTTCTGCTTCTTCTTTTTCTTGCCCTTTCCCTTTGGAGGGTGTAACACCCCAAATTTTGGTTATTTTATAGTAATGACTAAATTGTGCTATTTTGTATTTTGTGTTACAGAAAATTTTTTTGACTGTTCTGAGGCTATTTTTTATCTTTGTGTGAGATTTGCTCCGAGTCAGGAAAATAATAATTTTTGAGCTGGGGAAAATCTTTATTGATTTATTCGAAGACGGGGGATCTTACTAAACCCGAATCTGAGAGACACGAAATCTAATCTTTTAATTTTTAAAATTTATCTGTGAAATAAAAATATTTTGCGGGAAAATATCCACTATTTTATGAACAACAATTTCTGTTACCAAGTAATGGACCTAGTATATTTTATTTGTTAGAAAATAGATTAAGAATAATTTTTATAACTTATTTTAAAATGAACCAATAGAAATGAGTCAACATTAGTGGTTAGACTTTTTCTAACCAATAGAAAATGGTCAATATAAATGGTTGGACTAGTTGCTAAGTAACTAGGATAACTAATTAAGTTACTCTAAATAGTTTAATTTGTAACTAAATAACCTAACCTAATTAGTTTACTATCTAATTAGGATGTAACTAAAACCTAATTGAAGTCAAACCTAGTTACTAAGTCTCCTAGAGCCACACAGACATGAAAGCCTTTCTACTATGTTCTAGGTTCATCTACATGACTACTTGATGGCCACTTTGTGACCTAAGCCATGTGCACACCATGTGAGACCATGTGAGTGAATTTCTATCACATTAAGTTGCTATCCATGCAATCATACGGCTGCACACTTCAATATAGCTATCCAATTTCATTTTTCACTTCACTTTATGACAAGCTTTCATCTTTCTCTCTCAAAAATTCGAGAACACCCAACTACTTTTCTTTCCTTTTTCTTGTTGAACCCCACGGCTAACTACTCCAAACCCTACCTCTCCACTTCAAAAATTTCATCTCTTCCTACTTTCTAAAGCTAAGCCTCATTCTAAACATTTTTCTTTTAGTAAGTTTTAAGAAAATCCCACTCTAAGTGCATCAAAAACCAAGCTTTAGTTTACTACTCCAAAGTTAATCTTTTGATTCTTTGATCCTAAGTTGGATTTTTGATTTTCTAGACCATGATTGATCCATGGTTCTTTGTTCTTAAGCTTTGTTTATGACTTTAGAATTTGTTTAAGATTTTTAGGGGGTTTTGTTTGAAGCTCACGAATTCAAGAGGAAGGAGGACTTGAAGCTTTTGTCTCCTTTGAGGTAAGAGGGAGATTAACCTTATCAACTATGTGTTGGTGGTGAGGAAATAGGTTGTTTGTGGTGAAAAATCCATAAGGATTTATTCACTTAATCTTCTATGCTTTCTTTGTTTGTGTTAGTTATGCTTTTGGCTTTGAAAATATGATTGCATGTATACTTGTATGCTTATAGCTTTGATAATATGCTTGTATGTGGAATTTAGAAAGCATGCAAATTTATGTGTAATATAAGATGTGAATCACATGAAGGATTTGTTGTATGAAGGTCCCAAAGGACCTATGAGGCACACAACCTCCACACTTCAAAAGGAACCTAGGGTTCTAAATTATTTTCCTAACCAAGGAGTAAATGATTTTATGACAAGAAAAATAAATTAAGTGTTTTTGCAAGGAATAAATGCTAAAATGAACTAAATGATGGGTTATGAAACCCTAGATGGATTTCAGTCAACATGCTATTTTTCATAACTTAGATCCAAAATTATTTTACTAAGTGTAGACTTAGGTGTTTAAATGAGAAGGAAATTATTTTGGTAGGATTTGAACCAAAAATCAAAGCAATATGCTTTTTAGAATAAAAAATTGACATAATTAAATGATTAAGTTATGAAATAAAAATAAATGTCAATACTTGAAAGTTTTTAACGTATAGCTCACCCTATGGATTTTGAAGTGCGTTAGAAAAATTTGAGCTGTAATATCTTAAGTAAATTGAAGAAACACAATTTTCTGGGAAATAGTAGAAATATTAATTTTTAGAGGGATTATATTGAAAATATTATCTAAAGAGAGACTATTTTGTAAATATTATTTTAGGAGGTACTATTATGAAAATATTATTTAAACAAGGATTATTATGTAAATATTATTTAATGAGGGACTATTATGCAAATAATGAAAATAAATTAAATTTTTGAGAAAAATAATATTTTTGGTTTAAATATGTTAAAAACATTTTACGTAATTAAAAATACGTCAAAAAATATTTAGGTGACTCAAAAATAGTAATTTTAGCTACGCGGTTGAGAAAATGCAATAAAATATTTATGTGATTTAGAAAACATTGGAAAATCCTTATGCGATTTAAAAACATAGGAAATATGTTTCGGGATTTCAAAAATGTGATAATAGCACTACGCGATTGAGCGTAAATAGCAGTTTGCTGTTGGGCAGTTATGGTGGGTCTGGTTGTGTTGAACATTTATACCACCAAGACATGGTGAGATTATATGAAATATTGTGAAAATAATAAATGTATGTGTGTTTGAATCATCCTCATGCATAGAAAAGCGTATTCGCTTATTTGAGTAAGGCTGTATGCCTAGGAGATGAATTACACCTAAGTGCGAGTGCGAGTAGACAAGTGTAGGTCACTTGTTGACTTGGGGGCATCGGGGTGCGGGTACCTCACAATGGATAGTTAGTAGCTCTTCTGTCCGTGGGACAGACCGATGCAAACGCACTGATGATCCGGACCGAGACACTATCCTATATCGTGATCTGGTGTAGAATGTCTTGTCCAATGCTTGATGTGCACTTTTGACAAAATTGATATATTATAGCACTTTTGGCCACGGCAGCCTAGTGACAGACATGTCTTCTGGATATTCTCTCTGAAATTGTGTTTAGCTCCATGGAGTAGGAATTGGTCTGTGTGCATATGTATAGTGGGTCAACATAATATCATAAAATTTATAATTATCTGATTCATGATTACTTGATTTATTAACTGTGATATGATAACATAATTTATTGTTTTGATATTATACTTTGTTTATTTGTTGTCGTTTTCTTTACTACCATACTAGTATTGATGTAGGGGATCTTACCTCGTTGTTATGTTAAATATGTTTCATTGTATATGTGTACTGAAGACTAGGAGAACGAGGAGGCAAGGGACCCTATTTATCTGCAGTAGTAGTTTTCTTTACTTGTTAATATGACGACAAGATGTCAAGTCTTAAGTTTTGTTAGGGTTCAGTTCCACGGTTGAGCTGATACCTGAAGATTTGATTATAACAATGAGAGGTTTGTTTACACCGGGGACTTGACTATGAGCTTGAGTGGAACCCTAGATGGGATTTCTGTGTTAACTCAACATGCAACTGTTCGTTTGGAATTCATCATACCTATTCGTGAACTCTGGGGTGAAGTGGTGTCTGTCTATACACCCTAAGAGAATTCTGTAGTACCATCAACAAGAACCCCTATGAGGCATCTGTATCCATCAGGGTTCTTCGATGATAATGTAGAGGAGGAGGAGGATCCTTCCGAGGAACCAAATCCTTAGGTTTGTTTTAAAGTACCGCTTGGTAGTTAGGTTTGTATTTTACTTTTGAAAACAAGGTTGTATTTATGTAAATTATTTGGACAAGTTTTGTAATATGATGTAAATATATATTTTGGTGTGTTTATTACAAGTCTTAAGAATGTTTTAATTCAGTTTAACTTATTATATTTTATTCCGCAAATGAAATTTTAAAATTGACAATTTTATAAGATTAATTCTTTTACAACTTGGGTAAGTTATATTAGGATTAGTCTTAAATGTGATACCCTATGGTGGGTGTTACATTAGTTGATATCAGAGCCCCGGTTATAGCCTTTTGTGTTTTTGTGGTTAGGTCTATTTTAGCTTGTGTTGTGTGATTCTCTGCATTTGATTTTCAAAAGATGACATCTGACTTTCATTGGACTTTGTTTGATTGTTTGTGAAGAAAACTATGTCTTGTGGTAGAGGTGTACGTACAAATGTGGAACATGACAAGGACCCAATGACTGTTGCTATTGAAGCAATGCAGTGAATGGCCAAAGTAATGGCACAACAAAATCAACGAGCTATGCAGCAGCAAGAAGCTAATGCAGAAGTTCAGCATTTGTTAGAATTTCGTCGGAACAATCTGCCACGTTGTAAAGGCGAGTTTGACCCTGAGCAAGCAGATTTATGGATCCAAGAACTGGAGAAGATCTTTGAAGCGATAGGATGCGCGGATGATCGTAGAGTGACGTATGCTATGTTCATGCTAATGGGTGATGGCGAGAATTGGTGGAAAGCCACTCAAAGAATGTTAATAGCTAAAGGGAGAGAAATCACGTGGGAGCTATTTTGTGAAGTATTTTTAGAGAAATATTTTTTGGAAAGTGCGAGACACGCTAAGGAAATGGAATTTTTGGGTTTACGCTAAGCTAGAATGACTATTAGTGAATATGTTGCAAAGTTTGAGAGCTTGTCTAAGTTCTCAAGGTATCTCCAAATTCATCCAGACGAGGTTTGGAAGTGCTGCAAGTTCGAAGAAGGTTTGAGAATCGAGCTAAAGAGAGGAGTGATATTAATGTGTGTGAATTAGTTTTCAACACTGATGGACATGTGTTGTAGGCTGGAAGGGTTGGAGCCAACACGTGATAAGAGGAACCGCAACTTTGGATAAACTAGGTTCCAAAGAGGAGGCAACAATAACAACAACCGGTTTCAACGAAAACCATATTTTCAACCATTTAGAAGTCAGCAACAACAACAACATCAGCAACCTCGTGGAGGTGGTCCAAGTGGAAATAGGTTCAATCAGACTGCAGCACCGCCAATAAAATGCCTGAAATGCGAGAAGGGTCATATGACGAGAGATTGTTCAATTAGAGGTATAATATGTTTCAGATGCGGAAATCCTGGTCATGTCTCCAAAGATTGTGATCAAGCGAAGATGGAGCCTTCGGTGAGCAATGTACGTGCTGTGAAGCCGCAAGCTAAAGGAAGAGTTTATACAATGAGTGGAGCTGAGGCCTCCCAGTCTGAGAATCTTATTCAGAGAGAAGGTGTCATCTCAGGTAATCTTTTAACTGTACTATATGATTCGGGTGCAACTCATTCATTTATTGCATATGACTATGTGGATCGTTTGGGATTGCTTGTGTCTTCTTTAAACTTCCAATTGATTGTTTCCACTCCTACTGCCAAACTAGTTAGAACTACAAAAATATGCCTAAATTGTTCTATTACTATCAAAAACTAAGTCTTTTCTGTTAATTTGATTTGTTTACCTCTTGTTGATATCGATATAATCTTAGGAATGGATTGGTTATCTTCTAACCATATCCTATTAGATTGTTCTAGAAAGACCTTAGTAGTTCTTGATGAGGTTTCTGGATTTGTAACTGCCAAACAAGTCGAATCTTTATTGAGGGATAGAGCTTAAGGATACATGCTGCTATCTTCTTTAGAAGTTAATAGTGAGAATGATGTGAATGCTATTTTTGTTGTGAATGAGTTTCCTGAAGTTTTCCCTGATGACGTACCTGGATTACCACCAGAAAGAGAGATAGAAATTTCTATCGACCTTGTACCTGGAGCGAGTCCCATATCAATTGTATTGTACCATATGTCACCATCGGAGTTAGTAGAGTTGAAAAAGCATTTAGAAGAGTTATTGGAAAAACAGTTTGTGAGACCTAGTGTTTCACCCTAGGGAGCTCCAATGTTGCTAGTCAAGAAGAAGGATGGAACTTCACGTTTATGTGTCGATTACCGCCAGCTGAACAAAGTCACAATAAAGAATAAATATCCACTTCCAAGAATTGATGATCTGATGGACCAACTGAAGGGAGCAGCTATTTTCTCAAAGATAGATTTACGATCAGGATATCACTAGATTCGCGTTAAGGTAGAGGATATACCTAAAACAGCTTTTCAGACGCGTTATGGTCATTATGAGTATCTCGTAATGCTATTCGGTGTGACGAATGCTCCTGCTATATTCATGGATTACATGAATAGGATCTTTCGTCCATACCTAGATTGGTTTGTCATTGTTTTTATTGATGACATTCTGATCTACTCTCAAAATCAAGAAGAGTATGCTGAACATCTCAATATAGTTCTTCATATTTTGAAAGAAAAGAATCTGTACGCAAAATTGTCAAAATGTGAATTTTGGTTGGATGAAGTTCAGTTTCTGGGTCATGTAATTTCTAAGGATGGAATTGCAGTGGATCCAGCTAAGGTGGAGACGGTTCTTCAATGGGAAAGACCAAAGACTGTGACAGAGATCTGGAGTTTTATTGGATTAGCTAGATATTATCGAAGGTTTATTGAAGGTTTTTCTAAGATCGTTGGACCTCTTATGCAACTTACAAGGAAGAACCAAGTTTTTGATTGGACAGATAAGTGTGAAGAGAGTTTCCAGGAGTTGAAGAAGAAGTTGACTACTACACCACTGTTGATTCTACCAGATCCCAAAGAATCTTTTGAGGTGTATTACAATGCTTTTTATCAATGGTTAGGATGTGTGCTGATGCAGAACAGAAGTATTGTAGCGTATGCTTATAGACAGTTGAAGGTTCATGAAAGAAACTATCCAACACATGATTTAGAATTGGCCGCTATTGTTTTTGCACTAAAGATTTGGAGACACTTTTTGTATGGGGCTACGTTCAACATCTTCAGCGACCACAAAAGTTTAAAGTACTTGTTTGATCAAAAAGAATTGAACATGAGGCAGAGAAGATGGTTGGAATTCTTAAAGGGTTATGATTTTCAACTCTAGTATCACCCTGGAAAAGTAAACGTCGTAGCAGATACTTTGAGTCGGAACATGCTCAGTGTTTCTGCTATGATGATCGAAGAGGAAAAATTGATTGAACAGTTTAGAGATATGTGGTTGTTAGTGGAATTGTCACCTGGAAGGATGCGTCTGAATACGGTCACTATTCTAAATGATCTATTAGAAAAAAATTTGAGACAAACAGGAGGATGACTAGTTTTTGCAGAATGAGAGAGAATTTTTGAAGCAAGGCCATAAGGCAACTATTGAGGAAGGATCTGACGGGGTCTTAAGGTTTAAGGGCAGAATTTGTATACCCGATGATCCCGATCTTAATAAAGCAATCTTGGTGAAGCTCATACTAGCAGATTGAGTATACATCCTAGGATGACCAAGATGTATCAAGATCTGAAACGTTTGTTTTGGTGGCCTGGAATGAAGAAAGATGTTGCTGAATATGTAGCATATTGTCTAGTATGCCAGAAAGCAAAGATTCAGCATCAAAGACCAGCAGGCATATTACAGCCCCTCACTATTCCCGAATGGAAATGGGATAGTATTGCAATGGATTTTGTTATTAGTTTGCCAAAGACTAGGAAAGGTTATGATTCTATTTGGGTCATTATTAATCGACTTATGAAGTCTGCTCACTTCTTTCCAATCAATATTAAGTATCCAATAGAGAAGTTGACCCAGTTGTACATTGGTGAAATAGTTAGACTTCATGATGTGCCTACTAGTATCATATCCAATAGAGATCCGAGGTTTACATCAAGGTTATGGCAAAGCTTACTTGAAGCAATGGGGACTAAACTACGTTTAAGTTCAGCTTACCATCCACAGATAGATGGACAAACGAAGAGGACTATACAATCTCTAGAGGATCTGCTGCGGGCTTGTGTGTTAGAACAACGAGGGAGTTGGGATGAATTCTTACCTTTGGTAGAATTCACCTATAATAACAGTTTTCACTCAAGCATAGGGATGGCACCCTATGAGGCTCTTTATGGATGACGATGTTGAACACCTTTGTGTTAGTATCAAGATGAGGAAAGCATGACTATCAGACTAGAAATGGTGTAGCAAACAACAGAAAAGGTAAAGATGATTCAAGAGAAAATGTGGGCAACTCAGAGCAGACAGAAAAACTATGCTAATAAACGAAGAAGACCTCTTGAATTTAAGGAAAGTGAGCATGTATTTTTGCGAATAACACCCATGACTGGTGTTGGCAGGGTTATAAAGTTTAGAAAACTCACTCCTAAATTCATTGGACCTTATCAAATTCTTTGTCGGATAGGTCCAGTCGCATACCAAATAGTTTTTCTGCCTTTTCTTTCAAAGCTTCATAATATTTTCCATGTATCTTAATTGAGAAAGTATATCCCCGATCTTTCACATGTTATACATTCCGATAAAGTGCAATTGAAATAATATTTGACGTATGAGGCACTTCATGTTAAGATCGAAGACAGGAGAGTGAAGCAATTAAGAGGCAAAGCAATTCCGTTAGTGAAAGTGATCTGGAATGAGACAATCAGAGATGCTACTTGGGAAATGGAGGAGAAAATGAGGGAACAGTATCCTCAGTTGTTTTAATGTATGGTGAATTTCGGGGATAAAATTCTTTTTAGAAGGGGAGAGTTGTATATGTGTCCCAGGGCCGACGAGGGCGGGGAGTGATCACCGGTGCAATGAAGCACGGACAAGGAGCAGCTTCTAGCAGGCTTCTAGGCGAAGGGTCGTATGAATGAACTGAATACGCACCAGAATGAGAGGGATTCAGATACTGTTCAGGTATGGGACTGCATAGTTGAGGATGACTTAAAGGAATTGATTTAGCGTAGCCATATCAACAAGTTGCAACTTCTTTTCAGGAGCTGAGAACATAAGAACTGTAACACCCACCTTAGGGTGTCACACTTCTTGTTGCTCAATTACCAAATTACCCTTTCATTTGAAAAAAAACGCGCTTGTAATATAAATACGAGTTGTAAAATTTCTTAATAACAAGAAAATAATCTTAGCAGAAAATAAAACATCACAGCATTATTACAAATAATTTACATCATTTATACAAGTCCAAGTCTCTGGTTATACATATACAATTCTTTAATACTGTCATACTATAAATATTACAAAGTAGTCATTCCAAAAAAAATTTAAATACTATTTACATTGACATCTTTGCCCAAGTACAACTAGACAGCTGAGCCCTCAGAAGTAGCCGGATCCTCAGATGGATCCTCCTCTGATTTCCCCAGGTGGAGGAATTCCAACTCGACGTAAAGTCCGGGGAGCAGAGGTCCGAGCGGACGATACGACACTATGCTCTTGAGGGGTATGATAGTACATTCCCCAGTGCTGCCGGATAGATATAGAAAACTCTAACTGTACATAGATAGTAACAGAAAAGTAAGGGTTTCTTGATTGTATCTTACTCAGTCTAATATTTACTTTTCCCAAATAATAAATACTCTCTCTCTCTAAATCTTCGGTCCATGCATTGTCCCCGTCAATGAATGTCAGTCTCATATAACCTAAGAAGCTAGAGATTTCTACCACCATCAGATCTCGAAGTTCTCAACAGAAATCTTGTCCTTCCTCTGCTTCTCGCTCGTCGTCTAACTCAATGTCTTAACAACACATAAACATAATACAGCATATACATACGAGAGGTGAGACCACCTACGCCAATACCAGTATGGTAGCGATGAAGATAAACACATATAAATTCTCATACCAGCACATCATTCATAATTACAATTATGTCACCAATATCATTCATCAATCACATATCATATCTCATATCAACATATCATGCATAAATATAATTATGCCAACAATATCATTTATTATCATAATTCATACAATAAGCCATAATTACGATCATGTCCTTATTAACATTCAATTATTCAATAACTAAATTATCATCAACAATAATTATGATTAGACTCTCGATCTCTCGTATATGCACCTAGACTCAACTTTCCTACTCCATGGAGCTACAACTCGGATCGGAGAAAGTGATCGAAAAGATCATGTCGGTACAAAAGTGCCTCGCACCACGTGCTCGCTTTTGCACATCTAGCACATACTCGATAGTCTTTATCGATCTTGATTATGGATAGTGTCTCGGTCCGGATCATCGGTGTGTTGCATCGGTCTAACCTACGGTACAGAAGCTTTATTAACTCGTCCATAGTAGGCAACCCGCACCCCGATGCCCCCAAGGTCAACAAAAGACCTACACTACGCATATCACACCCACTCGGAGGTGTATTTTCTCCTTCCTAGGCAAATAGCCTTATCTAGTCCATTGGACCTTTTCAATACATATACAAATGCATCATTCACAGTTCATTTTCTTTATCTCATATTCTCAATTCATTTTCTTTATTTCATATTCTCAATTCATTTTCTTTATCTCATGTTCGGGGTCTTCATATTAGCCCAACAAGATTATCATTCTTGTATTTTCATCGCGAAATCATATTTTTCACATTTTCTTAATCACGTATAAATTTTTCATCGTTTCTCAATCGCGTAAAATATTTTTCACATGTTTTAAAATCAAAAATACTGTTTTTCTTCATTTAACACCAAAATTCAACAACATTTTTCATATTTGTATAATAATTCCTCAAAACATAATATTTGTTTTATAATCCTCATTTAAATAATATTTTCACAACAGTCCTTCATAAAATTCACATGCTACGAAAACAGTTCCTCGTAAAGTTTATATTTATGAAATTGTCCCTCATAAAATTCATATTTCCAAAATAGTCCTTCATAAAATTCATATTTCCAAAATAGCCCTTCATAAAATTCATATTTTCAAAATAGTCCTTCAAAAATTCATATTTCCAAAATAGTCCTTCCAAAACATAATATTTACGTTTTAGGCTTTCAAAAATTATTATTTACAATATGACCCTATTAAAACAAAAATTACTATTTTAATCCCTCTAAAAAATCATAATTACAATATTGCCCTTCAAAAATCATATGAATTACATTTTAGTCTCTCAAAAATATACTAATTACTTTCTTGTCCCTCAAACATATAAATTATATTTTAATCCCTCAAAAATAGAATAATTACTTTCTTGTCCCTCAAAACATATAAAATACGTCTTAGTCCCTCAAAAATAGAATAACCGTATTTTCGTCCTTCAAAACACATAAATTACATTTTCGTCTCTCAAAACATAGTATTTTCACTATAGCCCCTCAAAGTTTTATATTTACATAGTGACATCATATTTCCATAATATTTCCAATTAAATCCCTTTCTCATAAAATTTACAGAAATTTACAGTATAAATTCCACGTATCTAAAGTATAAGTTTCTCTATAGTATACATTCTACATACACACAATTATCAGTTCCTTAAGCATTACAACATACAGACAAGAATCGAAATAAATTCAGATCTCATAAATGCTACACATAAAAGCATAGAAACACAATCAGCTACATCCTAATTACAGTTCAAACGCACAAACACAATCAGGCACATATCAATATAGTCCAATCAATACAGTCCAAGAACCTCAAACAATAGGTGATTAACCTCAAACAAAAGGTGAATAAATCCTTAAGGATTTTTCACCGAACAAACCATCCTCATACTACCAGAACAAGAGTGGTAAGGTTAAGTCTCCCTCTTACCACTTGAAGACAAGCTTTGTAAGCTTTCCTCCCTTGCCTTGAAACTTTGTTAACCTCCTCTTTAGGAAGAAGATTGAAGAAGCTTAGGGCCTTGTGAAGGAGAAATAATTAGAGGAGGCTTTGAGTCTAAACAACCCAAAAGATGAGTGTTTAAAAGAAATGGGTGGTGTAATTTTGGTGATGACCGATTGGAAGAAAAGAAATGGAAGATGAGAGGCGTGAGTTTCCTTGAAACTTTGAGAGAAATAGATGGATATTTTGATAAGTAGAAAGTGAAGAATGAATGTGTTTTGGGTGGCTACTGACCGTGTATATTTGGGAGGTAAATGGCTTCTATTTGAGGAATAAAAAGTGAAGAATGAAGACGTGATTCAGCTGTTGCCTAGCCGTGTATTAACACCTGAATTGTAGGTGATTTACTTGAGAAAATTGTATCATTTTGGGTGCATAAGGACAGCTGCCCATCGTGAATGATTGTGGTGATAAAATAAGGATTTTATTGCATCATTATCCACCCATTCCAGCTGCCCCATTTACTACTGCCGTGTGCTTTCTTTGTGAATGACATGAGTGAGCCTTTGCTTGCTTAAGTAGCCATGCATTAATTGCACAACAACTCTCTCTTCTCATTGGTTGGTCACTTGACTTTTGCATGGTATTTGAATCTTCAAATATTACTTGAATCTTCACAAATTTCTGAACGTTTGTCTTGCCTTTGGACGTCCATTCTCGTATCTTGTTTGGGCCGTGAATTTGCTTCTTGTTTGGGCCATGAATTGTTGGACCGTGGAGCTCATTTTGCTGCCCCAATTCAGCTGCTGACCATAGCATGTTTAGGTGAGTTTAACTCCTCAATTTGTTGCTAATTTCAAGCTCAAATATGCTGCCCAAAATTTCTATTTGGACCGTTTGTGCTTAGGTGTTGCTAGGCTGTCCAAATTTGTTCTTCTTTGGGCCTCTAATTTCTCTGCTGGTCCATGGTGTTTTAGGTGAGTTTAAACCCTTAATTCATCATTAGTTCAAGCCTATTTACTAGTTAATTGGTTAGCTAATTAATTGGGTTTAATCTCCTAACCATTCTTACTTAATCCTTCAAGTACATAGCTAATTTAGTTTAACATATTTAGCTTGTATCTAATACATTTTAATCATACATCATCACTTCTAATTAGAATTAGGATATTAAAGTAAGGATTAAGTTATAACTAATCCTTAGTTAAGTTAATTTACTTAATTGCTTAATTAGGTAATTAGGATAACTAAATTAAGGTTCATGAGTTTCCTAAGTAAAAGTCAAGCAATTAATGTTGACTCAATCTTATTCATTAATCTTGTCTATGGTATATACTACTTGATAGTTTTAGTAAGCTTTGTTTTACACCATTGATTGAATCAATGGTAAAGATCAAGGCCTCTAAATCAAGCTTCAAATCTAATGGTCCACAAGGAAATCTAAACTTCTTCCCTTGACCAATTCTCATTGGTTAGAAAAGTCTAACCAATTGTTTTGACTATATCCTATTGGTTCACTTTAATTTTGCTTACAAGAAATGTTCCAAACACTTTTTCTATTAATTAAAACTTATCGGGTCCAACATTCATAGCAACGACTACTATAAATGTAATCACGGATATTTATCCGTACAATATTATTCTTTTTATAGATAGATTCTAAAAATTATAAGATTATTTTTTGAATCATTCAGAGTCGGGTTTAGTAAGATCCCCCGTTTCCAAATGAGACAGATCAGAATTTCTCCGGCCTGAAAAATATTATTTTTCCTAGCCAGGAGCAATCACATAGAATGATCAAATATGATCTCAAAACAATCAAATTAATTTTTATACCACACATAAAATGCAAAACAGAGTAATTCTGCTATTGTTATTCATATAGTCAGAATTCGGGGTGTTACAACTCTCCCCTTCTAAAATAAAGTTTCATCCTCGAAACTTGACATACACTTAACACAAAAACAGATACTGCTTTCTAATCTTTTCTTCCAACTCCCATGTGGCTTCACCACTTACATCGTTCCAAACTACTTTAACTAATGCAATGTCTTTTCCTCGAAGCTGCTTTATCCTTCGATCTTCAATCCTGACTGGAACTGTCTCGTAGGTTAAGTTCTTCTTTAGTTGTACAGTATCTAGTTCAATAATGTGAGTCGGATCTGGAATATATTTTCGTAATTGTGACACGTGAAATACATTATGAAGATTTAATGAAAACGGCGGTAGCGCGACTTGATAAGCTACCGGCCTATCCGACGAAGTATCTGATACGGTCCAATAAACTTGGGAGTAAACTTCCTCGACTTGATGACTCATCTAACTCTAGTCATAGGCGTCACACGTAAAAATACATGGTCACCTTCTTCAAATTCCATTGATCTTCATCTTTTATCTGCATAGCTCTTTTGCCGCGTCTGAGCTGTTCTCATCTTATCTCGAAGTATCTTCACTTCCTTAGTGGGCTGTCGCACAATTTCTGGTTCCACGATGTTACTTTCACCAGTACGATACCAACGCAAAGGCGTTCTACAGCGTCTCCCATATAATGTCTCACAGGGTGTCATCCCCATGCTCGAACGAAACTATCGTTGTATATGAATTCTATCAATACCAGAAATTCATCTTAACAAGTCCTTTGAAAATTCTAACTATTCGTCTCTTCTCGATGTCCAAGCCTTTCTTGATTGAAACAGTACTTCAAGCCTTTGAATTTATTGTGAACTTGATAGGAAAGAAAACGTCTTCAGATTTTCCTTGCAAAACAACTATCGCGTATCCTAAAACGTAACTCGAACAATACTTCTCATGCACATTCCACTGCCTTGAAGTATACGTCACCGCCTTTCCATTTGAATTTATCACTTCATCTAAATCCACAAGTTGAACTCCTTGTAACAGAATTTACGTTTGATTAATTTCGCACATAACTCCTTCTTCTTCTTCAAAATTGAAGAATCGCATTGAAATCTTCAGCATGCTCCTTGGAATTTCGAGAATAGGTCAAAATATTACCAATAATGATAAATTTGCCAGATAAAAAAGAAAGATTCTATTTATAGAATTCACGGACATCGTCAAAACATTCCCTACTCTGAATGGTAGTACTGACTATTCATAGTTCTTGTAACGCCTTTTAAAAATTGTCTTGGAACATTCTCTACCTTCACGTGAATCTGATAACAACCAGTACACAAGTCGATCTTGGAACGAAGAACTATCCCTTTCATTTGATCTTCTGGCTCTCCTGTCATCACATCATCCTAGATTTTCTTCATCAAGATAAGTTGTTCTACTGGCCTATTTTTACTCTTAACAGAAATTGTCTCATAGATCAAGTTTTCTTCTAATTGTACTGTATTTGATATTATAACACAAATTGAATCAGGAATGATCCTTTTTAATTGGGATACATGAAAGACACTATGAAGGTCATAAGGAAAAGTAATAAGACTTTTCAGCAAATTACTAGATTAGTCCAACAAAGAATTTGAGATGGTCTAATAGATTTTGAAACGAACATAGTCCAATAATTTTAGAAATGAACTTTCTGGATTCAAATCCAAAAATCTCAGGTCAAGAAAAACAATAAAATTGCTTTGCAACAATCTAGTAGGATATGGTTAGAAAATAACCAATCCATTTAAAAGTCAGGATCACAAATAGATGAAATTTTAGATAAACAAATTAAATCCACAGAAAAGATTTGATACCCAATAGATGCAAGGTAGAGTTAGAAAACTTGAGTATAACCAACAAGTTTAACAAGAAGAGTAGAAATACTCAACTCACATTATAACAAAGACACGGATAAGTCAAATTGATTTACTCAGTTTATTTGAAAAAGAAATAGACAAATCAAATTAACAGAAAAATTTTAAACTCAAATAATAACAGGATAGTTTTATACAAACTCAAGTGGTAAAAACAAGTTTAGAAGTTGACGTAGTATTACGAAAAGAACAAAACACAGATAACCCCCAAAAGATTTACACAGTCACAGATTACAAGAGATTGAGTTACCTTACATAGTATACAGTACAGTTTTAAGATTACCCTCTATGGCACAACTTCCTCGCTCCTTAAATTTTTGTATTTGAATGTTCTCACTACACTCTTTGCACCAGCTCTTTCTTCTTCTTCTTCTTCTTGAGATTTTGAAATGCATGTATTACTAATGGAAGATCCCATCTTCAGTTGATCACAATTCCTAGAAAAATGTCTAGGCTTCCCACATCTATGACAAATAAACCCTTTATGCTGACAATCTTTGGTAAGATGACCTTTTCCACACTTGAAACATTTCAGTGATGATGCCACAGTCTGACCAAAATCGTTGCCACTAGTACTCCCCCTCTTTGTTCGTTGTTGCTTCCTCAGTGGTCGTACACACTGCTTTTGCTGGACATGATCGACTTTACGCTTCCTTCCATCTTGGATTATCGAAGGTTCTAAGTTACAGTTTCTCACATTCGATGGCTGCTCCAATCCTAGTAAACTATGAAGTTCGATTATCAGTTCCTGCTGTTGAGTGATCATCTGTCTCTGTTGTACTGCTACTTCAATCATCTTTTGCATTACACTTCTAGCTGCGGCAATACGATCTTCATCACGTCTCGCGTCTACATGCTCATGTTCGCTACGTTCCATTATCTTCCTTCAAAGATAAATAAAATCAAAACATGACAAACTTAACGCAACTATTTCACATAACATCGTCTCCTTTCGGAAACCAAAATATATCTCTGTGTTCAACATCAGAGATTCACACAGCACAAACAAGACAAGCTTACCCACAAACCCAAAAGACTCTAACTTGGGCTCTGATACCAACTAATGTAACACCCACCTTAGGGTGTCACACTTCTTGTTGCTCAATTACCAAATTACCCTTTCATTTGAAAAAAACGTGCTTGTAATATAAATACGAGTTGTAAAATTTCTTAATAACAAGAAAATAATCTTAGCAGAAAATAAAACATCACAAAGATTATTACAAATAATTTACATCATTTATACAAGTCCAAGTCTCTCGGTTATACATATACAATTCTTTAATACTTGTCATACTATAAATATTATAAAGTAGTCACTCCAAAAAAATTTAAACACTATTTACATTGACATCTTTGCCCAAGTACAACTAGACAAATTGAGCCCTCGTAGCCGGATCCTCGGATGGATCCTCCTCTCGATTTCCCCGTGTGGAGGAATTCCAACCCGATGTAAAGTCCGGGAGCAAATGTCCGAGTGGACGATACGACACTATGCTCTCGAGGGGTATGATAGTACATTCCCAAGTCTTTTGGATAGATATAGGAAACTCTAACTGTACATAGATAGTAACAGAAAAGTAATGGTTTCCTGATTGTATCTTACTCAGTCTAATATTTACTTTTCCCAAATAATAAATACTCTCTCTCTCTAAATCTTCGGTCCATGCATTGTCCCCGTCAATGAATGTCAGTCTCATAAAACCTAAGAAGCTAGAGATTTCTACCACCATCAGATCTCGAAGTTCTCAACAGAAATCTTGTCCTTCCTCTGCTTCTCGCGCGTCGTCTAACTCAATGTCTTAACAACACATAAACATAATACAGCATATACATACGAGAGGTGAGACCACCTATGCCAATACCAGTATGGTAGCGATGAAGATAAACACATATAAATTCTCATACTAGCACATCATTCATAATTACAATTATGTCACCAATATCATTCATCAATCACATATCATATCTCATATCAACATATCATGCATAAATATAATTATGCCAACAATATCATTTATTATCATAATTCATACAATAAGCCATAATTACGATCATGTCCTTATTAACATTCAATTATTCAATAACTAAATTATCATCAACAATAATTATGATTAGACTCTCGGATCTCTCGTATATGTACCTAGACTCAACTTTCCTACTCCATGGAGCTACAACTCGATCGGAGAAAGTGATCGAAAAGATCATGTCGGTACAAAAGTGCCTCGGACCACGTGCTCGCTTTTGCACATCTAGCACATACTCGATAGTCTTTATCGATCTTGATTATGGATAGTGTCTCGGTCCGGATCATCGGTGTGTTGCATCGGTCTAACCTACGGTACGTAGCTTTATTAACTGTCCATTGTAGGCAACCCGCACCCCGATGCCCCCAAGGTCAACAAAAGACCTACACTACGCATATCACACCCACTCAGGAGGTGTATTTTCTCCTTCCTAGGCAAATAGCCTTATCTAGTCCATTGGACCTTTTCAATACATATACAAATGCATCATTCACAGTTTATTTTCTTTATCTCATATTCTCAATTCATTTTCTTTATTTCATATTCTCAATTCATTTTCTTTATCTCATGTTCGGGGTCTTCATATTAGCCCAACAGTATCATTACTGTATTTTCATCGTGAAATCATATTTTTCGCATTTTCTTAATCACGTATAAATTTTTCATCGTTTCTCAATCGCGTAAAATATTTTTCACATGTTTTAAAATCAAAAATACTGTTTTTCTTCATTTAACACCAAAATTCAACATCATTTTTCATATTTGTATAATAATTCCTCAAAACATAATATTTGTTTTATAATCCTCATTTAAATAATATTTTCACAACAAATTCTTCATAAAATTCACATGCTACTAAACAAATTCCTTGTAAAGTTTATATTTATGAAATTGTCCCTCATAAAATTCATATTTCCAAAATAGTCCTTCATAGAATTCATATTTTCAAAATAGCCCTTCATAAAATTCGTATTTTCAAAATAGTCCTTCAAAAATTCATATTTCCAAAATAGTCCTTCCAAAACATAATATTTACGTTTTAGGCTTTCAAAAATTATTATTTACAATATGACCCTATTAAAACAAAAATTACTATTTTAATCCCTCTTAAAAAAATCATAATTACAATATTGCCCTTCAAAAATCATATGAATTACATTTTAGTCCCTCAAAAATATACTAATTACTTTCTTGTCCCTCAAACATATAAATTACATTTTAATCCCTCAAAAATAGAATAATTACTTTCTTGTCCCTCAAAACATATAAATTACGTCTTAGTCCCTCAAAAATAGAATAATCGTATTTTCGTCCTTCAAAACACATAAATTACATTTTCGTCTCTCAAAACATAGTATTTTCACTATAGCCCCTCAAAGTTTTATATTTACATAGTGACATCATATTTCCATAATATTTCCAATTAAATCCCTTTCTCATAAAATTTACGAAATTTACAAAGATAAATTCCACGTATCTAAAGTATAAGTTTCTCTATAGTATACATTCTACATACACACAATTATCGGTTCCTTAAGCATTACAACATACGACAAGAATCAAAATAAATTCAGATCTCATAAATGCTACACATAAAAGCATAGAAACACAATCAGCTACATCCTAATTACAGTTCAAACGCACAAACACAATCAGGCACATATCAATACAGTCCAATCAATACAGTCCAAGAACCTCAAACAATAGGTGATTAACCTCAAACAAAAGGTGAATAAATTCTTAAGGATTTTTCACCGAACAAACCATCCTCATACTACTAGAACAAGAGTGGTAAGGTTAAGTCTCCCTCTTACCTCTTGAAGACAAGCTTTGTAAGCTTTCCTCCCTTGCCTTGAAACTTTGTTAACCTCCTCTTTAGGAAGAAGATTGAAGAAGCTTAGGGCCTTGTGAAGGAGAAATAATTAGAGGAGGCTTTGAGTCTAAACAACCCAAAAGATGAGTGTTTAAAAGAAATGGGTGGTGTAATTTTGGTGATGACCGATTGGAAGAAAAGAAATGGAAGATGAGAGGCGTGAGTTTCCTTGAAACTTTGAGAGAAATAGATGGATATTTTGATAAGTAGAAAGTGAAGAATGAATGTGTTTTGGGAGGCTGCTGACCGTGTTTATTTGGGAGGTAAATGGCTTCTATTTGAGGAATAAAAAGTGAAGAATGAAGACGTGATTCAGCTTGCTGCCCAACCGTGTATTAACACGTGAATTATGGGTGATTTACTTGAGAAAATTGTATCATTTTGGGTGCATAAGGACAGCTGCCCATCGTGAATGATTGTGGTGATAAAATAAGGATTTTATTGCATCATTATCCACCCATTCCAACTGCCCCATTTACTCGCTACCGTGTGCTTTCTTTGTGAATGACATGAGTGAGCCTTTACTTGCTTAAGTAGCCATGCATTAATTGCACAACAACTCTCTCTTCTCATTGGTTGGTCACTTGACTTTTGCATAGTATTTGAATCTTCAAATATTACTTGAATCTTCACAAATTTCTGAACGTTTGCTTCTGCCTTTGGACGTCCATTCTGCATGCTGTTTGGGCCGTGAATTTGCTGCTGTTTGGGCCGTGAATTGCTGGACCGTGGAGCTCATTTTGCTGCCCCAATTCAGCTGCTGGACCATAGCATGTTTAGGTGAGTTTAACTCCTCAATTTGTTGCTAATTTCAAGCTCAAATATGCTGCCCAAAATTTCTGCTGGACCGTTTGTGCTTAGGTGCTGCTGGGCTGTCCAAATTTATTGCTGCTGGGCCTCTAATTTCTGCTGCTGGTCCATGGTGTTTTAGGTGAGTTTAAACCCTTAATTCATCATTAGTTCAAGCCTATTTACTAGTTAATTGGTTAGCTAATTAATTGGGTTTAATCTCCTAACCATTCTTACTTAATCCTTCAAGTACATAGCTAATTTAGTTTAACATATTTAGCTTGTATCTAATACATTTTAATCATACATCATCACTTCTAATTAGAATTAGGATATTAAAGTAAGGATTAAGTTATAACTAATCCTTAGTTAAGTTAATTTACTTAATTGCTTAATTAGGTAATTAGGATAACTAAATTAAGGTTCATGAGTTTCCTAAGTAAAAGTCAAGCAATTAATGTTGACTCAATCTTATTCATTAATCTTGTCTATGGTATATACTACTTGATAGTTTTAGTAAGCTTTGTTTTACACCATTGATTGAATCAATGGTAAAGATCAAGGCCTCTAAATCAAGCTTCAAATCTAATGGTCCACAAGGAAATCTAAACTTCTTCCCTTGACCAATTCTCATTGGTTAGAAAAGTCTAACCAATTGTTTTGACTATATCCTATTGGTTTACTTTAATTTTACTTACAAGAAATGTTCCAAACACTTTTTCTATTAATTAAAACTTATCGGTCCAACATTCATAGCAACGACTGCTATAAATGTAATCACGGATATTTATCCGTACAATATTATTCTTTTTATAGATAGATTCTAAAAATTATAAGATTATTTTTGAATCATTCAGAGTCGGGTTTAGTAAGATCCCCCGTTTCCAAATGAGACAGATCGAAATTTCCTACCGAAAAATATTATTTTTCCTAGCCAGGAGCAATCACACAAAATGATCAAATATGATCTCAGAATAATCAAATTAATTTTTATACCACACATAAAATGCAAAACAGAGTAATTCTGCTATTGTTATTCATATAGTCAGAATTCGGGGTGTTACAAGAACTACATAGTTAAGCGTGCTTAACCTAGAGCAATTGTGGGATGGATGACCTCCTAGGAAGTTTCCTAGGATGCGTGTCAGTGAGGACAAAGCATGCTGAAAAGACCCGTGTTGGTTTGTGGAGACACTCATCAATCCTGCAGACAATCCCAGGACATTACAGATGCTATCAGAGATTGGACTTCTCCCAGTACAGTGTAGTTTGGGGATGAACCAAGCGAAAGTTAGTGGGCATGTGTGTCCCGGGGCTGACGAGGGTGGGGAGTGATCGCCGGTGCAATGAAGCATGGATATGGAGCGGCTTCTGGCAGGCTTCTAGGCAAAGGGTCATATGAATAAACTGAATACACACCGGAATAAGAGGGATTCAGAGACTGTGCAGGTATGGGACTGCATAGTTGAGGATGACTTAAAGGAATTGATTTGGCGTAGCCATATCAACAAGTTGCAACTTCTTTTCATGAGCCTAAAACATAGAACTATATGGTTAAGCGTGCTTAACCTAGAGCAATTGCGGGATGATTGACCTCTTGGGAAGTTTCCTAGGATGCGTGCGAGTGAGGACAAAGCACGCTAAAAAGACCTGTGTTAGTTTGTAGAGACACTCGTCAATCCTGCAGGCAGTCCTGGGACGTTACAGAGGGACTTCACCTGGATTTACATGGAACACATAGGGGTGAGCAATCACAATTTCTCAAAATTCGCATACCAAGACCAACAGTTAATCATTTACAACAAATAAATCAACTGAACACATAATTGCACTCTATGAAATAGAATATCCAAAAAAATCAATAACATCAAAGAATCACCCATACAATCCTAAGATACTATCAAATAGAAAACTAATCAATCAATCAGTCAAGCAATGATAACTATTCAAACAATTGTCAACCATGTAATGCATTATGTTATGAGGTATGATTATGCTCAACCAAAGCCCTAATATGGTGAATATGTAATGCCAATGCAGGTTTTAAAGTTTGAAAACACAAGCTACTTACTTATTTCCTAGAAACCTCTATTTCTTGTATATATAAAGCAGGATAAGCCTAAAAGCCTAAACCCACTTAGTAATAGGTAGACATTTTTCCCTCACCAACGTAAGAGTAATATTGTCACCCCCATACTGGTAACCTTGACCATGCGAGCATACATACAAGGAGAATTTAGATCCAACACTTGCTTCTTAGGTCATATGGTTGTGCACACCATCTAAGGTTATAATACATAGGAAAATAACAAATATCAAGTTTGAAAACCAAATATTCAAGCCACATATTAAATACTCGTACATAAGAATCTTAGCCTCACTTATCCAACAAAGTAGCAAGAACCGTGTCCTTAGCATTCTCATACCTAGAACCTCACATCATCACTTCACAAGTGATTTCTAAGACAACCTCATGTTGTGCAAGGTTTTAGATACATCCCTAAGGCATTCTAAATTGAAATATTACTTAAGGTTTCATAACCTCTTGTATATATGCTAAGTGGTCATTTTCTCTAAGAATTATCCCCATTAGCGCCTCAACATACTTGGGAAAGCATATATAAGTGATCCCATCACTCAGGAAATTCCAAAACATCAAAAACACAATTTTGGAAGATCATAAAGCCTACGTCGCGGCGCCTTGCTCTCGGGTCTCAAAATTGGAAGCCCGAGCCTCGTGCGCCGAGGCGTGCAACACCTTGCGCCGTGATGTGAGAAGCAGAACCCAGGTTCTGCAGAATTCTGCAAAATTGATACTATTCCATTAGAACAAATCACAGATTTTGGCTACTCTAAACAGTTTCTAGGTGATTTAAGGTTCCTAACAAGTTCATAAACATGAAAGAAACATAAAACATCAATTGATTTCATCAAAAATGGATCTAAAAACCAAATTACTCATCCAAATCCCAAAAATCAACACTTTGAGCATCTTTGGTCCAAATGGAGAGTTTTTAGTTTTTAATCCAAACTCTTAGCATGAACAAATCATAAGCTACATTTAAAACTTATCCAAGCAAGACAATCACTCAAAACACCTCAAAAACTCATTTTGGCATATTAAACCTCAAATAAGCTAAACATGAAAAATGAGTAAGAAGTGAAGTTTGAGCATCAAGAACCCCTACCTCAAGCTGACTTGATGTTGCAGATTTGAGCCTCAAACCAGAACCTTGGATTTCTTTTTCTTCTTATGCCTTTTGCCTTCCTTTTTCTCCACTTGAGCTTCCACCCTTCTATTTCAGCCATGAAGAGAAGAGAGAAAAGTGTGAAATAAGGAAAACAAAGTCACCAAAGAAGTCCAATTTAAAGGCTATAATCGTAGCTGGTTATAAGCCTTAAGTTATAACACTGGTACTTCCCGATCTGTTAAAAATACTCAGATTTAGCTAAATCAGATTTTCTAAGTTCCAACAACTTTAAAAAAAAAGATAAGATTCATTAAAAAAGTCGTTTCACTAGTATCATAATTTTTTATATCTGTGATTTGTCAATCCGACATTAAAACGTACAACTAGTATGCCTAACAATACCAAACAGACTCTGATTTTTCTTAAACTTTAAGCACATCACAAAATACATATTTGTGACTTAGAAAAAATTATTCATATCTATTTCCATTAATTAAACCATTTATGCTAATATTTGGGTCATTTTAAGCTACTTTTCACCTTTCAGGCTATAACAAAGTGTCTAAACTAACTCAGATTGTCACAAAATTAATAAGTTACCTCTGTAACTATTTACAAGTCTAACATGTTGAAGAGGATGTTATATTTCTCCCTTTTTTTTATAAAAATTATCCCAAAAATTGCTTACTTCATTTAAACAACTGTAGGTAGTCTTGCTGTATGTGGGACTCCAACTCCTAAGTCACCTCCGCGAAACCAGCACCATCCCAAGCACCTTCACCAGAGGAATCCGCTTACCTCTAAGCTCTTTGATCCTTCTGTCCAAGATCCTCATCGGCTGCATAACATAAGATAAATCCTCTCTTAACTGCACAAATTCATTTCTTATGACATGTGAAGGATCTGGGTTGTACTTCCTAAGCTATGACACATGGAAACATTATGAAGGTTTGACAAACTAGGAGGAAGGGAATTTGGTAGGCTACGGGTCCAATTCTCTTTAGGAATTGGTAGGGACCAATGAAACGAGAGTTCAACTTTCGTGTTCTTCATGCTCTACCAATCCCTGTTGTAGGAGTAACTCTCAAGAATACATGATATCCCTCACTAAACTCTAGAGGTGTTTGTGTGTAATCCGCAAGCGTACGGGTCAATACGTAATATATGGGAGTTAGAGTATCGTGTCCCAAGGGATTGACAATTAGAGAAATGCTAAACTTGACTAATTTCCATAAAATCTAATCCAAGCAAACGAAATATGAGAGAGGTTTGTAATTAAAATAACAACTCAAAAGAATTAAAATAAGAGAGCACCAAATGCTAAATTCACGAGAAAGATGAGAATTATAAAGGGCTAGGAGTCCTTATTCACTTACTACTTCAATGAATAACTTGCAATTCATAAGCATCTAACAATGAGTTGGTTTTGTTAGCTAAAACAAGTAATAGATAAAAGCCTATGTCTAGGATAATTACCCATGTGAAACTTAGTTAATCCACTATGTGTCCATGTGAGTTAGCATAAGAATCACTCCTTGAGACCAATTATCAAACACTTGCTATGCATGACTAATGGGTATGTGTCCATCCTATTAGCTAATCAACACACTCAACCTAAAAGAATGTAATTGGACATACATCAACCATATCATATCCATATTCACAGCACATTATTTCCAATTCAATTAGAATACTAAAATCATGTAATTGATGGCCAATCAATAACAAGCATTAAGTATAGATATGGAAGAACAAAACTAATTTCATTGAAATAATACTCAACCAATTTATAAGATATTCAAATTCATAGAAAGATCCAAGAGAGCCCCTAGATTAGAGTTTAGTTACACATCATGAAAGAAGAGAAAATATATGGAATCATAGAACCCATCAAGTTACAAATCAAGAGAGAAAAGGGAAAGAATGAACAAAAGTGGAGAGAATCCAAGCTTGATCTTCCTTCCTTGATCTTGATTCTTCCTTGAATCACCTCTTCTTAAGTGATTTTCTCCTCCTCCCATTTTCTCTAGGGATTTCGTGCTTGGTCCAAAACAGAAGCCCCCTTTAAGTCCCAAAAATCAGATATTAAAGGCTAATTAAGCGGACCAGGATTTTCTCCACGCCTAGGCGTTTCTTTTCCATGCCTAGGCATAGTTATGAAACACATGCTGTTAGGTGCTGGCCACGCCTAGGCGTGACTTTTACATGCCTAAGCGTGAGTGTCTATCTAAAATTCCTGAAAACCTGAGAGTGCCACGCCAATGCGTAGGTTTGTCAAGCCTTGGCTTGGGTTGACAACAACTTCTCCTTTCTTGCTTTCTTCCAAATTTGAGCTCTTCTTTGCTTTTCTCATCCCTTCCAATGTCTTTCCTTCTTGAACACCTGCATCAAGACAATGCCAAAGTCCATCAAATCATGATCAATCCAAATTCTTTAAATAAAATTCTCAAAGATTCAATTCTCAATTATTTGAATTAACAAGCTTAAATCATTAAAGATATGCATGAATTGAACCTTTGGCCTATAAAACTTAAGGATAGCATGCTCATATACATTCAAATTCATGTGAAATAATTGTATTTCCTAAAGTTATCACACCCCCAAACCTAAATATTTGCTAGTCCTTGAGCAAACTAAGCCAAACAAGAAAAGAATGAACACAATTCAATACAAAATCATGGAGCAAATTGAACTAGAAGATAGCCAGCTTTCAATCATTATTCATACCCTCAGAAATCATTTCTCAACCTCTCAACAAGGTTCACACATGCAAGAAAAATTTTAACTGTCATGATTACCCTTGAATGCAATTTTTGTACATGAATGATTTCCCAAACTCATGTGTTTAAGACTCTTTCCTAATCTTGAAGAGCAAGATGGATGAATTTATAAAATGCACATGTACTCTCATAAGAATGTCTTTCATCCTTTTCTCCACTAATGTAGGCAACACACAATCAAAGATCATAAGGGTGTTTTAAGCTTGTAATGTAAGACTAAGGATAATGGTTAAAAAAGAAAGGGAAGGAATTAAATTCAAATATCAAACACATAATCACACATTTTCATTGAATCAAGCCAACCATGTAAGATGTACAAAAGGATCCAATATGAAAAATCAACTCTTTTTTTTCTATTTTTTTTTAAAAACATATGTACATGTTTATTTTCTTTGCAAAATGGGACTGCATTTTGTGCAGCTCACACATTTTTATTTTTGTTTTTTTATACTTTTTTTTTTCATTTTGAACAAGAGTTTGTTCCAAATAGATCTTGGTTTCCTACTATCATGCAAAACACTTTGGTTCACACCAATAAAAATGCCCAATCATGCATTCAATAAGGGACATGTAACAAGGGTAGAAAGATTTTTCACAAGCAGGAGTAAAGTGCGTGGAAAATTTAGGTTTTAAGAAGGAAAAATTAGGCCACACACACGCACACTAGGCTTCAAAGGGGGTACTAGGGAACTCATTCAATTAAGGTTGGCTTGAAAGGCCCAATCAATCCAAAGAATTGTCCTAGTCATTTCTTCAGAAAGTGCATTACTTAGGATTTCACCTCAAAAGGGAATCAGACAAGCCTCAAAGATATAAATTGACTTTATACATGCCATTCATAAATTTTCTCCAATCATACATTTCATTCACATTCCAAAATCTACCACACATACGACAAGGAAATACACTCACACACACTTATGATAACAAGTGTAAGCACAATATTTGAATTTCTACATGTGATTTCCCATGCAATGAGGCACATCTTTGATCCACACAATCATCGAATACTCAAATCAGCATACTGGCATGCACAAATTTAAAATGCCACCAAGCACACTCATCAATTTAGTGCAAATTTTTAGGCAACTCACTAATCCTAAACAAGCTCTCTCAAATCCATCAAAACTACTTCATCAAAAAGATAAGGTAAATGCAAAGCCAAAAAGATAAGGTAAACAAAATTAAACGTAATCAAGAAATCAAAAACTCAACAGAATCAAAAGCAAGTAGATAACTAAACTAGGAATGTAAAAACATCAATAAAGAAAAATAAAGATAAGGTAAAGAACTTGGGTTGCCTCCCAAGAAGCGCCCCATTTATAGTCCTACGCTGGACTTTCTCTGTAATGGTAACTGGGAGATGTAGCTTTGTCACCAAGATAGGCATAGCTCAAATGAGATGGTAATGACTTCAGCTCTCTCAATTCCTCATCTTCCCTTTTACATGTAGAAAGCAAAGATGCTTTAAAAAGGGTCACATGGGACATTTGCACCAATTCTTTTAGTTCTCATCCCACCAAGCACATTCACATACGAACATTCTTCAAGATCTTGAGGTAATTTCATTGCTTTGAAAATATTAAAGGTTACCTCTAGATCTTGCATTCTCATGGTAAGCTCTCATTTTTGAACATTAATAAGAGTTCCTCCAGTTGCAAGGAACGGTCTTCCAAGGATGAGAGGGACATTTCTATCTTCCTCCATATCAAGGATGATGAAATCAGTTGGGAAAATGAACTTGTCCACCTTAAACAAGACATCTTCTATGACTCCTTTAGGGTATATGAGAGAACGGTCAGCTAATTACAAAGTAACCAAAGTCGGCTTTACCTCCCCCAAACCTAGTCTTTGGTATATTGAAAAGGGCATGAGATTTAAACTGCCCCCCAAATCACATAATGCTCGACTAGAGAATTTCTCACCAATAGTACAAGGAATGGTGAAGCTTTCGGGATCTTTGAGTTTGGGAGGACGTTTATTTTGCAAGATAGCACTACATTCCTCTGTGAGAGCAACAATTTCAAACTCACTAAGCTTTCTCTTCTTGGACAATATGTCCTTCATGAACTTCACATAACTAGGCATTTTTTCTAAAGTCTCAACAAATGGTATGTTAATGTGAAGTTTCTTGAAAATCTCCAGAAATTTTTGAAATTGAGCTTCAACCTTTTGCTTAGCTAATCAGTTAGGGAAAAATAGAGGTGGTGTATACAGCTTGTCCTCATTCTTCTTGTCTTTAACCTTCCCCTTTGCAATGTCCTCATTTTTCTCCACCTCTTTGCTCAAAACCACTTCATCTTGTGCTACCTCAACTTCTTTCTCAAGTAGCTTGATCTTTGAATTTCCTTCAATTTCCTTCTTACTCCTCAATTATATGGCCTTGTAATGCTCAAGAGGGGCACCTTTTGGATTATTAATGGTGTCACTTAGAAAAATGTCTTGGGGCCTATTATTTAGAGCTTGGGCTAGTTAACTAACTTAAGTCTCAAGATTCCTTAAGGAAGTCGCTTAACTTTGCATCAAGGCATCATGGGAAGCAAGTCTTGAATCAATTTTAGTCATATACTCTTGTTGGTTAGTCATTAACTGAGAAAACATCTTCTCCAAATTAGAAGTTGAAGTTGAACCTTGGGATTGAGGGGAGCTCTGTTGTTGGAAACCTATAGGGGCACGAGGTGCTTCTTTGGGCTGATAGAAAGAAAAAAGACCTTGAGAATTTCCACCCCAAGAAAGATTAGGATGGTTCCGCTAAGTAGAGTTGTAAGTATTACCAAAAACATTATTGTGACTACTTGGGTGGAACTAATTAGCATATTGCACACTCTTCAGGCTAGCTGTGCAACTCGTAGTAGAGTGACGGTCCCTACAATGATCATAAATCTCAGCTGAGTTATTAGCTCCGCTTGCCACTGAATTAACTGCCATGGTGTCAAACTTCTTGGATAGTGCTACTACTTGAGCTAAAAGTGATATGAGAGCATCAACTTCATGTATACTGGATGCCACTCTCCTAGGAGTAACCCTCTCTATTGGCCACTGATAGTTATTAGTGGCCATTTCCTCCAAAAGGTTATAAGCAGCATCTACAGTCTTGCTCATAAGAGTCCCTCCAGCTAGTGCATCAATTATAGATCGAATAGAGGTTGTTAAGCTATTGTAAAAGGTATGAACCAACATCCATTTTGCTATACCATGGTAGGGGCACTTCCTTGGCAACTCTTTAAATCACTATCATGCTTCATATAAGGTGTTTCCTTCAAACTGCTTAAAGGACAAGTTATCATTTCTGTACTTTATTGACTTCATGGGAGGAAAAAAATCGGTCCAAAAACATTTGAGCTAGCTCTTCCTAAGTAGTGATGGAATGTTCAAGTAATGATTGAAGCTATGCCTTGGCCCTATCTCTCAAGGAAAAAGAGAAAAGCCTCAAATGAGCTACATTATCAGTTATTCCTTGGTGCTTGAAAGTATCACAAATCTCCAGAAAAGTTAGCTAGATGAGCATTGGAATCTTCATGGGGTAAATCCATAAATTGTAAATTATTCTAAACCATCTGGATAATAGTAGGCTTGATCTCAAAAGTCTGTGTCTATACAGCTGGCCTTCTAATGCTAGATCTGATGTCTCTAGCATTTGAAGTGGCATACTCTCGAAGGAGTTTTTCAGCATTTGCTTCTTCTACCATCTCAAATTCACTTTCTAAATTTAGTGTTTGCCCTTGCACTTGTTATTCTCTTAGCAATCTATGAAAGGTCCTCTCGATCTCAGGATCGTAAGGAAATCAAAATACACTTCGAGTCCTTCGTATACAAGAGCCAAGTACCTGAAAAACAAAACAAACAAATAAAACTTGAAATAAGAGTTGTGAATTGAATTAAGAAATAACACAAAATCTAAATTCAATCCCCGGCAATGGCGCTAAAAACTTGTTTGTGTGTAATCTGCAAGCATACAGGTCAATAAGTAACATATAAAAGTTAGAGTATCGTGTCCCAAGGGATTGATAATTAGAGAAATGCTAAACTTAACCAATTTCCACAAAATCTTATCTAAGCAAACGAAATATGAAAGAGGTTTTTAATTAAAATAACAACTTAAAAGAATTAAAACAAGAGAGCACCAAATGCTAAATTCACAAGAGAAAAATGGAATGATAAAGGCCTAGGAGTCCCTATTCACTTATTACTTCAATGAATAACTTACAGTTCACAAGCATCTAACAATGAGTTAGTTTTGTTAGCTAAAACAAGCAATAGATAAAAGCCTATGTCTAGGATAATTACCCATGTGAAACTTAGTTAATCCACTATGTGTCCATGTGAGTTAGCATAAGAATCACTTATTGAGACCAATTATCAAACACTTGTTATGCATGACAAATGGGTATGTGTCCATCCCATTAGCTAATCAACACACTCAACCTAAAAGAATGTAATTGAATATACATCAACCATACCATATCCATATTCATAACACCCTATTTCTAGTTCAATTGGAATACAAAAATCATGTAATTGATGGCTAATCAATAACAAGCATTAAGCATAGATATGGAAGAACAAAACCAATTTCATTGAAAGAATACTCAGCCAATTTACAAGATATTCAAATTCATAGCAAGATCCTAGAGAGCCCCTAGATTAGAGTTTAGTTACACATCATGAAAGAAGAGAAAACATATGGAATCACAGAACCCATCAAGTTACAAATCAAAAGAGAAAAGGGAAAGAATGAACAAAAGTGGAGAGAATCCAAGCTTGATCTTCCTTCCTTGATCTTGATTCTTCCTTGAATCACCTCTATCTTAAGTGATTTTCTCCTCCTCCCACTTTCTCAAGGGATTTTGTGCTTGATCTAAAACAGAAGGCCCCCTTCAAGTCCCAAAAATCAGATATTAAAGGCTAATTTTGGGAACCAGAATTTTTCCCATGCTTAGGCGTGTCTTTTCCACGCCTAGGCGTAGTTATGAAACACGTGCTGTCAGGTGTTGGCCATGCCTAGACGTGACTTTTCCATGCCTAAGCGTGAGTGTCTCTATCTAAAATTCCTGAAAACCTGAGAGTGTCATGCCTAAGCTTAGATTTTTCACGCCTAGGCATGGGTTTGTCAAGCCTAGGCGTAGGTTTGTCAAGCCTAGGCTTGGGTTGGCAGCAACTTCTCATTTCTTGCTTTCTTCCAAATTTGAGCTCCTCTTCACTTTCCTCATCCCTTCTAAGGTCTTTCCTTCCTGAATACCTACATCAAGACAATGCCAAAGTCCATCAAATCATGATCAATCCAAATTCTTTAAATAAAATCCTCAAAGATTCTATTTTCAATTATTTGAATTAACAAGCTTAAATCATTAAAGACATGCATGAATTGAACCTGTGGCCTATAAAACTTAAGGATAGTATGCTCATATACATTTTAATTTATATGAAATAACTTCATTTCCTAAAGTTATCATGAGGTCTTCTCCTTTTATCAGCATAGCTCTTCTACCTACTTTGAGCCATAACCAACCTATCCCGGATCATTTTAATTTGATCAGCAGTCTACTGTACTAACTCAAGACCTAGGATAATTTTATCTTACTAATACAAAGAGGTCCTACACTTTCTACCATAAAGTGCTTCATACGGTGCCATACCTATGCTAGTTTGAAAACTGTTGTTGTAGGCAAAGTCTACTAAGGGTAAGAACTTATCCCAACTCCCTTTCTACTCTAACACACATGCTCTAGCATATTCTCAAGGGTTTGAATAGTTCTTTTCGATTGACTATCAATCTGTCGATGATATGTTGTACTCAAACTAAGCTTTGTCCCAAAAGCTTTTTGTAAGGCTCCCCAAAATCTAGATGTAAATTCAGGATCTTTGTTAGAAACTATACTAAGGGGTATACCGTGCATCCTAAATATCTTCTGAAGGTATAATTGGGCAAGTCTATCCGTGGAGTAGTTAGCTTTAATAGGTCTAAAATGGGCAGACTTGGTTAGTCTATCCACTACAACCCATATTGCATCAAATCCTAACTAAGTTCTAGGCAAGCCCATCACAAAATCCATTGTGATGTTATCCTATTTCAACTTAGGAATTCCCAAAGATTGAAGAGGTTCGTAGGATTTCTGGTGTTCTATCTTAACCTTCTGACAAGTTAGGCATGTAACATCCTGAAAATTACTAATTTTATGATAAATATTTATTTTACAATATTTATGATTTTTGGAAATTTTTCTAGAATTTTTTGAATTAGTTAATTATTTAAATATTTTTCTCGATTTGCATGCACACTAAGCGAGGCTAGGAAAATAAAATATTTTCCCTGAGGTCGGAAAACTTTGAACTGTAGAAACGTCGACAAGGGATCTTACTAAACCTGAGGTTGGACACAGTTTACGAGGTTTTTATTTTTTAAGATTTTATCTGATAAATAAAATCACAATATATTTTATTATTTGAGGGATAATAAAATATTATTTCTACTAATTATAAAATTTGTTCACTGGATAATAACTCTAGTAGATTATTTCTATCTGATTACTTTTATGATGGCATCTAAGTGATATCATCATCCTTCACTTTATCGAGAAGTGTGCGAAGCTTCTCAAGGAAGCTTTAAGAAAACTTCAAGGAAGCTTTAAGAAAACTTCAAGGAAGCTTCCTACCAAGCTTCTCAAGGAAGCTTCACATTCTCTCTCCTCACTTTGGAGTCACACGGCCATGAAGGAGGAAATATGACAAAAATCATCATCTTTTCATTTTACACTTATTAACCTATCATTTTCTCTCTCCTCTTTCTTTTCTTCCCTTTTCTCTCTTCTCTCTCTTCTCCCTCACGTGTTCTCTTCTTTTCTTCCTCTCTACTCCATGCTAGCCACACCAAGGGGAGGCCATTTTCACTAACTTGTTAAACTACTTCCATTTCTTACTTCTTCTCATCATCCTAAGGCTTTTCTACTTGGTGGTCATCCCCTAAATCCATCTTCATCTTCTTCCACCATTGAAACTCAAAGCTTGAAGCTTTAAGGTAAAAGATCATAGCTTTTCCATTTTTACATCTCATTTTCGTGGTCCTTGACCACCATTGTGATCAAGGACTCCCTTTTCAAGCTTTGATTTTAGATTTCTTGGGTTTCACCATCTTAGGGTTTTCTTGGAGGTCTTGGATGAAAATTACAAGAAAAGCACCAAAAAGGTTCCTTTTCTTGTCTTCTCTTGAGGTAAGAGGGAGATAATCCTCTTCACCCAATCTTGGTAGTGAGGAAATGTCTTTGGTGTTGATGGTGAGGAATCCATTATGGGATTCTCACTTTGTTGTGATTTTTAATAATGTTATGATTTTATTGTGATTGTATGATTTTCTATGCTTGTTATTAAGTATTTTGATGGATTTGTATATGTCTAAATGTTCAAATATGTATATGGATTGGTACCCATTTGATTTGGAAGCTTGGAGAAGCTCATTTTCATGGTCTCTGGTGTAGATTCATGGGTTGTGTGGATTTACATGGCCCAAGTTGTGTTCCCCACTGGAAACACAGCTCAAAACGTAAGACAGAGTGTTACACGGCCTAGGTCGTGTAATCGGGCATCTCTATTTTTACACATTTTTTGGTTCTTCCAGAGGAGTACACGACCTAGGTCGTGTAAAGTGACACGGTCGTGTACTCCAGGCCGTGAAATTGGTCATGGCCGTGAAATCAAGGGTAGTGAAGAATTGTTTGATTTTTCTAGTCCCTTGGAGACTCAAAGTCTCATTGGGTACTCATTGTGAGGCTTTATAACAAGCTAGAACTTAGCTAACTAAAAGAATAGGCACTTAAGTAAGAATTCATAATGTGGAAAGGATAATGAACATAACCTTATTATACAACTTAGTGTGAGGTTGGATAAAGAAAGAACATGAGTGTGAGGAGGGTTGTGAGGAACGTAAAGTAAAAACTCTAAGAGAGTTAACGTAAGAACATAATGGAATTGAAGCATAACTTTTGTAACAACTTTGAAAAGTATGTGTTCACCTTGGAGGTTTTAATATTGACTTGATCTGGGTCCGCAATTAGGATCAAAGATTTTTGAATGAATGATTGGGCTCTATATGGCATGTGAATTTGGATAATTTATGCTATCATTGTGAATCTATGTATGTATGCATTGAGGCATGATTGATATAGCCTGACATGAGGAGCATGATTGAAGCATGCATTGACAATGAGATTAAGGAATCGAAGTACCGGACCAAGAAACATCAGGTAGACGATTTAGTCAGATGTGGGTTGCTTTGATAACTAGAAACATCAAGTAGACGATTTAGTCAGAAAGGACTGGTTATCAGAGAAAACCTAAATATCGATGGTACTATGTAGTCGTATGGATGGCTATATAATATCATTGATGCAAATGGTATTGAAACAACTGTATGGACGGTTGCTTTGATACCATTGGGAATGGTACAACAGAGGGTTGAATCCCATTGATATGCAATTGTGCATTATATATTTATGGCATTTTATGCCTAAGAGTGAACGAGAATTCACAGGATAGTGGGGTCTTAAATAGACCTAGGGGGACGTCAGGGTGCGGTGTTTCACTTGTGATCATGTTATCACCTTATATATACCCCTAGCTGTGAACATTGTTAGTTTGATCTCCTACGTTCGGTGAGGACAACAAGAAGAGGCTCTATTAGTTTCGTCAGAATGGAGTTCACCGGGGGTGCCAATGCTTAGCGAGTCGATTGGGCCGACGAGCGTAAATAGTATTATTGAGGATCTGACATTGATCGTGAAGAGGACTGCGATTGAAGATCCTATCTTGGTCCTCACTACATCGGTGCATCCGGAGTTACCGTACGCATTCGAGAGCTATGGAGTGATCTGATTCATACCCTTAAAGAGGACGAGGAGTCTGTGGCATCAGCTGCGAGGGCACCTGCCCGTGAGACCGCACACTGTTCTGTCCTTGTGTCTTCAGATGAACCGGGGGAGGATCCCAAGGTGGATCCGATGGAGTACCCAACTCCTTAGTCGTGGTGTTGTTATGGGTAGTTTATATTTTCTTTTGCATTACTTGTATAAGGGCTATTTTGAGTATATGTATGTTTTAAGGTAATTAACCAGTCTTATATGTTGTAACTTGGGTATATCTTATCGAATTATATTTATTTTTTTAAAATGACAGAATATGTAACTATTCATTCGTGGCTCATATTTTCCCTTATATGCAAAATGATTAAATTTGGCAAACTTGTTATTTGAGTTGTAGCACGTTAAAATTTAGTAATCGTGGTATAATGACGATTATGTCGTGGTTATTAATCGAAGGGTGTTACATTAGGTGGTATCAGAGCGCAGTTTATCCTGTTGAACCAGGTTATAGACTGACTATACTTAGACATGTTAGAAGTTTCTCTATATGTTGTGCACTTCCTTATCTCTTGATTGAGATGTTTGGGAAAGGAAGGCAAGACTTGCCATAGGTCGAATGTCGGTAGCTACTATCGTACAATTACATGATATTGAGTATTGGCCCACTCAATGTGTAATATTCTGTGTCTACGAGAAACTATGACTTCACCTAGGCGTATTAAGGTAATAGAAGTTATTTTAGAAAGAAGCTTAACTAGTATGACTGAACTTGTTTAGAATTTATTTGCATTTACACCCTTGCTATGTTACCTCTAGAATTGTTTGAGCCAATGGGTTAGAAAAAAGGTAGTTAAATAGGACTTGTAAGGTCTGTGGACTGAGGCGTCCAAGAGGTTTTAGAAAAATTGATTTTCTTGGGAAAAGAATATCTGGCGTAAGCATGGTTCGAGGAGCTGTTTGGAAGTTAAAGACTTATAGGAGATCGTGTCTTAGGAGGCAGAATGAAGGAGCTCAAGTTAGAGTATTTTGGGTTTAGTGGTTAGGTTTATCTTACTGTATTGTGTGACTCTTTGTATTTGGTTTCTGAAAGGAGACAATAATGTTTGAATTGATTGCTTTTGATTTTCCTTATGTTTTGATTTGTTTGTCCTTGGAGGAAGGAAATGGCTCAGGGTAGACGTAAGCATATGAATACGGGGAATGACGATGATGATACGACTGTGGCATCTGAAGTCATACAAAGAATGGTTAATGTAACAACACACCAAGATCAGAGGGTCGTACAGCAGCAGGAATTGGAAGTCGAGGTTCAGAATTTGTTGGAAGAAAGTCAATTATGGGGAAACTCTGGATTGCCTAAGTTCCAAAGGAGGAATAATAGAAAGGTTAATCAGTTTAAGTGAAAATCGTATACATGATGACCGAGGGAGCAACAGTGACAGCAAACGCATGAAGGAGGTGCGAGTGGTAGTAAATCCAATCCAACCCTGGTATCTTTACCAAAATGTAAGAAATGCAAAAAGGGCCACATAACAAGGCATTGTACGATCGAGGGAATAATTTGTTTTAAGTGCGAAAAGCTAGGATATGTGGCTAGGAATTGTGTTTTGCAAAGGACGAAGCCTTCTGTTGGAGATGTATGTACTTCAAAATCTCATGAAGAAGGAAGAGTTAATTCCTCAAGTAGAGCTAAAGTCTCTCAGACTAAATATCTAAACGAGGGAAATTGTGTTACAATAGATGACCCTATGATTTTACTGTAAAATTCTAGGGGTAACCCATTTCTTTATGGTGTCTGACTGTATGAATCCAGTAGGGCCGTTTGTGTCTTTGTCATCTTTTGACTAAGTTATTTCTATTTTTGCTACTAAGAACTTGTTGATGGTAGCTAAATTATTTTCCTATTTTGCTACTAAGAACTTTTCTGTTGATCGATGGTAGCTAAATTCATTTAATTTTTCTTGAAATTTTAATATATTCCTCGTTTTACGTGCTATGAAAAATTTCCATCTGTTAAGATTAAATATTTCTTTTTTCTGAAATTTTACGAAATGATGAATATTTTAATATTGATCCGACTAGATTACTTAATCATTTTACAATATTTGCAATTTTTGAGAATTTTTTCACAAATTAGATGTAATATTGAAAATGGAATCTTGGTTATTTTCCAACCCTATCCTGTTAAATTATTCCCTATCACATTATCCTAATGCAATCTACTTTATGTCAATCCATTCACTTTAATTCAAATTTAATATTAAATAATCAAAGCTTCTTTGAGAAGCTTTGACTTTAGTACTTTGGAAGCCAAAATTCCTGGATCTCATAGTGTTGATTGCTGTTTGGGAAGGGAAGAAATTGGTTTCAATAAACCAAATATTTTTACGAGAATTACTCATTCCATTTTTTCATTTTTGTTAAACCTATTCATCCTATCTCTTTACGTTCTTCCTCTCATTCCTTCAAATTTAAACCATGTCAAATTCTCCATCAGGTAGATCTGTGCCGAATGTAATACAATTAGAAAAGAACATACCCTATGTGACATTTTCTGTTAAGATCGAGGATAGATGGCTTAGTGAAACAACTAAAGGAAGCCACTATTTTCTCCAAGATCAGTTTGTGTTCTGGACTATCATCAAGTTCGCTCAAAGGTAGGAGACTTTTCCAAAATAACTTTTCTGATACGTTATAGGTGCTACGGGCATTTTGTAGCATCGTTCTATGCAACAAACACTTCAGTAGTATTCATCAGTTACATGAATTTGATCTCTCTTCCCGGTGTAGACAGGCTTGTCATTGTCCTTGTTGACGACATCCTGATCTACTCCTAAAGTTTGGAGGAACGTGCTGAACCTCTCATCGTGATTCTTCAAATTCTGAAGAGGAAGAAGTTACTCGTAAAGTTGTTCGAGTGCGGATTCAAGTTAAAGGCAATTCAACTTTTGGGTCACGTGATCTCAAGGGAAGGAGTTGCTATGAATTCGTCAAAAGTTAAAACAGTTCTTCAATGAGAAAGGCCGAAGACCATAACATAGGTTCGTAGCTCCGTGTGATTAATCAGTTATTAGTGATGATTCATCAAAAGGGTTTTCCAAGATGGCAGGACCTCCCACTCAGCCTACGAGAAAGAATCAAGCTTTTCTATGGACCAAGGCGTGTGAAGAAAGTTTTCAAGAGTCAAGGAGACGACTGACTACATCACGATCCCAAATGAGTTTGTGATGTTTTACATCAGGGTTTGGGATGTTTGCTTGTGCAGAATGGGAAGGTGGTAACGTATTCTTCAAGACAATCGAGAGCACTTGAGAGGACTACTCTACACAAACTCGGAATTAGCAATTGTAGTGCATTGAAAATATGGAGGTATTTTCTGCATGGAGCAACGTTTAAAGTATGCAGAAATCATTAGAGTCAGAAATATCTAGTTGGTTAGAAGGAGTTAAATATAAGGCATTATATGGACGGCGATGTAAGACACCTTTGTATTGGCACCAAGACAGTGAAAGGATTGCGATTAGACCAAAGCTTGTACAAAGAACAACGGATAAAGCTAAGATGACTCAGGAAAGGATGCAAATAATTCAAAGGGAAAGAGAAATTGTGTTAGGATAAGTTATTTGGAATGTTGTGCCAAAGGCACAACATTGGAACTAGTTTGTAAGGTATGCAAATTTCGAGGACGAAATTTCTTTTAGAAGGGGAGAGTTGTAACATCCCGAAAATTACTAGTTTTATGATAAATATTCATTTTACAATATTTATGATTTTTGGAAATTTTTCTGGAATTTTCTGAATTGTTTGATTATTTTAATATTTTCTCAATTTACATGTACGCTGAGTGAGGCTGGGGAAATGAAATATTTTTCCTGAGGTCGAAAAACTTTGAACTATAGAAACGTCGACGAGGGATCTTACTAAACCTTAGGCTAGACACAATTTATGAAGTTTTCATTTTTTGAGATTTTATTTGATAAATAAAATCACAGTATATTTTATTATCTAAGGGATAATAAAATACTATTTCTACTAATTATAAAATTTGTCTACTGGATAATAATTCTAGCAGATTATTTCTATTTGGTTATTTTTATGATAGCATCTAAGTGACATCATCAGCCTTCATTTATCGAGAAGCGTGTGAAGCTTCTCAAGGAAGCTTCACATTCAATCTCCTCACTTTGGAGTCACATGGCTATGAAGGGGAAAATATGGCAAAAATCATCATCTTTTCATCTCACACTCATTCACCTATCACTTTCTATCTGGAAAAAATCTGCTTAACATGGACCTAAAAAGTCTGTGGGACCCGCGTTTAGTGTAACAGTCAACGATTCTGACTGGACAGAATTCTAAACCAATAAGAATCAGTCAAAATAGGTGGCTTGACTATTTTAAACCAATAGGAAGTAGTCAAATAAAGAAGCATAGACTTCAATATGGACCCTTGGATGAAAAGCATAATTTAGATGCTTTTGATCATAACCATTGATCTGATCAATGATGTAAAATGAATCCTGATAAAACTACTAAGTAACATCCACCGTAGATGAGATCAATGGATAGGAAACCAAATTGATTTCAATGGCTAAGATGAAGTCAACAATAGTGGCTTGACTTTGTTTAGTAACTAATTAAACCTAATTTGGTTAATCTAATGGCCTAATTAACAAACTAAGTAAACTAACTTAATTATTAATTAGTTATAATCCAATTCTTACTTAGATATCCTAATTTTAATTAGAGGTTATGATATAGGTAATTATATGTCTAATTAATTAGTTATGTAATTGGAAAATTAATTAAGATTGATTAGGAAACTTAACCTAATTAATTAACTAATTAATTAGCAAGTAATTAGACTTAAAGTGAAATTAAATTAGACCCCTAAACATCCTTGAAGCCCACGGCCAAGAGGCCTTGTTCTACTATGTTCTCCATTATTCTTGAACCATCCAAATAGCCATGCAAGTCAAGTTGATGACATAAGTCATGTGCCATGCAATTGGATATTTTATTTCATACAAATCCTTTCATTTCTCCTACACACTTACATGGCAGCCCATTCTAATTTTGCATGCAATATTCACTTTTCTCTCACATCAAAAAGCACTCATCTTATTCTCTCAAAATTTCCCAAGCACCCAAGCATACTTTCCTTCCATTTTCTCTCCATAGGTTCGGCCCCAACACCTATATTTACCATCATTCACCTATAATTTTCACTCTTATCATTTCCTAAAGCTAGACAACATTCTAAACACTTTCCATTTAGGAAGTTTTCCCAAAATCTCACTCTAAGTGCTTCAAAATCCAACTTCTACCTTACTTCCCTAGAGGTAAACTTTGGTTTTTATGGTTTAAATTTATGTTTGTAATTTTCTAAACCTTGTTTGTTCCATGGTTTGTCATTATTAAGCTTTGTATGTGATTTTACTAATTATTTTAGAATTGTTAGGAATTGTTTGTGGCTTGTACGAAATCAAGGAAAAGGAGAGGAGCTTGAAGGACTTGTCTTCAAGAGGTAAGAAGGAGATTTAACCTCACCAACCAAGTTTTGGTGGTGTGGGGATGGTTTTGTTCGGTGAAAAACCCGTAAGGGTTTATTCACCTATTGTTTGATGTCTTTTGATTGTGCTTGTGTTGTGTATGATTTTGTTTCTATGCTTGCATGTGTGATAAAATGCTTAAAACTTTGATATTATGTGTGTATGTCTAATTATGGAAGCATGAGAATGTATGTGTAATTTAGGCTATGAACAACATGATGAATCGATTGTATGAGTGCTCCAAAGAGCACTAAGGCTCACGACCTTACCATGGAAAAGAGGACCAAAGTGCTTACACTGATGAATTAAAATGAGAACCGAGAGACCTAAATGAATTTGGAAAAAAATTGAGTATGGCAAAGTAAAATGATTTTTATATGAATTAAAGAAAAGAAATAACAATTTTTGGAAAACAATACAATTACTGAATTTTAGAGGGGTTATAAAACAAATTTTTATAAAAAAGGGACTAAATTATAAATATTGTGTAAATAAGGGACCATTGTATAAATACATTGATCAGTATTTACAAGAAGCAAAGGAAGCAAGAAGTCAAGGAGCGAAAATATGACTATGCAATAAAAATAGAATTCAAATGTTAGATTATTGCCCCGAATATGTGTGTCGATGGGATTACATGCAAAAGTTCAAGGAGAAGAGTTTGTGTACCAAACGATCCCTACAATGGAATCGTGAGGAGATCGATTTTGGATGAAGCTCATAGAAGTAAGTTGAGTATGCATCCAGGGAGCCACGAAGATGTACCAAGATTTGAAATCGTAGTTGTATTGATTTGTGGTGGCAAGGAATGAAGAGTCGAGTATGTAGAGGAGTTTTGAAGAGATTGCCTAGATTCTCATTGAATATGTATTATCCTGTTTGATTTGATTTGTATGTGTTTATCCTTGGCTACTTGTGACATTCAGCAAGAGGTGGAGGAGATGAGGCATGAATTTGTTGGAAGGCCAAAGTGGAACACAGAGACCATCGGGAATGTTGCAACCATTGCCTATTCCGAGTGGAAATGGGATGACATAGTAATGGATTTCGTCACAAGACTACCGAAAACTCGAAAGAGTCACGATTCTATATGGGTAATTATTGATCGGCTTACAAAGTAATGGTGCACTTTTTACCGATTAATATTAAGTACTCAATGGAGAAGTTGGCTCAAGTGTACATCAATGAAATTGTCAAACTTCATGGTGTACCATCCAAGATAATTTCGACAATCGATCGAGATCCACAATTTACATCGAGATTGATGATAACTTCTCAAAATTTTGGTTGCAAGAAGGGATGGGAACAAAGCTACGTTTGAGTTGGTGATGGAGAGGCTTAGTTTACCATCCATAAACAGATGGTCGATCGAAATGAGGATTCACCATCATTGGAGGACTTGTTGAGAGCTTGTGTTTTAGAGCAAACATCCGGATGAGTTGTTGTTGGATGAATTTCTACCGTTGCCAAAGAGTATGGCAGCCTTTAGGCGTAAGTTTCAGGGAAGTATTTCCTGGTTAGATTCTTAGTCTAAGACCAAGGAGCGACGACCGGTGAGTGAGTACGTTGTTTAAGTTTTTGAGGTACTAGTATTCATTAGTATTATTAGACATAGAGTTCACTTACAATAATAGTTTCCATTCGAGCATAAGGATGGCACCCGTCGGCATAAGGGGTGATTTGAGGCATTATATGGGAGAAGATGTAGAACGTCGTTGTGTTGGTACCATGATGGTGAAAGTACTGTGTGTAGGACTAGAATTGCTTGAATTGCCCTGTATCTGTTAGAGATAGGATCTTTCATGTGGATTTGATCTGTTTGCCTCTTTCACTTAGGAATGGATTGGTTATCTTCTAACCATATCGAGAAAGTGAAGATGATCTAAGACAAGATGAGGACAACTCTTCTTTAGAGATGCAAAGAAAAGAGTTATGCGAGATAAAAGATGAGAACCATATCTTGAATTTGAAGAAGGTGATCATGTATTTTTACGTGTGACGCCCTTGGGGAGCTCTATGTTGTTGGTAAAGAAGAAGGATGGGACTTCTTGAGTTGACGAGTAATCAAGTCGAGGAAGCTCACTCCAAGAAGTTTATTGACCAATTGCGAGGACAATATTTTCTAAGATGACTTACGTCGGTTATACTCCGTCGGGTAAGTCCGGTAGCTTATCTATGGCGCCATAGGATTTATTGCAGAGAAACAATTGGAGGATTTATCGAGACCAAATATCCACTACCAAGAATATGTGTAAAGGTGGAGGATATCCCAAGAGACTGCACTACCACCACTTCTTATCAAATCTTCATAATGTATTTCACATCTTGTTTATCTCGAACGGGAGGAGCATGCTAAACATCTCGACTCCATATTTTGAAAAATATATTTTTTGGTTGAGCGATCAATTTTTGGGACATGTCTGGATGTTATTGAGCCAGTTGTTGACCACCATATAACTAAAAGGAAAATCACTTGACACTATTAGCGGCATAGTGTTTGCATTGAAGGTATGGAGACATTTTCTCTATGGGACAACGTTCATTATTTTTAATGACCATAAAAGTTTGAAGTATCTTTTGACATTAAGACAAAGTCCTAGAGTTTACGAAAGATCAAGATTGAAGATCGAAGGATAAAGCGACTTATGATGAGGAAAGGATATCACATTGGTTAAAGTGGTATGGAACGATGTAAGTGGTAAAGCCACATGGGAGTTGGAAGAGAAGATAAGAGAGCAATATCCAATTTTATTTTGAGTGTGTGTCAAGTTTCGAGGACGAAACTTATTTTTAGAGGGGGAGAGTTGTAACACCCTAAATTCTGACTATGTTAATAGTAATAGCACTTTTTACCGATTAATTACACTCAATGGAGAAGTTTTATATTTTCTTCATGTGTGTTATAAAAATAATTTGACAGGTTGCAAGAAGGGATGGGAACAAAGCTACGAGATCATTTTTGATCATTTTGTGTGATTTGCTTCGAGTCAAGAAAATAATAATTTTATTGACCAAAAAAATCTTATTTTAATTAATTGGAGCTGGGGGATCTTACTAAACCCAATTCCGATTGATATATATATTAATCTTTTAATTTTTAGGATTTAACTGTGTAATAAAATAATTTTATATTATTATAATATTATTTTATGTGACAGTACCTTCTTATCAAATCTTAAAAATAGTAGAAATATCACATTGGTTAAAGTGGTATGGAACACATGGGAGTTGGAAGAGAAGAAAGTAGAAATATGCTTAACATGGACCCAAAAGTCTCACGTAGAACCCGCGTTTAGTGTAACAATAACGATTCAACGATCACTAGACTAGATTATAACACCCTAAATTCGAATTCTAAACCAACAAGAATCAGTCAAAAAATAGGTGGCTTGACTATTTTAAACCAATAGGAAGTAGTCAAATAAAGAAGCATAGACTTCAATATGGACCCTTGCATGAAAAACATGATTTAGATGCTTTTGATCATAACCGTTGATCCGATCAATGGTGTAAAACGAATCCTGATAAAACTACTAAGTAATATCCACCGTAGATGAGATCAATGGATAGGAAACCAAGTTGATTTCAATGGCTAAGATGAAGTCAACAATAGTGGCTTGACTTTGTTTAGTAACTAATTAAACCTAATTTGGTTAATCTAATGGCCTAATTAACAAACTAAGTAAACTAACTTAATTATTAATTAGTTATAATCTAATTCTTAATTAGATATCCTAATTTTAATTAGAGGTTATGATATAGGTAATTATATGTCTAATTAATTAGTTATGTAATTGGAAAATTAATTAAGATTGATTAGGAAACTTAACCTAATTAATTAACTAATTAATTAGAAAGTAATTAGACTTAAAGTGAAATTAAATTAGACCCCTAAACACCCTTGAAGCCCACGGCCAAGAGGCCTTGTTGTACTATGTTCTCCATTATTCTTGAACCATCCCAATAGCCATGCAAGTCAAGTTGATGACATAGGCCATGTGCCATGCAATTGGATATTTTATTTCAGACAAATCCTTTCATGTCTCCTACACACTCACATGGCAGCCCACTCTAATTTTGCATGCAATATTCACTTTTCTCTCACATCAAAAAGCACTCATCTTATTCTCTCAAAATTTCCCAAGCACCCAAGCATACTTTCCTTCCATTTTCTCTCCATAGGTTCGGCCCCAACACCTATATTCACCATCACTCATTTATAATTTTCACTCTTATCATTTCCTAAAGCTAGACAACATTCTAAACACTTTCCATTTAGGAAGTTTTCCCAAAATCTCACTCTAAGTGCTACAAAATCCAACTTCTAACTTACTTCTCTAGAGGTAAACTTTGGTTTTTATGGTTTAAATTTATGTTCGTAATTTTCTAAACCATGTATGCTCCATGGTTTGTCATTATTAAGCTTTGTATGTGATTTTACTAATTATTTTAGAATTGTTAGGAATTGTTTGTGGCTTGTACGAAATCAAGGAAAAGGAGAGGAGCTTGAAGGACTTGTCTTCAAGAGGTAAGGGAGAGATTTTATCTCACCAACCAAGTTTTGGTGGTGTGGGGATGGTTTTGTTTAGTGAAAAACCCATAAGGGTTTATTCACCTATTGTTTGATGTCCTTTGATTGTGTTTGTGTTGTGTATGATTTTGTTTCTATGCTTCCATGTGTGATAAAATGCTTAAAGCTTTGATATTATGTGTGTATGTATAATTATGGAAGCATGAGAATGTATGTGTAATTTAGGATGTGAACAACATGATGAATCGAATGTATGAGTGCTCCAAAGAGCATTGAGGCTCACGACCTTACCATGGAAAAGAGGACTAAAGTCCTTACATTGATGAATTAAAATGAGAAATGAGAGATCTAAATGAATTTGGAAAAAAATTGAGTATGGCAAAGTAAAATGATTTTTATATGAATTAAAGAAAAGAAATAATAATTTTTTAGAAACAATACAATTACTGATTTTTAAAGGGGTTATACCGTAAATTTTTATAAAAAAGGGACTAAATTGTAAATATTATGTAAATAAGGGACCATTGTATAAATACTTATTTTTAGAAGGGTCATATTATAAATATTATTTTTAGAGGGGTCATATTATAAATATTAATTTTTGAGGGACTATTTCGTAAATACTAATTTTTGGGGGACTATTTCGTAAATATGAGTTTTTGAGGGACTATTATGCAAATATGGAAAATAAAGCGAATTTTTAGTATTAAATGAGAAAAATAGTATTTTTGGATTTAAAACGTATGAAAAATATTTACGCGATTGGAAAACATTGAAAAATCTCTATGTGATTTTGAAAAGGCGACATAAATGAGTCGCGATTAAGAAAATGTGAAAATATGACTACGCGATTAAAATACAGTAATAATACTGCTAGATTATTGTGTGGACCCCGAATATGTGATATGAATTGAAAATGTGAATAGTGCATAGTACATGCATTGCAAAGGTCCAATGGACTGTATGAGGCTAGTTGCCTAGGAGAGACTACACCTTTTGAGTGGGTGCGATATGCGTAGTGTAAGTCACTAGTTGACCTTGGGGGCATTGGGGTGCGGGTTGCCTACAATGGACAGTTGGTAGCTCTTCTGTGCCGTAGGTTAGACGCAACACACCAATGATCCTAACCGAGACACTATCCTTAATCAATATCTGATAAAGACTGTCGTGTATATGCTAGATGTGCAAGATTGAGCACGTGGTCTGAGACATGTTGGAACTGACAAATCTTTTCGATCACTCTCTCCGACCTGAGTTGTAGCTCCATGGAGTAGGAAATTGAGTCTATGTGCATACATGTAGCTATTGAGGGTATTATCGTAATTATGTTTATGATAATTGATTTGTTGGATATTTGATTATTGTTAGTGGCATGATTGTAAATATTGTTTACTTCATGTGTTTTATTGATAAATGATATTGATGGCATAACTGTAATTATGGTATGATAGTTGTATGAGATATTGTATGTGTTTATCTTCATTGCTACCATACTGGTATTGGCATAGGTGATCTCACCCCTTTGTATGTATGTTCTGTATTATATTTATATTTGTTAAGACGTCGAGCAAGAGGTAGAGGGAGAAGCTGAGGAGGAGCAGATTCCTGCTGAGGACGTTGAGTTTTGAAGAGATGGAGATGCCTAGTTTCCTTGGCTACCATAAGCTGACATTCATTAGAAGAGATGAGGCATGGACTGTTGATTTAGAGAGAGAGAGTATTTACTATATGGGAGACCTAAATATTAGATTGAGTAGGCAACATTTAGGACACCCTTACTTTTCTATTAATATTTTTGTACAACTAGAGTTCCCAGTAACTATTAGGCAGTATTGGGGAGCTTACTATCGTACTCCCAGTGCAATTAGTATTGTGTCGTCTGCTCGGACACACAATCTCGTAGATCGCACATCATGATAGATTCCTATATGCTGAGGAATCTGAGGAGGACCCGTCTGAGGGTTCTACTGTCTAGTAGGACTTGGGCAGTATAATAGTTTAAATTAAAGTTTAAAGTTTAAATATTTTGAAAGTTTAGTTTGTACTTATTTAAGTTTGACAATACTAAAGGCTTGTATGTATATATGATGTAAATTATTTGTGATAATGTTGTTATATTTTTATTTTCTGCTAAGTTTATCTTTTTATCATCAAGAAATTTTATAACTCGTATTTATATTACAAGCACGATTTCTAATGAAGGGGTAATATGGTAACTAAGCAACACCAAGTGTGGTGCCATAAGGAGGGTGTTACATGGAGGACTTTATTCCTCGTATTTGGGGGATACATCATAAATTTGCATATGATTGAGTGATCATGGAAATAATATTGATATGAGATCATGTGATTGCTAAAATGATGATGTTGTATTACACTTGTATTTGAAGGTTTATGAATCATTTAGTAAAAGTAATAAATGATTCTCTATTTCGGAAGAGAAAGGACTTGCTTTGACTTTTGCCACCTTTCTATGATATATATATTTTATTTTATTAAGATGATTTTTCCCAAAATAGTTAGATATATTACGATGACATTGAATATGCTAGTTCTACTAAGAATTATAGATTCTCTCCATATGTTTTACATTTCCATGATATTTCTAGGTGTAGATTCTTCAGTAACTAGGAAAAAGGATAAGAATGTTGAGTAATTTTGTATCTACATCCATATATAAATTGTGTAAAGTTTTTAAGATTTGATGACCTTAGTGGTCTAGTTTGGATAATTAGGGTGATGATGTAACCTTATATATAATAGCTATTTGTAAATTATTTTTTCCTACGAGGCTCATATTTATGTATGTGTTACCTTTGTTAGATAAAGAATAAAACTAGTTTAGCAGTGACATGCCTAAACCTAAATTACTTTTGTATAATTTCGATTATACTATTGGTATTGGATTTGGGATGTTACAGGTTCTATTTTATAAGAGAAAATTAACATATGTTTGTTCTCAAGTGATTAAATCTTTTATTATAAATATGAGTGTATCATATTTGGATAATATTTGTATGAGTTATCAATTGTTACATATTAATATTTGATGATATAGTGAAGATAATCAAATCTAAGATGAACTACTGAGATTTGGGTACTTGAGCAAAGTCATTCATGGAGTTGAGAAAAGTGAATCTAACTCTTCTTATCCACTCTTCTCAAGTTGGTCATTCAATACCAATGGCTAGATTTTACCCAAACTTCAAAATTCGGATTTTACCTCTCAAAAATGATTACCAATAGTAAAATCATCTCCCAACAACTACTTTCATCTCTATATAAGCCTTATTTCACCAATTGATCACCATATTTCAAATCTTAACCCTAAGTGAAATTCAATTTTGCACACTCTCTTTCTCTCAACTATTCTCTAAACTATATATGTTTCCTCCATCCAAACCTACCCATTTCCTCAAACAATCAAACCATCTCATACTTGCTTATTCAAACCATGAAGGTGAAACATTCAGCAACTAAGGGAAAGGAAGTTTCGTGTGTTTCCTCACCAACTGAAGAGGAAGAAGATGTGGTATAAAGTGAAGTAAACTTAAAACCCAAGGAAGAAACATAAGTTGAACCATTCCACCTCAACTAAAAGAACCACCAAGACTAGCTAAGAGAAGTAGATCTATGAGGATAACGTATGGTGTAACATCCTAATACCAGATACTTGTGTGTACAGTATTAGCTATGCTACTTCTAACTTAAACACCAGATTAACCCATAACATTAATGAAATAATTACAGAGAGTCACGATAAAAGAAAAAGGTCATACATATATTTACATCAAGCCTCAAAGGCGAAGTAATATACATATAACTTTTACAAAACCCAAAGCAAATATAAATAAATATACAAGCTTTGACAAGTAAAGTATAAAAACTTCACTAGTCTTCATACTTCTTCTTCTTTCCTTTGTAAGAGCTTCCACCTGGATTGTCATGGCAACACACGGGGTGAGAATTCAAAATCCTCAGTACAAGTATACCAAAACCAGAGTTAAAACATTCACTATGCAAGCTACAATCTTAACTCACATTTATATTATCAATGATATTGAACAACTGCCCATACAATTATAAAATATCATTGAGCAAGATAATCCACACACAAAAGAAACATAATGCACAAATAAGAACAATTATCAAGAAATGCAATGAGTATGTTATGTATGATTATGCTTAAGAAAAAGTGTATGATAGTGTCGATGTAATGTCATGAAACTTAACTATTCCTCTCTATGGTAGGGAGGAAATATTTTACCTCATTAACCTACTTAGCAGGGAGGGAATTTGTTACCTCTTTAACCTACTTAGTAGGGAGGCAATTTGTTACCTGCTTAACCTACTTTGTAATGAGCGGACTGTTCCACTACATAACACTGCTTAGGAATAACAAGTATGTGTGTGTGCGTGTAAAATGTTGAGTTATGTCTAACTATTACATAAACACCACATCAACTCTATATTAGGTCTATCATTGCAATACTAGCTCTACCTCAACTCTATGAGAGCACTTCATGCACTATAACACTTAACTATTGCCAAACAGACTTAGTATACTTATATCTAGTATCCCAACTCTTCATTACTTCTCAAGTGATCTCTAATGCAACTCTATGTTGTTTAAGGAACTAGACACCCACCTATGGCAATCCATATCTAATGGATGCACAAAGTCTCCTTTCTTTCCTTTGTATGCAAGATGGTCTTTCTTTCTAAGAAATACCCTTATTAGTGTCTCGACACTCTTGAAAAGGCATAAACAAGGGGTTCTAACAAGTAGGGAAGTCCTATTTCCCATAATAAAAAATCATAAAACTCACTGCCTTTGGGTGCTTAGGCACTCACTTTCTCAGTGCTTAGGTGCTCTATGATAGAAACTCTATTATGTTCTATCTAACATTGGATGCTTAATCGCCCAAAATCTAAGCGCTTCATTGCTTAGTTCTATAGCCCTATGGACTAGCACACTTAGGTTCTTACTTTCTTAGCGCTTAATCGCTAACTTCCAGAACTAAGCTACGAGCTCTCTAGCCTTGGGCACACAAGCAGCAAAAAACTAGGTGCTTAGGCGCCATGTAGCTAAAATTTCAACTACTATTCTATTAGTTTTCAAGCTAGCTTAAACCTCTAAAGATTCATTCCTAAATGATTTCTATCATCAATCAAGACCTCTAATCATGTTGTACCTCACATACAACCCTTTTAACTCTCTCAAGCATGGATTAAAAAAATCAATCTCACATCTATAACCTATTTTTCAACTATCAACTTAAGTGAAACTAATGGATTCTAAGGAATCAAAACTAATAACAATGCTTCGATCAAGCTAAAACCAATCTCACTTCAACCTTACAAGCAAGAAACAAGAATCTAGCTCACTAAACTCATCCAAACCCATTTTTAACTCATCAAGCAAACCTAGAACACAAGTGAAGATGAAAGAATGAGAAGAAGACAAGCACCCCTACTTTTTGTGGAGTGGATGATCTTCCTAAGCTCTTGCCTTGCCTTCGATCTTCCTCATTCTCTCCTCTTCATTCTCTCCTCTATTTTCTGCTCCTGCAGCCACGAGAATGGATAGAAAAGATCAAGGAAAAGTCAAATATAACGGATAAGAATGTTGAAACAAAGGCACTTAAGTTTCTGTGATGAAACTTTATATCTCTTAGGAATACTTTAATCTCACAAATTCAAGTTTCCTAACTTCCATAGGTACTAGAATAAGTCCTAAGATTCATCTAATTTCTAAATTCATCATTCCCATATTTCTCCATATCTGTTACATGTCAATCTGGTATTAAAACACACTCTTAATATGCTTAAAAATACCAAACTAACTCAATTTTCTCTCAAACTTTAACTACATCATACTTAGCTCATTTATGACCTAGAAACAAATTATCTATATTTTTTTCTCTTAACTTAGCCCTTAAAGCCATTTTTTGAGTCATTTTAAGTCACTTTCTATATTCTGTGTTGTTACAAAGTACCTAAACTAACTCAGTTTATCACAAAACTTACAGGCATGTCAAATAAGTATTAGGCTACCTTTGTAACCCTATACAAGCCTAACATGTTATCGAGGGTGTTACATATGGAACAGTGAGTTCTAAGGTTCTAAAGAAGAAAGCCCGAGTTGAAGAAGCTATGGACCTCACCCAAGAAGAAAAGAGAAAAGCACCATCATCTTCTCAATCTCAATGAGTCTCTTTATTTGAAAATAGTCAAATCAAGAAGACATTTGGTGAAAAGTTCAAACTCAAGCTTGTTGTAGCTGGATGAAGAAGATGGTTTATGCTTTCTATGGAGCAACTAAAGTCAAAGAGGATCCACTGTCTTTATCTTGCAAGTTAAAAGGTGTGCAAGTCACTATTGATGATGAAATTCCGAACAAAGTCACTAAAGTCAAAAACAAAGGAAAAAAAGTCTTTCATAAAGAAGATTGATTCACTATGTACAATATTGGCAGAGAAGAGTGTGTTTGACTTTGCTACAATGAAGTTTAAGTTTTGATGATAACAAACATAAAGATGATGACAAGACCAAGTCCAAGAACTTCAAAGATTAGCTTTAGGACCTAGAGTCTTTGTACGAAGATCTTTTTGGATATCTCATGGTTTTACAAGATAAAACAAAAACGTTTTCTTAAACTTATCCCAAAACTGTTTTTGATCTTGAAATTAACTTAGAAAGTTTTGGTGTTTTTGAAAAACCATCTAGGATGCTTTTTTAAACATTTATACTTATTTTACAAATTGAGTTATTCGAATAACTCATTAGTTATTCTAATAAAGTTTTCAAATTTGCTGCTGCGCACTTCTATTTTTAAAAGTGTTATTCGAATAACACTCTTGTTATTCGAATAAAATGTTTTCAGTATAGCTTGTTTTATATAAGCTATTCGAATAACTGATAAGTTATTTGAATAAACCTATTTTCCAGAAATCCTTTTATGATAGTGTTATTCAAATAAATCCATTGTTATTCGAATAACCAATTTTTAGAACTGCTTTAAAGATAGCTTTTGTGGCAGTGTTATTCGAATAACCCATATATTATTCGAATAACTAGTTTCAGATTTGTTTTGAAAAGAACGTGTTATTCGAATAACTAATGACATAATCGAATAAACACGACATTCTAATATAGAAAGAAACAACCATATTTTTTAATTAATTACAAGATTAATTGTTTCAACGGCTAAATTCCTTTTTGACTTTATAAATTGAGACCGTGGGTCTCTTCTTTTTCTTACCCAGCTATCTGATTAATTTTGTGCTTGCTTTGAAAACGTGATTTATAACTTACGTCTATTTTTTGTGCTCTTTTTGCTACAATTTTGAGATATCCATAGAGAGCATCTTAACACTTCAATTTGTATTATTTACTCTGAGTGAGAGTTTTTCTTCATCTATATTCTGCTCTTCTGTATCGAGGGTGAGGTATCCCTCAAGGTTTGTATAAGGGTGAGGTATCCTTGCAGGCTGAGACTTTAGCACAAGGGTAGAGTTTCCCTGTATGTGAAAAGTGATCTATTTTGTAACAGTAGCAAGCACCTACTGAAGCTTATATACATAGTAAAAAATATCGAATAATTTTTTCGAGGACTGGACGTAGATCACAAGTGGGTTAGTGGTCGAACCAGGATAAATATTGTGTTTGCTCTTCTTCTCTTTATCTCTTTATTTAACATAGTTTAATTTTATTACATATTTATTTATTTACTGTTCTTAAAGTTCTTCTTCTTCCTCTTGTAATTTCTCTTTATTTATTTAATAGCTTCAATACTTGTGTTTATTTTTAAAAGTATTTGCAAAAAGTTTTTATACTCAATTCACCCCCTCTTGAGTACTAGAGCCATTTGGTAACAAGCGGTATCAGAGCTAGACTCTTGTTTGAAGAGCTTAGCAGCTTCAAGAGAAGATGGCTTCTCAAGTGGCTTTTCAGAGGGATCTTCCATAAACCGACCACCCTTTTTCAATGGGGATGGTTATGCCTATTGGAAGGAAAGAATAAAAATCTTCATCGAAGCTATTAATCTTGATGTGTGGGATGCTATAAAAAATGGCGCATTTATTCCTACAAAAGAGGTCGATGGTGTAAAAATCAAGACACCGAGAAGTGATTGGTCAGATGAAGATAAAAGAAAAGTTCAACATAATTTAAAAGCCAAAAACATCATTGCTACTGCTTTGGGGTATGATGAATTTTTTAGAATTTCAAATTGTAAAACTTTTAAAGAAATGTAGGATACTTTACAAGTTACCCATGAGGGTACTAGTGAAGTAAAGAGGTCGAGAATAAATTCTCTTACTCGTCAATATGAATTATTCAGAATGAACTAAGGAGAAAACATTCAGGAAATGCAAAAGAGGTTCACCCACATAGTTAATCATCTTGCATCATTAGGAAAGAGTTTTTCTAACGAAGATTTGATTAACAAAGTTTTGAAATGTCTTAGCAGGATTTGGCAACCCAAGGTAACAACCATATCAGAATCGAGGAATTTGTCAACCATGACATTAGCTACCCTTTTTGGAAAACTTCATGAACACGAGCTGGAGCTGAACAAATTAAGTCAAAGTGAAGAAACTGACAAGAAGAAAAAGGGAATCGCACTTAAAGCCACCTCCTCCAACATTGATATTGAAGAAGAAAATGATGGAGATGAAGCGGATAACCTTGAGCTAAATGAAGAGAACCTCAGTTTCCTTGTAAAGAAATTTGGAAGGTTTCTCAAGAAGAAAGGAACACAAAGAAGACCATTGTTTCCCTAAAAGAAGACTTATCATAAAGGAGAAAGAGCATCATCAACTCCAACTTGCTACGAATGCAAAAAATTAGGCTACATGAAGATGGAGTGCCCAATCTATCAAAAGAAAAAGGAGAAAGTTGAAAAGAAGCCCTTCAAGGACAAAAAAGGGAGAAGAACGTATATAGCATGGGATGACAATGACATGGACTCCTTGTTAGTCATGGCAACCATAACCCAAGAGGGGAGGTGAATTGGGTATAAAAACTTTTTCACAAATGCTCTTAAAATAAATATAAATATTTAAGCTATTTAAATAAACGCACTGAAGGAACGTGATGAAGAAAAGAAACTTTAAGAACAGCGGAAAGTAAATGTGCAATAAAATAAATTGCATAAAATAAAGAGATAAAGAGAAGAAGAGCAGGCACGATATTTATCCTGGTTCGACCACCAACCACTTGTGGTCTACGTCCGATCCCAGAAACACAGTTCGAGATTTTTCACTATATGTACAAGCTTCAATAGGTGCTTGCAACCGTTACATGAAAGAGCACTTTTCACACACAGGGAAACTCTACCCTTGTGTTAAAGTCTCAGCTGCGAGGATACCTCACCCTTATACAAACCTTAGAGGGATACCTCACCCCTTTACAAACCTTGAAGGATACCTCACCCTCAATACGAAGAATAGAAATTATAGATGGATAGAAACTCTCACTCGAGCAAATTATACAATTTGAAGTGCTAAGAGGCTCTCAAAGGATATCTCAAAGTTTTAGCAAAAAGAGCACGAAAAATAGGCGTAAAATATAAATCACATTTTTCGAGCAAGCACAAATTAAACAAATAGTGGAGTTCTTACAGATGAGACCCACGGTCTCTATTTATAGAGCCGATAGAAAATTAGCCGTTGTAGCAATTAATTCCGTGATTAATATGAAAAAAGTGTCCGTTAGTTTCTATATTCGTATCTGTGCTTACCATGTTTATTCGAATAAGCCTTTGGCTATTCGAATAACACGTTCTTTTAAAAATGTTTCTGAAACTGGTTATTCGAATAACCTTCGTGTTATTCGAATAACACTGCCACAAAGGATTTCTTTTAAACACTGGTTATTCGAATAACCTTCGTGTTATTCGAATAACGCTGCCATAAAAACCTCCTTTAGAAAACTGGTTATTCGAATAAAGATAGCTTTATTCGAATAACATTAGTTAAAACATATCTCTGGGAAAGGTCCTATTCGAATAACAGGAGTGTTATTCGAATAGCTGATGTGAAAACAAGCTATTTAGAAAACTTTATTCGAATAACAATAACACTTTAAAACACAAATCACGCAAAGATCCAAAATATAAAGCTTTATTCGAATAACTAATGAGTTATTCGAATAACTCAGTTTGTAAAACAGTTATAAAAGCTTGAAAAACATCCCAGAAAGTTTATCAAAAACACCAAAACATTTTTAAGATATTTTCAAAATCAAAACAGTTTTGGTATAAGTTTAAGAAAACATTTTTTGTTTTATCTTAATGCACTAGGAGATATCCAAAGAGATCCTAGAACAGAGAGACTCTAAGTCCTAAAGTTATCCTTTAAAGATCTTGGACTTGGTCTTCCCATCATCTTCATTTTGTCTTCATATTTGTTATCATTAAAAATAATATTCTTCTAAGACATATGCTTAGTCGCATTCTCCTTGTGTTGAGCTTAATAGATATCTTTTGTTTTCTTGTTGCAAGCTCACTCTTGGTACTTGGACTATCCTATAAAGTATCACTCACTTAAACAAGCATAGTTAGTCCAAAAATATAATTTAATATCTTCATATGCATGAATCATAAAAATATAGCTTTAGTTAGTTTAACATGCATATAAGACATTCATAGACACATCCAAATAAGATATTTATTAAATATTAATGGATATGCTCTATATAGAATGCAACAAAGAGTATAAGCAATATATTCTTTTTGTCTTGTATTTGTCATCATCAAAACTTAACATATAAAATCATTTGGGGCAAACTTATTTCCACAATCTCCCCCTTTTTGATGATGACAAATCACCAAAGAAAAATATATTGAGCAATATACAAGAGTTGATATTTATGTAAACATATCAAGCAATTGAGCACAAGAACATATTTTTCTTTCTAATTTTTTCTCCCCCTATTTGACATCAACAAAAAGGCTTAGGAAGGAAAGATAATAATTTTCTCTCCCCTTAGATGAAACTCATGATTCAAAGAGAGATGAAATAAACATGCTTTAAGGTATAGAAGATTATTCATGCAATGCTTGTCATATTTTTTGTATGTAAGCATTTAGCATATGATAGCAGTAAAATACTTTATGTAATCAAATAAAGATGTAAGGCAAGAGATATAAACAACTTCAGAGCTAGGCTCCTCCTCAAAATATGCATATTATAAAAAATACATCTTCTTAATCCTTCAATAAAAAAAACCACTTTAAAAACTTCTCCCCCTTTCAAAAAGAATTTTACAAGAGCACATTATATTTTCAAAAGCATTTAAAGGCATGATTCAAGTTTATCAAGAAGCATGTAATTATCATCAAAACTTATTTAGACATTTTTAGGCAAATAATTTTCATGTAAGGCATGTGAAGGTATAACATAACTTTCTACTTTTCCAAATATCATATGATATCAAATTTAAAGCATAAATAAGGATTGATATCACCAGAAGTGTAGTCTTTGAATTTTTGTAGATGACTCTCACTTCCAAGCTTCAAGTTTTCACGAGGGAATAGAGATTCTTTGCACCCCTTTCAAAAGTTGAATTCTTTTACTATCCTCAACTTGAATAAGCTTATTCCATTTAAATGCTTGCTTGAGGTAGTTATCACCCTACAACACAATTCAAAGAATTTTTTTTGGTATCCATCAATTTTGGATCCATAGAGGTTAGTTATTATACCAAACTTATAAACAAATAAGCACTTAAAGTAATAAATAAGTTCACAATGGCAACAGATATTTCATAATCAAATTATTCAAGTACATATAATCATTTAAAAGAACAGTCAATTTCATATAAGCATAAAAAAGAATAGCCTGAATTAATCGAAACGTAGCAGAACAGATTACGTCTTATTCGAATAAAACACATTTTATAGAAGAAGATATGGGTGTTATTCGAATAGATGAGCAAGAAAAGCCAATCGTTGTGGCATTTTAACAAGTTTTATTCGAATAACCTAAGGGTTATTCGAATAGGCAGAAGGCTATCAGTTAAGACTGATAAACCAAAGGCTCTGGCTATTCGAATAGCCTGAGCTGTATTCGAATAAACAGAGGGCAGATATTAGAACTGATAAATGAAGGCTTCTGGTTATTCGAATAGGCAGATATTTATTCGAATAGACATAGATGATATTCAACACAGGATATAACACAGGAATCAGTTTATTCGAATAAACTAACAAAGAAATACAGAGATGTATACGTTCAAGAATTTCAAAGCATATATTCATTAGATAATGTTCAGCAATAAAACATGCAATTTATATATATTGGATTGATCAAAAACTCAAGATTAAACAAAAACTCATGCTCAAGGATATTATCATTTAGACATGTTATTTCAAACCAGAATTATACTTTATCTAGCATATTAACATGTAGAAATATTTTTAAAAAGAAAAACATAATAAAAGGTTTCACTTATCCGGAAATTGTAAGTCCAAACTTCATGGAGACAAGGAAGAGAGCTCGAAATTATTTCTGGTCTTTGTACTTGCAGCAACTACTTTCAAGATGTCAAAGTCAGCTCTTGGCCTTCAAGCGCACCTACAACATACTTCAATTTTTGACTTTTGGTATCCAAATTTTATTGGGTCCTGGTGTGTTAGTTTTTGAACATTAATCTATTATGCTCTCATAAAGATCAATTTTTCCATAATATGTAAATTGAGCACAATAAATTTAGATAATCATTTTGCATTAAGTACATAGTTGATAGTATGCTTACTTTCATGATACATAGACAGTTTTAAAGCATATAAAGCATACATAAGCATTATAGAACTTTATGTACCAAGATATAACAAATTAATGAATTTAATATAATAAGAATGAACATAATCATGTGTTAAATATAATATTCAAATTTTATTAAATACACATGATTCTATCCTCTACCTAAGGCCTACAAGGAATATACCTCAAATTTATTGACTTTGCATGTAAATGCTCATAAGAGGTAAAAACTGTTGATACCTTGGCCTTGGTAAACAAGGGAACTCTTTTCCTTACCCATTGCTTCTCTTTTGGTGTTTTGAACTTTGCAAGTTCTACATTTTGTACTTGAGAAGCTTTGGTTGAAGTCATCTTCCTTCTTTGACTAAAATTTCTTTCATTGGGCTTTGGAAGCGCTCTTTGTGATGATTCCTCTTTCCTTTGACCAATAAGTCCATCCTTTTGAGAAATTTTCTGCACAGTTGAAATACTAGGAGGACACTTTGGTACCCACTTTATTTTGGGTCCTTGAATGTTAGTATTAGGGCCTTTAGGATTTTTAGGAACCCATACCATACAATTTCTCATATAATGATTTCTTCTATAATTGCAATAATGAGAAATATGTCCTAGATGACCACAAAAATTACAAATAATTGAATTTAATGATGGCTTAATCATTTGAATATCATTTTTGGAAAACTTAAGCTTTTTCTCATTATTACATTCTATGTTATTTTTGCCACAAGCTTTACTTGAATTTTCATGTGGAATAATACTAATTTTATTCTCATTAACAAGCATAGAATGTAAGCAATTCGAATCATTAGCTTTGGAAAATTCAGAATATAAGTCCTCAACTTAATTTTCTAAATCAATACATTTTTCACAAGAAGTTGAGGTTTCACATTTCAAAGACATTTCCTCATCAAGAAAAGCATATTCAATTTTCAAAAACTCAATTTTATTTTCAATAGAGGAAATGTTTTCCAAACTCGATAAGTTTTTCTTTTCTAAATTTAACAAACCATCATACAATTCATTATATGCACTTTGCAACTCATCATAAGAAGGACTATAATATAGTTTAGAATTATTTACCTCAAAGTCCTTTTTAGCCATATAGGAAGTAGTCTCAATTTCTAGCATACTTGGCTCTTTAAGGGAATCACCTTCTTCCGCATCAATTTTATTTTGCTTTGCCTCTTCTTCGAATTGAGCACCATTGTCACCAAGAGACATTTGGCTTTCTTCAGTAATTTGAACATCTCTTTTAGCATGTGTTTCATGACAGGCTTCCTTCAATGACTTTTGCTCTTCTTGCTTTCTAAATGCAACTTTATGCACAAAATCATCGTTAGCAAGATAAATAGCATTAAGAGCATCCCATATATCTTTAGCACTAGAACAATTTTTAATTTCAGCATAAGCATAATCATTCAAACTACTTCTCAAAATTTGTATAGCTCTAATATTCAAAGAAAAATATTTTTTATCAAAACTATTCCAAGTTTGTTTTGATTTATAAATAAATCCATTTAGCACAACATCCCACAAATCCAAATCAATAGACTGTATATAAAACTCTAGTCTAGCTTTCCAATAAACAAAATTCACACCATCAAAGAATGGTGGTTTATCAATTTCAAAACTTTTCATTTTGAAAAACTTTCAAGGTTGCTAATAAACAAGGATCGTTAACTCTAAGCGGTTAAGCTTTCACCAGAGCACGAAGCTCTGATACCACTTGTTAGTCATGGAAATCATTACCCAAGAGGGGGGTGAATTGGGTATAAAAACTTTTTTACAAATGCTCTTAAAATAAATATAAATATTTAAGCTATTTAAATAAACGCACTGAAGGAACGTGATGAAGAAAAGAAACTTTAAGAACAGATGAAAGTAAATGTGCAATAAAATAAATTGCATAAAATAAAGAGATAAAGAGAAGAAGAAGCAGTGCACGATATTTATCCTGGTTCGACCACACCAACCACTTGTGGTCTACGTCCAGTCCCCGAAACACAGCTTCGAGATTTTTCACTATATGTACAAGCTTTAATAGGTGCTTGCAACCGTTACATGAAAGAGCACTTTTCACACACGGGGAAACTCTACCCTTGTGCTAAAGTCTCACCCCGCAGGATACCTCACCCTTATACAAACCTTAGAGGGATACCTCACCCCTTTACAAACCTTGAAGGATACCTCACCCTCAATACATAAGAATAGAAATTATAGATGGATAGAAACTCTCACTCAGAGCAAATTATACAATTTGAAGTGCTAAGAGGCTCTCAAAGGATATCTCAAAGTTTTAGCAAAAAGAGCACAGAAAATAGGCGTAAAATATAAATCACATTTTTCAGAGCAAGCACAAATTAAACAAATAGCTGGAGTTCTTGCAGATGAGACCCACGGTCTCTATTTATAGAGCCAGATAGAAAATTAGCCGTTGTAGCAATTAATTCCATGATTAATATGAAAAAAGTGTCCGTTAGTTTCTATATTCGTATCTGTGCTTACCGTGTTTATTCGAATAAGCCTTTGGCTATTCGAATAACACGTTCTTTTAAAATGTTTAAACTCGAAATAACCTTTGTGTATTCGAATAACACTGCCACAAAGGATTTCTTTTAAACACTGGTTATTCGAATAACCTTCGTGTTATTCGAATAACGCTCCTATAAAAACCTCCTTTAGAAAATTGGTTATTCGAATAAAGATAGCTTTATTCGAATAACATTAGTTAAAACATATCTCTGGGAAAGGTCCTATTCGAATAACAGGAGTGTTATTTGAATAGCTGATGTGAAAACAAGCTATTTAGAAAACTCTTATTCGAATAACAGGAGTGTTATTCGAATAACACTTTAAAACACAGTCACGCAGCATCCAAAATATAAAGCTTTATTCGAATAACTAATGAGTTATTCGAATAACTCAGTTTGTAAAACAGTTATAAAAGCTTGAAAAACATCCCAGAAAGTTTATCAAAAACACCAAAACATTTTTAAGATATTTTCAAAATCAAAACAGTTTTGGTATAAGTTTAAGAAAACATTTTTTGTTTTATCTTAATGCACTAGGAGATATCCAAAGAGATCCTAGAATAGAGAGACTCTAAGTCCTAAAGTTATCCTTTAAAGATCTTGGACTTGGTCTTCCCATCATCTTCATTTTGTCTTCATATTTGTTATCATTTAAAACAATATTCTTCTAAGACATATGCTTAGTCGCATTCTCCTTGTGTTGAGCTTAATAGATATCTTTTGTTTTCTTGTTGCAAGCTCACTCTTGGTACTTGGACTATCCTACAAAGTATCACTCACTTAAACAAGCATAGTTAGTCCAAAAATATAATTTAATATCTTCATATGCATGAATCATAAAAATATAGCTTTAGTTAGTTTAACATGCATATAAGACATTCATAGACACATCCAAATAAGATATTTATTAAATATTAATGGATATGCTCTATATAGAATGCAACAAAGAGTATAAGCAAGATATTCTTTTTGTCTTGTATTTGTCATCATCAAAACTTAACATATAAAATCATTTGGGGCAAACGTATTTCCACACTCCTCTGACAATTCAGATAGTGAAGAAGCTCATCTATGTCTCATAACCAAAGGAGAATAAGGAAATGAAAGCGACAATGAGGTAAGTTCTAACTGTGACTTATTATCTTCTTAAGATGAATTACAAAATGCCTTTGAAGAATTGCATGAAGAATCAATAAGGCTTACAAAATTAATTTCGTCTTCTAAGAAAATAATTTTTTCTCTAGAAAATCAAATTCTTGTTTTAAATAAAGAAATTGAAGAATTAAAAATTGAAAATGAAATATTAGGATTAATTGATGCTTGTACAAGTTGTTCTTCTCATATCTCAACTTCTTCATCTTGCTTATCATGTCAAAATCTTGAAAAAGAAATTGAGGACTTAAAGAACACACTTTCTATATTCACATTTGGAAGAGATAATTTGAATATTTTATTAGGAAAACAAAGAGCTATTTTTCAAAAGGCTGGGATAGGTTACAACCCCAAAAATCAGCATAAATTTTATAAAAATTTCTTTGTTCACTCAAGTACTTCTAGCAGTCCTTTTATTAAATGCTTTTATTGTGGGAAGAAGGGATACAATGCGTCAACCTGTAATGCTAGGAAATATATAAATACAAAGAGTGGAACAAAAATGGTTTGGGTCCCTAAGGAACTATTCCTAAAACTAATACTCAAGAACCCAAGAAAATTTAAGTACCAAAAGTTAAATATTAAGCATGTGTTGTAGGTGTACTTGAAGGCCAGGCCAGAAGCTCAAATTGGTATCTCGATAGCAGCTACTCCAAGCATATGACTGGAGATGACTCCAAATTCACATTGCTTGTTCCTAAGAATCATAGACACGTTACATATAGTGATAACAACAAAGGAAAAATTCTTGAAATCGTTAAAGTCGGTAAAAGTCCTAACTCCTCTATAAATAATGTATTGCTTGTTGAAGGACTTAAACATAACTTGCTTAGCATTAGTCAATTATGCGATAAAGAAAATAGTGTTATTTTTTATTCAAATTACTACATAATTGAAGATAAAAATGATAAGCATGTTAAGTTCATCGGTCATAGAATCAACAATATTTATATGATTAGTCTTGATGATATATCTTCAAATGATGCGAAATGTCTTTTGAGTAAGAATGATGATTCATGGCTATGGCATAGGAGAATTACACACATTCATATGGATCACTTAAAAAAGTTGGTCTCTAAAGAGCTAGTATTTGGATTACCTAAGCTCAATTTTATAAAAGATAAATTATGTGATGCATGTCAAAAGGGAAAACAAGTAAAGGTCTCTTTTAAAGCAAAAAATATAGTTTCAACTTTCAGACCTTTACAACTTTTGCACATGGATCTTTTTAGACCATCTAGAACTATGAGCTTTGGTGGGAATTACTATGCTTTAGTGATTGTGGATGATTTTTCTAGGTTCACATGGACTTTATTTCTTTCAAATAAAAATGATGCATTTTTAGCTTTTAAAAGACTTGCCAAAGTTATTCAAAATGAAAAAGGTTTTTCAATTTCTTCTATAAGAAGTGACCATGGTGGTAAATTTGAAAATCATGCTTTTGAAACTTTTTGTGATGAACATGGCATTAAGCATAATTTTTCTGTCCGTAGAACTCCACAGTAAAATGAAGTTGTAGAAAGGAAAAATCGTTCTTTAGAAGAAATGGCAAGAACTATGCTCAATGAGGCAGCTCTTCCTAAGTATTTTTGGGCGGACGCTATAAGTATAGCTTTTTACGCAATGAACAGGGCCCTTATAGGGCCTATCTTAAAGAAAACCTCGTATGAATTATACAAGGGAAGAAAGCCAAATGTCTCACATTTTCATATTTTCAGTTGCAAATGTTTTGTTTTAAATAACGGAAAGGATAACCTAGGCAAGTTTGATGCGTCTGATGAAGGTATATTTCTTGGATATTCTAATCATAGCAAAGCTTTTAGAGTTCATAATAAGAAAGCTATGACTGTTGAAGAATCCATACATGTTGGATTTGATGAAACTGACCCAAATGGATCGAGAAAGGATCTTGTTATTGATGATGTTACAGAAGCCTTGACAAAAACCAACTTGAATGACAAAGAAATAGAAGAAAGAAAGCAATAAGAAAGTCAAGAGGAACCCCCAACTCGAGAGAACTCACAAGCCATGGACCTCCCCAAAGAATGGTGAACTTTAAGATACCACCCGCTTGACCAAGTAATAGGTGATGTATCCAAAGGTGTAAGTACTCGAAACTCAATTAGAAATGCATGCAATCATGTGGCTTTCGTTTCTCAAATTGAACCTAAAGACTTAAATGAAGCCTTTGATGATGAACATTAGATCTTAGCAATGCAAGAAGAATTAAATCAATTTGAAAGAAACCAAGTATGGGAATTAGTTACAAGGCCCAATGAACATCCAATCATAGGCACCAAATGGGTCTTTAGGAACAAACTTGACGAAGCTGGCCTAATAACAAGAAATAAAGCTAGGCTTATAGCTAAATGATATAATCAAGAAGAAGGAATAGATTATGAAAAAACCTATGCACCAATAGCTAGACTAGAAGCTATTAGAATGTTACTTGCTTTTGCTTGCATCCTGGATTTTAAATTATATCAAATGGATGTTAAAAGTGCTTTTCTAAATGGTTTTATTCAAGAGGAGGTATACGTTGAACAACCTCCAGGTTTTGAAAATCATGAACTACCCAACCATGTTTTCAAACTTAAAAAGGCTTTATATAGTTTAAAGCAAGCTCCTAGAGCTTTGTATGAACGGTTGAATAAGTTCCTTTTAGAACATGGTTTTTCTAGAGGAAAAGTTGATACAACTCTTTTCATTAAAAATAATAAGCATGACTTTCTCCTTGTACAAGTGTATATAGATGATATTATCTTTGGTGCTACTAACGAGTCTCTATACAAGGATTTTTCAAATATCATGCAAAGCGAATTCGAGATATTCATAATGGAAGAACTTAACTTCTTCCTTAGGCTTCAAATTAAACAAACAAGGAGTGGAACATTCATTAGCCAGTCCAAATACTACAAAGAACTACTAAAGAGATTCGAAATGAAAAACTCAAATCATATGAATACTTCAATGATCACCTCATGCTACTTAGACAAGGATGAAGTAGGTAAATCTATTAAAATCACTAAATATAGAGGTATGATTGGATCCCTTCTCTATCTCACTGCTAGTAGACCCGATATTATGTTTAACGTATGCATGTATGCTAGATACCAAGCTAATCCTAAAGAATAACATATTATGAAATATCTTGGTGACACTTCTCAAGTGGGCTTGTGGTACCCCAAAGGTGCCACTTGTAGTCTTGTTGGTTATTCTGACTCCGATTTCACTGGTTACAAATCGGATAGGAAAAACACTAGTGGAATATGTCACTTACTTGGAAGTTCCTTAGTTTCTTTGCATAGCAAGAAACAAAACAGTGTGGCTTTATCCACCGCTAAGGCTAAATATGTTACAGGTAGAAGTTTTTGTGCCCAAATCCTATGGATGAAGCAACAACTTCTAGACTTTGATCTTCAGCTTGAACACATCCCTTTAAGATATGATAATACTAGTGCAATCAACTTGACTAAAAACCCTATCATGCATTCAAGGTCTAAACACATTGAAATAAAACATCATTTTATAAGAGATCATGTTGAAAAAGGTGATTGTGTTTTAGAATTTGTTGAAACAACTAATCAACTTACTAATATTTTCACAAAACCTTTGCCTAAAGAAACTTTCTTTCACCTAAGAAGAGAACTTGAAATTTTGGATCATTCTTGTATTTAAATGTTTATATTTATTAATCTTGAATTCTACTAACTTGAGCATTGGAGATATCCTCAAATTCTCTTTTTGCATGTAAAATATCTTCAGGTAAGTTTTCAAATCTGAATTTATATCCTCTGAACGTGTTTTCATAGGTTTATTCGAATAAACCTATGGCTATTCGAATAAACTTCATCTTTTGCCAAGAAAATCTGTTGCACATTTAGTTTATTCGAATAACATCCCATTTATTCGAATAAACTGAGTTAAAGCAACTACAGTTTTAATTGTTGATATCTGTCCTATTCGAATAACTCCAATGTTATTCGAATAATATGTGTTAAATGTGTTTATGTCTTCATGTTTTATTCGAATAAACCATGATCTATTCGAATAGACCTGAAGTATTTTCTCTATCCCTGTGTTTTATCCTTTCTGCCTTATTCGAATAACTCACTTTTTATTCGAATAAATGCCTTTTCAAGGCATTTGTTCTACTTGGGTTATTCGAATAATCGTAGAGTTATTCAAATAAATCTTTAGTAGACAGCTCTCTCATTGAGCCTGTTATTCGAATAGACACAAAGTTATTCGAATAACTTGAGTTTGAAACATCACGACCTTTGGGTTTCCTGGCTGTTTTATTCGAATAACACCCGTATTATTCAAATAAACATAGGTTTTCTATATATCTATCCCTGCGCTCTTCAACGTCTTCTATCTGTTTCTTTTTGCTTTCCACCTATCCTATCTTCTTCATTTTCTCTGATCTACGTGCCTCTCTCTTTCTACCTTCACCTTCCTCTCCACCTTTGCTCACCTTAAACACCCTTCCTCACCATACACCTTCCTTCATAGCCTCCTCCTCTTCATGTGCCAAGCGCCCACGCATGAAGACGGCCCCTATAACAACCCTCTGGCTCTTAGAAGGCTATCCTCTAACCAAGAGGAACTAAGTTGCTTTGTTACAAAATTTCGGGAGTGTAACCTCATGCACCCAAAATACATGGACCTCAAATTCTTCCAAATTGAAGGCAACTTTGACTTCCTCAACCTTCTAGACACATAGGGTGTTTTTCATTTTTGCTCACACCAAGCCCCTCTCTACCCAGACTTGGTAAAGATGTTCTACTGCAACATGAAGATTGTTGGCAAAGACCTTCATTCAGACATTTTTTATTAGCACATGGTCATCACTCCCAATGATTAGCAACAGATGTTTGGGTTACAAACCATTGGGCGTAACCTTGATGATGATATTAAAGCTCTAGATCAAGAGTACAAGAAGCTTCAAGCCATTGAAGACTTGCTGAAACCTGGCCTGGCCCTGCCTCCTAAGGGAGTCAAGGGAGGCATGCTGAAGAGCCAAGATAGGCTCTTACATTATGCCTTTGCTCACATCTTAGCACCTCGGTGAGGCAACTATGCCTACCTGAGTGAGGACGACATCATCATGCTGTGGCTCATCAAGAAAGGATATCAGGTCAACTGGCCTGCCTTTATCATGAAGCATATGATGAAGGCAAAAGGTAAAGAAAGGTCTGATTTGCCTTATGATTTGATTGTCTCTGCCTTCCTAGGCAAGTACCCTCAAATCTTGGAGACTGAGCGAGCGACAAAGTTGACTCACCATCATTTCTTTGGATTCTTTATCCTAAACAAGATGAAGATGGTCAGAACTCCTGATGGCTGGGTGTATCTTGATGAAGTTGGTGATGACGAGAATGACCCTGAAGACCTTCCTGCTGGTCTTGCTACTGATATTCCTGCTGCTGTACCTTCTGCACTTGCTGCTGCTGCCCTTGCTCTAGTCATCTTGGAGCAGATCATGACCACCTTGCGTGATAACCGAGCCTACATGGAACACACCTTCTCTATTCTTTTTGACAGAATAGAAGGTGTTGAACGTGAGATTATTGCTTTACGAGCTATGTTACCTGCCCCTGCACCAGACTCTCCTCCTCCACCACCAGATGCCTATTTTTAGGCCTTGTTTCGCTTTGTTATGTTTGTTCTTTATTTTTTGATGTATTTGTTTTTACTCTAGTTGTACTTGTTTTGGAAAGTTAATATAAATGACATTGATGTTGTTTGCTTCTGCGTTATTTGTTTATATGAGAAAAATTTATATATGTTATCTATTATATATTTGAATTTACTTTCATATTTGTTATATGTTTTGCCTTGATCCCCGGTGCTTTTTGATTATGCCAAAGGGGGAGAAAAATAAAAATAGGTATCTCTTTAGAAAAGTCAGATAAAAATAAACCAATTATTGGATTCCAAAAGAAAAGGGAAGCTGCGCACATCTGATATTAAAAACACCTCTTACGAAACAGAGGGGGAGTAAGTTATCTCCAAACTTTATCTTTGTGAATTCCAATTTTGGTAAACTAATTATTTTCTCAATGATAGTTTGTCATCATCAAAAAGGAGGAGAATATGTTTGACTTTACTACAATGAAGTTTAAGTTTTGATGATAACAAACATGAAGATGATGAGAAGACCAAGTCCAACAACTTCAAAGATTAGCTTTAGGACTTAGAGTCTTTGTACGGAGATCTTTTTGGATATCTCATGGTTTTACAAGATAAAACAAAAATGTTTTCTTAAACTTATCCCAAAACTGTTTTTGATCTTGAAATTAACTTCGAAAGTTTTGGTGTTCTTGAAAAGCCGGTTGGGCTGCTTTTTTAAGCATTTACACTTGTTTTACAAATTGAGTTATTCGAATAACTCATTAGTTATTTGAATAAAGTTTTTAAATTTGCTGCTGCGCGCCTCTGTTTTTAAAAGTGTTATTCGAATAACACTATTGTTATTCGAATAAAATGTTTTTAGTATAGCTTATTTTATATAAGCTATTTGAATAACTGATAAGTTATTCAAATAGACCTTTTTTCCAGAAATCCTTTTATGATAGTGTTATTCAAATAAACCCAGTGTTATTCGAATAACCAATTTTTAGAACTGCTTTAAAGATAGCCTTTTATGGCAGTGTTATTCGAATAACCCATATGTTATTCGAATAACTAATTTTAGATATGTTTTGAAAAGAACATGTTTTTCGAATAGCTACTGACGTATTCATATAAACATGGGATTCTGATATAGAAAGAAATGACCATATTTTTGAATTAATTACGAGATTAATTGCGTCAACAGCTAAATTCCTTTTTGACTCTATAAATAGAGACCGTGAGTCTCTTCTTTTTCTTACCCAGCTATCTGATTAATTTTACGCTTGCTTTGAAAGCGTGATTTATAATTTACGTCTATTTTCTGTGCTCTTTTCGCTACAATTTTGAGATATCCATAGAGAGCTTCTTAACATTTCAATTTGTATTATTTACTCTGAGTGAGAGTTTTTCTTCATCTATATTATGCTCTTCTGTATTGTGGGTGAGGTATTCCTCAAGGTTTGTATGAGGGTGAGGTATCCCTACAGGCTGAGACTTTAGCACAAGGGTAGAGTTTCCCTGTGTGTGAAAAGTGCTCTATTTTATAATGGTAGCAAGCACCTATTGAAGCTTATAGACATAGTAAAAAATCTCGGATAATTTTTTCGAGGATTGGACGTAGACCACAAGTGGGCTAATGGTCAAACTAGGATAAATATTATGCCTGCTCATCTTCTCTTTATTTAATGCAGTTTAAATTTATTACATATTTATTTATTTGCTGTTCTTAAAGTTCTTCTTCTTCCTCTCGTAATTTCTCTTTATTTATTTAATAGCTTCAATATTTGTGTTTATTTTTAAAAGTCTTTGTGAAAAGTTTTTATACTCAATTCAGCCCCCCTCTTAAGTACTGGAGCCACTTGGTAACAAGGAGGTGATGAACACCTTATTCGTGGGTGAAGAACTATGTTAACTCCATGAAATGTAGTTATTTATGCCCTATATCTGTGTTATATTAATAGCTTAGTCCTTGTTATTATGCATATATAGAAGGTTTTAGGCTTATATTTATCAAATTCTATTTTGATATCTTCCTATATAAAATTATGTAAATCTTGAATATTCTTTAAGTGATTAAGTGGATTTGCAACTTTTATTAACTTAGTGATTTCTCTATTATAGGAAGGATTGCAAACAAGCAGATTAGTGGAAGCTTTGGACCAACATTGGATAAGAAAGAGATAACTCCATAAAATGTAGTTATTTGTGCTTGATATCTATGCTATATTGGTTACTTAGTCCTTGTTTGTATGCATAAATGAAAGATTTTAGCATCATGTTCATCTGATTTCATCTTGATGACTTCTATTATGATTTTGAGCAAATACTTCCAAATCTTTGATAAATTGAGTATATTTGCATTTGTTATTAAAGTGATAATTTCTCTATTATAGGCAGGGCTGTAATCAAGCATAAATATGAAGAATTTGGAATAGCATTGGACCAGGAAGCCCAAGAGAAAGCCAAAATTGAAGTCCAGATTTCAACGTCGTGGCACAAGCATGTTAATGTCACAACGCTGTGCATCCCCTGCTTCAGTACATCAGACCCAAGGCTAGAGCGCTGCAGCGCAATAGTATGGACATCATGGCATCTGTGACCTAATTGAGCGCGCGTCGCGGCATGATGTGTTTAATGCCGTGGCATGACTCTATTTTTCTTAGTCTATAAATACTGTTGTATCCATTTTGCACGGGATTTTTTATCATTTTTTGGAGAGCAGCTGCTAGGTTTTAGGTTTTGAGACCTAAAGGAAGCTAGGGAAGTCAAGGTTGGAAGCCATCTTCTACATGGAGGATGATTCAAGCTTAGAAGATCAAATCTATTGAGTTTTACCATTTTCCTTTCTTCTTTCTCTCTTTATTGATTCATGAACAAGTTGAATATGTTTGTATTTTTGTTTTCATGGCTAGCTAAGCTGTATATAGGGTTTTCTTTGGATCCTCCTATGAATATTGTTGATTTTATAATACTTTGAGTTTATATAGATGATTTGATTTTGTTCAATCATATTGTTCTTAATACTCTTGAATGTTTGATCAACTTTTCAGTAATTTGATAAATTCTAATGAACCTAGATATAGGAATTTGGATTTGAGATCGTATGTATGATTGATGCATGTTTGATTTCATTCAATTGGCTTGGATAAGTTAATTTGCTAATGGGATAGAAATATACCTCTTAGCTATGTATAGTATGTGATTGAGAATAAATCTTAATGAGTGGATTTTACATGTAACTAAGGACTTAGGTAAATGAAACTATGGTTGATTGAGCTAGACTTAGACTTTTAACTAAGTTAGATTCTCAAGCTAACCTAATCATTTCATTTATATTACTCTTAAGGACTGCATGTTATCAATTGAAGTAGGAGGTGAAGAAGGAATCACTATTTTTTAATTATCATCTTTAATTTAGATTTATTGTTTTGTAGTCTTTAAAGTTATTTTAAATAACCTTTTACAAATTTAATGTTCTTGGATAGTGTTAACTAAACTATTGATTAATATTTGGTTTTTGAAATTAGTGTTTTCTTCATGGGAACGATATCTAACTCTTTACTATATTGCAAGCGCGACCTATGCACTTGTGGTAAGCAAAAGAGCGAACAAGTTTTTGGCGCCGTTACCGGGGATTATGGTTTAATTTCTTTATAGCCAATAGTAACAATGAGTTTAGTTAATCCTAGTTCAAGTTTCTTTTTGTACATATTAATTTAAATTTTCAAACTATTTTGTGATTTAGGTACTAAGATGGCAGGAGATTACAACTATACGAGGCCTTTGAGGGAGTTTGCAACCCCTCAAATGGAGAACTTGCAGTCAAGTATTAGACGAGCTACCATTGGTGCCAATAATTTTGAAATTAAACCGGTCATCATTCAAATGATACAAACATTTGTGCAGTTTGGCAGTTTGCCCAGAGAGGATCCCATTGTGCATCTCTCAAATTTTCTAGAGATCTGTGACACCTTTAAGCACAATGGTGTCTCTAAATATGCTATTTGCTTAAGGCTATTTCCCTTCTCTCTCAGAGATAGAGCCAAGAGTTGGTTACAGTCTCTACTTGCGAGATCTATAAACACTTGGACTAATGTTTGCAGTAAATTTCTTAACAAGTATTTTTCACTGGCCAAGACAGCTGAAATGGTGAATGATATTACATCATTCACCCAACTTGAATCTAAGTCCTTATATGAAGCATCAGAGAGGTACAAGGATCTACTCCGAAGGTGTCCTCATCACGAGATTTCACCATGGCACCAAGTTTATTCCTTTCACAAAGGCTTGTTGCCACACCATCGCCCTATAGTGGATGCAATCGCTGGAGGCTTTTTACTGAGCAAATCATTTGATGATGCATTTCAACTACTTGAGGAATTGGCAGCCAACAGCTACCAATGGCCATCTGAAATAAACACTTCAAAGAAGGTAGCTGGAGTCCATGATATTAATCCAATGGCAGCATTATCAGCTCAGGTGGCAGCATTATCAGCTCAAGTGGCAGTATTAACAAGTAAGCTGGATCGTTTGGGGAATAGTAATCAACAAAGCCTGTAACACCCCAAATTTCCTATATCTTAAACAGTAATTTTGACAGTTAATAGAATTTTACTGTTTAGTAATTTCTGGATACTGTAAAATTATTTTGTTTATTTTGTCAGCGTATTTGATCGTTTTGAGTGATTTACTCCGTGTCAGGAAAATAAAAATTTTTGGGCCGGAGAAAACTTTACGTAATTTAATTTTTACCGTTAGGTAATTATTTTACATAATCTGATTTGATATTTGTGTGTTTTCTATTTTTTGTGATTTTATGTGTGATTTTGAATTTTTTTCTGTTTGTGGGCCCCACGAGGTGTTTGTGGGCCCAGGTGATCATACGCGGGCCCAGGTGGTCCATAAAGCGAAAAAATTTTTACGCATAGAAAAATTTGTACTGTTTAGATGGAGACAGGGGATCTTACTAAACCTGAATCCAAAAACAGTTTAGAAAATTTGTTTTGTACTGTATTTATTTATCGGAAGATAAAAATACAGTAAATATATTCTTTCGTGGGATTTTTAGTAGATAAAAATAAAAATTATATTGCTTAAGTCAACATTAGTGTTTGGATATCTACTATTGATTCAATTAACGGTTAAGAAATAAATTTAATAAAGAAACATAAGATAATCATCATTGATTTAATCAATGGTGTGAGAATAAACATAATTAGGCAAGCTTCAATATCAACCGTAGATTTAATCAACGGTGTAAAATTAATTATATAAAGTGACCATTTACAACCATTGGATTTAGAGTTGATCAAGGGTGGAGATTTGGTCTTAAAAAGTGACAAAGACCATTTATGACCATTTGATGAAGAATTAATCAAGGGTGGAGATTTGGTCTTAAAAAGTAGCAAAGACTAATTATGACCCTTGGATTAAAAGTAAGAAGAAGTAATATTGACCCTTTATTTTGGAGACACATCTAATGGCTAGAATTTAAAGGAGAAGGATCCAATGGCTTAGATTTAGTCTTCTAAAAATCAAAAGTCTACCTAAATCCTAACCATTGAATTAATCAATGGCTAGAAATGCTTCAAATAATGGCCTAATTAACAAGCCAAGTAAACTAAATTAAATGTTAAATTGTTATAATCTAATTCTTAATTAGATATCCTAATTTTAATTAGAGATTATAATATATGAAATAATATGTCTAATTAATTAGTTATGTAATTAGAAAATTAGTGAAGATTGATTAGGAAACTTAATCTAATGAATTAACTAATCAATTAGCAAGTAATTATGATAACTTTGGAGTGCATGATGAAGGGGGGACGGTTTTGGAGTGTTAGGAAGGAGGAGACATGTTTAGACATGCTTGTATAGCCTTTTTAGGCCAAAGAAAAAGATGACAAAGTGGAAGACTTTGTGCATCATGTGATAGCCTTCAATTATGCCAAATGAATTCATATCTCTCCATTCTTTCACTCCCACGGCAGCAGCACCTTTCGTTACACTCTCCATATTCATTTTTCTCTTTCACCCAAAAAGCCTCCATCTTATTCTCTTAAAGTTCCAAGAACACAAAACAACCATTTTCCTTCCTTTTCTCACCTTATGATTCGGCCAAGCAACCCACAAGCACCATTACTCACCTATAATTTTCACTCACATCATTTCCTAAACCTAAACACCATTCTAAGAACATCTCTAGTTATGAGTTTTTCCAAAATCAATCATCTTGAGCTTCAAATCCAAGCTTCAAGTTTCTATCAAAAATCAAAAATTCCATCTTTGTGCTTCAAGAGAAAGCATTCGGTCAAGACACTCAAAATCACCATCCAATCTCTTTTAATTTCATCCAACCATAGATCTTGAATCTACATGATATTTTAAGCAACTTTCATGTTGGAGATTTTCTCTAAATCATTCATCTTCATGGACTTTCTTCAAAATCAAAGTTATTGGGTTTTTTAGGTGAAGTATAAGAAGACTTCATTTCTTCTCTTCTTTTCCATGATCTAAATCATGTTTGATGCATGGTTCCTCTTAATCAAGCTTAGTATACTAATTTCTATGTATTTTGTTTTGAATTTGAGAAGCCCTTGGTGTTGAAGGACTTGGAAAGAGAAGCAAAATCAAGAAGCTTTGAGGATCTTCAAGAGATAAGAGGGAGATCCATCTCACCAACCAATTATGGTGGTGGGAGATGGTCTTATATTTGATGGATTGTGAATTCATGTGAGAATTCCAATCCATGGTCATGTAATAATTAATTGTGTGTTTATGAGCTTTGCTTTATTTTATTGTGCTTTGATTATTTTTGTCAATGCTTAATATGCTTTGCATGATTTTATGGCTTTGATAGTATACTTATAATATGCATGATGAGTATATGGCATGTTTGTGATATTTATGATGAAATATATATATGTATGCCATGATGTGTGGATGGAAAGAAAATTGATCTTGGTTCCAATAGCCAAGGAAGAGTTATGGTTTTGATGCCCTTGATTTGGGTCAATGTTAAAATTTTTCAAGAACAATGAAATTAAATTTTGATCCCTAGAACAATGAGAATTTCGGCCAAGACACCTCAAAATAGGTGTTTACAAATTAATATGTTTATGGAAGAATAAAATTGGATTGATTTGAGGAGTATGGAAAATGACCTAAATGTTTGTTTCTTTTAAGAAAACATGAACACAAATTTTAGAATGAAATTTTATTGATTTATTTTGTGTAGAAACAAGAATGGAATTTATTTAAGTTAGAAGAAAAATATTTCATGGTTCCAATAACCATCTATAAGGTTTTGATAATTTAGAAAAATGTTTTGATGTTATAAAATATAAGAATTTTCCAATAAGGATTTTTAAAAAGGGAATTAAAGTGTTATCAAGTGGAATTTTCATAAATAAGGAAAAAGGGAGATTGAAGGTGTTGAACTTCAAATTATTTTAAAGAGAATTAATTTTAGAAGTGATTTAGAAATATATAAAAGAAAATTTTGTAACTTAAATTTATTCAAATTTACTCATGAAGAATTTATTTGGGTTTTTTAAAACGTTAGGAAATTTAAAGTTAAGAAACAATAATTAAAACAACTGAATATGATTTTGTAGGACTAGATCAATAAAAAGTGATTTTGAGAAAATATATATTAAGGAAAAGATTTTTGACTAAGAATGAAAAAGGATTTGCAAAGAAAGTGAAAATGAATTTGAACAAATGGGTTTGTTATATGACCAATCGGTACTTTGGTTTTGAAAATAAAACTTTAATGGTTTTGTTTGTGTAAAATCATATCAATTTAAAAAAATGTTTTGATAATTTTTCAAATAGTAATGCCTAGATTTTGATGAAACAAAGTAATTTTTCAAGTGAAAATATAATTGATTTAATACAAGAAATTTGAAAAGGGAATTAGAGTATTTTACTCACTTGAAAAATTAAGTTTTGTAAACGAAAATGTTTTCAAACTTCAATTTATTTTGAAGTAGGTTAATTTGGAAATGATTTGGGGGAAAATGGAGAATATAATGGTATTTTGAGAATTTACTCAAGTATAACTTATTTTCAAGTTTTGAAGTACGTTTGGAAGTTTTAAGATTTGAAACATTGATTTATATCAATGGAAATGTAATTTTGTGGATTATATTTGAAAAAGAATTTCTTGAGTAAAGAAACGTGGAAAAAGATTTTCTTGAGTAAGAAAATGTGAAAAATGAAGTACAAAGTCATAATATTTTGAGAAAGGATGAAATTGAATTTTTGAAGGTTGAGAAATATTTTTTTCGTAATAGAATTGTAGTGAAAAATGATTTACGTATCTTAAAAATGATTTAGAATATAGTAAAATATTTCTATGTGATTTGAATATGTTAAAATATTTCTACGTTTGAATTATTTTATTTTATGTGAGTTTAAATATTTTACATGATTGTAAAATGTTGAAAAATATTTTACGTATCTTTAAAATGATTTGGAATACGTTAAAATATTTCTACACAATTTGAACTACTGTTGAAAAATCACTATGTGATTTAAAAGTGATAGAATATTTTTACGTAATTGTGAAAATGACAGAAAATCTTATGTGATTTGGAAAGTATTTTAAATATTTTGAGAATGATGAAAAAAATGATTTACGCAACTTAAAAGAATGATTTTTAAGTTATGCGATTTTGAAAATGGTGGAAAATTGTTACGCAATTTGAGAAACGTATATTGAGAAAAAAATGTTGAAAAATTAAATACGTGATTTAAAAGTGCAACAGAAGTGTTGCAGTATTTAGAAAACATAACAGAAATGTTACAAAATTTTAAAAACGTAAAAGAAGTGTTATGGTATTGTGAAACTATAACAAAAATGTTTTGGAATTGTGAAAACGTAACAGAAACGTTTTGGAATTGTAAAAATGAAATGGAAATGTTGCACAATTTTGTGAAAAACACGATGAAAGTGTTTCATAACTATGAAAATGTGATAATATGATTTTCCTGTTGAAAATACAGTATAAATACCGAAGAACCAATATATGGATGTTTGTGTGAGAAAATGACATGTTTTGCCTGTGATTAGCATTTGGTGCATTATACATGCATTGAAAAGATTTGGCCCGTTGGGGTTGGACTTGCACTGATATACTCGTGCATTGTACAAATGAAATTGAAAAGATTTGGCCCGTTGGGGTTGGACTTGCACTGATATATTCGTGCATTGTATAAAATATAGCTAATAGCTATTATGGCCCTTGTGGTTGAAAATGGGAATGAGAATTGATAGTGAGGTCTATGATGGATCTTGGGGGCGTCGAGGCGCGCTGATCGACCAGTGGATAGTCAAGTAGTACCCCGTGCCACTTGGCGATGCAGTCCGTTGCAACGCATTGACGATACCCGACAAGAACACGATTCTTTTCAACGACTGGGAGATTGTCTTTGGGCTAAGGCTGACAATTAACCAGAGCATTCTTCTCGAAATTGTGAAAACCTCCATGGAGTCGTTTTTGATAAACTGAGTCTTTGTACATATGCATAAATCTGAGCATTTATATCTGTATGATATATTAGTTGAGGAATGTTGGCTATGACAATTGTTTTGAGTACTTGGATGATGATTGAACTGATAAATGATTAGATGATGATAGTTGATTAATGCTGATAGCATGATTATGGTATGATCTATCTGTATAATATTGCTGTTTGTGTTATCTTTGTGCTGCCATATTGGTATTGGTATAGGTGATCTCACCTCTTTGTTATGTTGTTTTGCTATGTCTGTATTGTTAAAATCAAACGATAGAAGGATCGAGTTGTCTTAGACATAACGGGCGATAAATACTCTGAGATTGGTGACAACAATAAGGAGTAGACATTCAGGACTAGAAGGTGTGCAGTGTTGACAAAGGAACAGATGTCTGATGCATCAAGATGGACAGAAAAAGGAATAAGTATGTTAATGTTTTTCGTTAGTGTTGTACCGTGCTATTAAGTAGGACCCGTCATGGGGTTTGCTACTGTAAAAAAAAAATAAGTCTGTTAATTTTATATTTCTTTTTAAATTGTGATATTAATTGGTGTCAATATTGTATAATGATTAGTTGAAATATGATTTACAATATTACCTAATATTTTCAGTAAATTTACGTTTTAGTAAAAGAAGAAAATTTTGAAACCCATCTTTTATAACTCAAACTTTGTACGAACTTCTTTTCAGATTATGAGTCAGGAGTCAAAAATGAGATGCCCTAGCTAGGGTGTTACATTAGTTGGTATCAGAGCTAGGGTGTTACATTAATTGGTATCAGAGCACGGTTTGAGTCTTTTGGGGTTTGTGGTTAGGTCTATTTTACTTGTGTTGTGTTCTCTACGTTTGTTTTTTGAAAGGAAATAATGTTGTCTATAATAGATATTAGATCCATTGTATTTCGATCCGCACGCCTAAAAAAACAAAGGGATGGCTCGATATAGTTATACTTGTGTGAAAGTGAAACATGTTACTAGTAATGCAGTTGCAGCTACGGGAGCAACGGGAGCAATGTGGAAAGACGACTGCACGAACAAAGGACCGCTGTTCAATGGAAACTGGAAGTTGAAGTTTAGGATCTGATGGAAGAGAATCAGTCTTGGAATATAAGATTTCGTAATTTTGGAACCTGGTATTTTTTAGGATATTGAGAAAGTAATTGATTTCGATGGAAGATGAATTTACAACCATTGAGGAAACTTAAAGCAGTAAGTGATGTGAAAGAAAGTACTTAAATGAAGGAATGTACGTCAATAAAACAATTTGTGGAAAAATTGGACACATTTCCAAAGAATATAATCTCTGATGTGTTCTTTGAAAATAGAGTTTTCTATTAGTAAAATTTTTGATAGTAAGGGAAGTTGTTACTCTGAATGGAATGGGAGTGTTCTGAGCAGAAGATTTAATCAATGGAGATTACGTCATTGGAGCTAATCCTATAAATGACACTGAATATTTCTGTGAATAACTTATTCCTTATGACATATGATTGAGTAAATCAATTCTATGTTAGAGTTATTCATTATCCTCTGATTTGTTTACTTCTGTTTCTATTCTTAGCTGATCGAGCTATTCAAGTTATTCAAATTGTTGTTATAAATCAAAACTTTGTGTTAGTTTGATCTGTTTCATAAACAGATGTGGTCTTTGAAAATGGATTGGTTATTTTCCAACCATATCCAATGAGATTATTTCAATAGACTGTGAGTAATCCAGAGAAAATTCATTTTTGAAAATCGGGTTACATTCAATTCTTTGCTGGATATGTTCGATAACAGGTTCGATTCGTTTTGTTATCTTCCATGATGTTTTCTTTCATCTCCTGTAATTGAAGGAATATTTTGCAAGAAAGGATATTTCTATATTTGTATCTATGTTAACGTATCTTAGTAACGCAGCAGAAGCATGGTGAATTTTTCAAAAGATTGGAACAATTCTTCTATGGGAAAACTTAAGACGGTAATGGAAAATCGTAGAAGAAAAAATTTATGGAAGTATCTGGTATCGTGCTGTGGAAAGGAGAATTCGGTTAGTGAGACATTTCCTGTTAAAAGCAAAAGCTGAAATATGTAGTGATATGAGAATAAGGAAATTTTAAGTAATACATTATATTAGCTGAACATTACATTACATTAGTTGGAAGTTATCTGAAAAAAACTACTCTAGGCATGATTGAAGATTTGTTGTCGTTATGTTGATATCAGAGATATGAAAATTCTTTCTTTCTGGAGTAACATTCAATATCTTCAGTAATAACCAACAAAATCTCTATGATAGGAGTCTGAGATATCAATTTGATCAGAAGAAGTTGAACATCAGCAAAGAGATTTTGTGGGATTAGAATAGTATAGCAAGATGTAAGAGAGGAAGCTTCATAAGAATTGGAAAATAAGATCAAAGAGTAATGTTTATATTTATTCTGAGGGTGTGAAATCATGGTCATGAAATTTCGAGGACGAAATTTCTATAAAGAGGGGGAGTATTGTAACACCCCAAATTTCTTATATCTTAAACAGTAATTTTGACAGTTAACAGAATTTTACTATTTAGTAATTTCTGGATACTGTAAAATTATTTTATTTATTCCGTCATCGTTTTGAGTGATTTACTCCGTGTCAGGAAAATAAAAATTTTTGGGTCGGACAAAACTTTACGTAATTTAATTTTTACCATTAGGTAATTATTTTACATAATCTGATTTGATATTTATGCATTTTCTATTTTTTGTGATTTTAGGTGTGATTTTGAATTTTTTTCTATTTGTGGGCCCCACGAGGTGTTTGTGAGCCCAGGTGACCATACGCGGGCCCAGGTGGGTCCCGCAAAGTGAAAAAAATTTCTACGCATAGAAAAATTTGTACTGTTTAGATGGAGACAGGGGATCTTACTAAACCTGAATCCAGAAACAGTTTTAAAAAATTTGTTTTGTACTGTATTTATTTATTGAAAGATAAAAATACAGTAAATATATTCTTTCGTGGGATTTTTAGTAGATAAAAATAAAAATTATATTGCTTAAGTCAACATTAGTGGTTTGGATATCCACTATTGATTCAATTAATGGTTAAGAAAAAAATTTAATAAAGAAACATAAGATAATCATCATTGATTTAATCAATGGTGTGAGAATAAACTTAATTAGGCAAGCTTCAATATCAACCGTACATTTAATCAATAGTGTAAAATTAATTATATAAAGTGACCATTTACAACCATTGGATTTAGAGTTGATCAAGGGTGGAGATTTGGTCTTAAAAAGTGACAAAGACCATTTATGACCATTGGATGAAGAATTAATCAAGGGTGGAGATTTGGTCTTAAAAAGTAGCAAAGACTAATTATGACCCTTGGATTAAAAGTAAGAAAAAGTAATCTTGACCCTTTATTTTGGAGACACATCTAATGGCTAGAATTTAAAGGAGAAGGATCCAATGGCTTAGATTTAGTCTTCTAAAAATCAAAAGTCTACCTAAATCCTAACCATTGAATTAATCAATGGCTAGAAATGCTTCAAATAATGGCCTAATTAACAAGCCAAGTAAACTAAATTAAATGTTAAATTGTTATAATCTAATTTTAATTAGATATCCTAATTTTAATTAGAGATTATAATATATGAAATAATATGTCTAATTAATTAGTTATGTAATTAGAAAATTAGTGAAGATTGATTAGGAAACTTAATCTAATGAATTAACTAATCAATTAGCAAGTAATTATGACAACTTTGGAGTGCATGATGAAGGGGGGACGGTTTTGGAGTGTTAGGAAGGAGGAGACATGTTTAGACATGCTTGTATAGCCTTTTTAGGCCAAAGAAAAAGATGACAAAGTGGAAGACTTTGTGCATCATGTGATAGTCATTTTTCTCTTTCACCCAAAAAGCCTCCATCTTATTCTCTTAAAGTTCCAAGAACACAAAACAACTATTTTCCTTCCTTTTCTCACCTTATGATTCGGCCAAGCAACCCACAAGCACCATTACTCACCTATAATTTTCACTCACATCATTTCCTAAACCTAAACACCATTCTAAGAACATCTCTAGTTATGAGTTTTTCCAAAATCATTCATCTTGAGCTTCAAATCCAAGCTTCAAGTTTCTATCAAAAATCAAAAATTCCATCTTTGTGCTTCAAGAGAAAGCATTCGGTCAAGACACTCAAAACCACCATCCAATCTCTTTTAATTTCATCCAACCATAGATCTTGAATCTACATGATATTCTAAGCAACTTTCATGTTGGAGATTTTCTCTAAATCATTCATCTTCATGGACTTTCTTCAAAATCAAAGTTATTGGGTTTTTGAGGTGAAGTATAAGAAGACTTCATTTCTTCTCTTCTTTTTCATGATCTAAACCATGTTTGATCCATGGTTCCTCTTAATCAAGCTTAGTATACTAATTTCTATGTATTTTGTTTTGAATTTGAGAAGCCCTTGGTGTTGAAGGACTTGAAAAGAGAAGCAAAATCAAGAAGCTTTGAAGATCTTCAAGAGGTAAGAGGGATATCCATCTCACCAACCAATTATGGTGGTGGGAGACGGTCTTATATTTGATGGATTGTGAATTCATGTGAGAATTCCAATCCATGGTCATGTAATAATTAATTGTGTGTTTATGAGCTTTGCTTTATTTTCTTGTGCTTTGATTATTTTTGTCTATGCTTAATATGCTTTGCATGATTTTATGGCTTTGATAGTATACTTATAATATGCATGATGAGTATATGGCATGTTTGTGATATTTATGATGAAATATATATATGTATGCCATGATGTGTGGATGGAAAGAAAATTGATCTTGGTTCCAATGGCCAAGGAAGAGTTATGGTTTTGATGCCCTTGATTTGGGTCAATGTTGAAATTTTTCAAGAACAAGGAAATTAAATTTTGATCCCTAGAACAATGAGAATTTCGGCCAAGACACCTCAAAATAGGTGTTTACAAATTAATATGTTTATGGAAGAATAAAATTGGATTGATTTGAGGAGTATGAAAAATGAACTAAATGTTTGTTTTTTTTAAGAAAACATGAACACAAATTTTAGAATGAAATTTTATTGATTTATTTTGTGTAGAAACAAGAATGGAATTTATTTAAGTTAGAAGAAAAATATTTCATGGTTCCAATAACCATCTATAAGGTTTTGATAATTTAGAAAAATGTTTTGATGTTATAAAATATAAGAATTTTCCAATAAGGATTTTTAAAAAGGGAATTAAAGTGTTATCAAGTGGAATTTTCATAAATAAGCAAAAAGGGAGATTGAAGGTGTTGAACTTCAAATTATTTTAAAGAGAATTAATTTTAGAAGTGATTTAGAAATATATAAAAGAAAATGTTTGTAACTTAAATTTACTCACGAAGAATTTATTTGGGTTTTGGAAAACGTTAGGAAATTTAAAGTTAAGAAACAATAATTAAAACAACTGAATATGATTTTGTTGGACTAGATCAATAAAAAGTGATTTTGAGAAAATATATATTAAGAAAAAGATTTTTGACTAAGAATGAAAAAGGATTTACAAAGAAAGTGAAAATAAATTTGAACAAATGGGTTTGTTATATGACCAATTGGTACTTTAGTTTTGAAAATAAAACTTTAATGATTTTGTTTGTGTAAAACCATATCAATTTAAAAAAATGTTTTGATAATTTTTCAAATAGTAATGCCTAGATTTTGATGAAACAAAGTAATTTTTCAAGTGGAAATATAATTGATTTAATACAAGAAATTTGAAAAGGGAATCAGAGTATTTTACTCACTTGAAAAATTAAGTTTTGTAAACGAAAATGTTTTCAAACTTCAATTTATTTTGAAGTAGGTTAATTTGGAAATGATTTGGGAAAAAATGGAGAATATAATGGTATTTTGAGAATTTACTCAAGTATAACTTATTTTCAAGTTTTGAAGTACGTTTGGAAGTTTTAAGATTTGAAACATTGATTTATATCAATGGAAATGTAATTTTGTGGATTATATTTGAAAAAGAATTTCTTGAGTAAAGAAACATGGAAAAAGATTTTCTTGAGTAAGAAAATGTGAAAAATGAAGTACAAAGTCATAATATTTTGAGAAAGGATGAAATAGAATTTTTGAAGGTTGAGAAATATTTTTTTCGTAATAGAATTGTGGTGAAAAATGATTTACGTATCTTAAAAATGATTTAGAATATAGTAAAATATTCCTACGCGATTTGAAATATGTTAAAATATTTCTACGTGATTTGAATTACGTTTAAATATTTTATGTGAGTTTGAATATTTTACGTGACTGTAAAATGTTGAAAAATATTTTACGTATCTTTAAAATGATTTGGAATACGTTAAAATATTTCTACACAATTTGAACTACTATTGAAAAATCACTATGTGATTTAAAAGTGATAGAATATTTTTATGTAATTGTAAAAATGATAGAAAATCTTATGTGATTTGTAAAGTATTTTAAATATTTTGAGAATGACGAAAAAAATGATTTACGCAACTTAAAAGAATAATTTTTATGCTATGCGATTTTGAAAATGGTGGAAAATTGTTACGCAATTTGAGAAACGTATATTGAGAAAAAAAATGTTGAAAAATTAAATACGTGATTTAAAAGTGCAACGAAGTGTTGCAATATTTAGAAAATATAACAGAAATGTTACAAAATTTTAAAAACGTAAAAGAAGTGGTATGGTATTGTGAAACTATAACAAAAATGTTTTGGAATTGTGAAAATGTAACAGTAACATTTTGGAATTGTAAAAATGAAATGGAAATGTTGCACAATTTTGTGAAAAACACGATGAAAGTGTTTCATAACTATGAAAATGTGATAATATGATTTTTCTGTTGAAAATACAGTATAAATACCGAAGAACCAGTATATGGATGCTGTGTGAGAAAATGACATGTTTTGCCTGTGATTAGCATTTGGTGCATTATACATGCATTGAAAAGATTTGGCCCGTTGGGGTTGGACTTGCACTGATATACTCGTGCATTGAACAAATGAAATTGAAAAGATTTGGCCCGTTGGGGTTGGACTTGCACTGATATATTCGTGCATTGTATAAAATATAGCTAATTGCTATTATGGCCCTTGTGGTTGAAGAGGGAATGAGAATTGATAGTGAGGTCTATGATGGATCTTGGGGGCGTCGAGGCGCGGCGGTCGACCGATGGACACCGGCGAATACCACAGTGCCACTTAGCGATGCAATCCGTTGCAATGCATTGACAATACCCGACAAGAACACGATTCTTTTCAACGACTGGGAGATTGTCTTTGGGCTAAGGCTGACAATTAACCAGAGCATTCTTCTCGAAATTGTGAAAACCTCTATGGAGTCGTTTTTGATAAACTGAGTCTTTGTACATATGCATAAATCTGAGCATTTATATCTGTATGATAAATTAATTGAGGAGTGTTGGCTATGACAATTGTTTTGAGTACTTGGATGATGATTGAACTGATAAATGATTAGATGATGATAGTTGATTAATGCTGATAGCATGATTATGATATGATCTATCTGTATAATATTGCTGTTTGTGTTATCTCTGTGCTGCTATATTGGTATTGGTGTAGGTGATCTCACCTCTTTGTTATGTTGTTTTACTGTGTCTGTATTGTTAAAATCAAACGATAAAAGGATCGAGTTGTCTTAGGCATAACGGGCGATAAATACTCTGAGATTGGTGACAACAATAAGGAATAGACATTCAGGACTCGAAGGTGTGCAGTGTTGACAAAGGAACAGATGTCTGATGCATCAAGATGGACAGAAAAAGGAATAAGTATGTTAAAGTTTTCCGTTAGTGTTGTACCGTGCTATTAAGTAGGACCCGTCATGGGGTTTGCTACTGTCAAAAAAAAAATAAGTCTGTTAATTTTATATTTCTTTTTAAATTGTGATATTAATTGGTGTCAATATTGTATAATGCTTAGTTGAAATATGATTTACAATATTACCTAATATTTTCAGTAAATTTACGTTTTAGTAAAAGAAGAAAATTTTGAAACCCATCTTTTATAACTCAAACTTTGTGTGAACTTCTTTTCAGATTATGAGTCGGGAGTCAGAAATGAGATGCCCTAGCTAGGGTGTTACATTAGTTGGTATCAGAGCTAGGGTGTTACAAATCCCATTTGTGCTGTGTGACAAGTGTGGAGACAATCATTCAAGCGATAGGTGCCCTTCTAATTCAGAAAGTGTACAATATGTTAGTAATTATCGCCCACAACAGCATAATTCATACTCGAACCAGTATAACCTAGGATGGAGAAACCATCCCAACTTCTCCTAATGGGATAGTCAAGGAGCCTCCTCATCAGCTCCAGTGAATGACTAACCCTATAATCCTTCTAGATTCCCCTCCCAATCAAGACAACAGATGCAAGATAGGAAACCCTATTTGGATGACATGCTTACGTAGTTGATGGTAAAGACGGATTCCTACATGACGAAGACAAATGCTAATTTGGCAAAGCATGATGTTATGTTTCAAAGCTAGGCTATTTCTATGAGAGCATTGGAAACGGAGGTGGGGCAGTTAGCAAAACCAATAAATAATAGGCCCCCAGGCATTTTTCCAAGTGACATTGTCCCCAATCCCACTGGGGCATCTAATGAGTACTGCAATGCCATCTCACTGAGAAGTGGCAAGAACATAAAAGGCAACCCAAAGACAAGGGCTGCTTGAAAAGGAAATAGAAGTTTCCAGAGAAAAGGAGGTGGTGAGCAAGGATGTCGAGAAAAATCAATAAATTGCCAAGAGAAATGGTGAGGATAAGAAAATGTAGTTCAAATCTTATATACACCCTCTACCTTTCCCTAGCCGGCAAGTAAAGAAAAAGCTTGAGCACCAATTTCAGAAATTCTTGGATGTGTTCAAAAAGCTGCACATCAACATCCCATTTGTAGAAGCTTTAGAGCAAATGCCAAGCTATATAAAATTCATGAAGGAAATCTTATCAAAGAAGAGAAAAGCTTAGTGAATTTGAAACTGTTGCCCTGACGAAGGAGCGCGGTGCTATTCTACTCAACAAACTTCCTTCTAAGCTCAAAGATCCCAGAAGCTTTACCATCCCCAACACAATTGGTGAGAAGTTCACTGGCCAGACATTATGTGACTTAGGAGCCAGTATCAATCTTATGCCCTACTCCATATACCAAAGATTAGGTTTGGAGGAAGTTACGCCTACTTCAGTTACATTACAGTTAGCAGATCGAACCCTTACTCATCCGAAAGGGGTTATTGAGGATGTACTGGTTAAAGTGGACAAGTTTATCTTTCTTACAGATTTTGTCATACTTGATATGAAGGAGGATAGCAAAGTCCCTTTGATTTTTGGCCGGCCATTCCTTGCAATAAGAAGAACTTTAATTAATGTAGAGAAATGAGAACTCACCATGAGGGTTCAAAATCAAGAGGTCACTTCAATATTTTCAATGTGATAAAGAGTCCTCAAGATCACGAATATTGTTCTTTAGTGAGTATTGTTGATGGGATGATATCCGAGGTAATTTGTGCAAGAGTAACCTGTGATCCTAGTGAAGGTCATGTCCATTCTGAGGGTGATATGGAAGATAAGAAGATGGACCAGCTGAAGGCAACCATGGTGGTTAAATCATATAATCCACCTATAGAAAAAGCTTCAAATTTGGAGCTTAAATCCCTACCATTCCAAATGTTTCAAGCGGATTTTGAAGTAAAGGAGGAAGATCCTCCTCCCTTAAAAAAATGCATTTGGAACTGCAGATAACGTCCTATCGGGACTATAAATCAGGCACTTCTTGGGAGGGAACCCAAGTTATTTATTTTATGTCTTGAATATGTCAATACTTTAATTTTTAGTTTTTTTATATTTTTGTATTACATTTTTTAATTTGACCTTTTAGGCATGTTTTGCAAGTGTTGGAGGCCATATTTGAGCAAAAGTCCCAGCTCTAGTGAATTTGTTGCAGAATTCTATAGACAAACTCCTCACGCCGCAGTGTCAAACATGACACGCTGGGGCATTATACTGATTTGGGCCAAAAACTAGTGAGCATAGCGCCGTGACTCATAAGACCATAATGTTGTGATATTCCCGCACTCATGTTAAAAAAAGTAAGTAAATATATAATTAGTAAATAGTAATTATTTAAATAATTAATTTAGGAGGGAATTAATGTATGCCGCGGTGCCAGGTAGTTAACGTTGCAGTGCTACATGGCAGTTAGGGTTAAGTGCCACAATGTTTCATGTGGCCTTCCCATTTTCCCACTTCTCTCTTTTCTACCTCCTCTGCTTCTCCCTTTCTCTTTAGTTTTCATTTTCTCCACCCTACCATCTCCTTTTCAATTTACGCCTACTTCAATTAAGGTATGTTCATATTTATTTTAAATTTTTGTAAATTAATAACATATTTTCTTGATTTATTTACTTTTCCCTTTTCTCTATTTATATTTTAGTTTTATTTGTTAATAATGTTTGCTGTAGGGTTAGTTATCTTTAAGTTTTAGTTAGTTTTTGTGTAATATTGTGCCTGGAATGCATGATAGGTTAGGTTTAATCTGTTGTTGCCTGCATTTCTGGGTGGAATAGGTTTGTGCGCCGCGACGTTGGATTGAATGTTGTGGCGTTGATGTAGAATATCGTGGCGTTGATGTTGAATGCTGCGATGTTGTCTTGAATGTCGTGGCATTGTCTTGAATGTTTTGTATGTCGCGACATTGAATTGAATGCTGCAGAGTTGGGACCCATATTTTCTAGAATTGCACTTATGCTTATTCAATTTTAACACTTTGCAATTCTTTTTCAGGTACCTATAGCTCATAAACGCCAACGGGGGTCTACCAGCCAGCGCACTAGAGCACTATCTCGTCCTCAAGTGTTTGATCAGAGGAGATTTGTTTCAGTTATGGCCACTCAGAAATACACAACACTGGTTACTAAACCAATAATAATAGAGCGCGACTTTTCCTTTAAGGAAACCATTTACCAGGACATAGAGAGGACCATCTGTTTGCTGGGATAAGGCCATTTCTCTAAACACTCGGAGGTGGCAATGTTACCTTTAGTTCATGAGTTCTATGCGAACTTAGCTTTTGCCGCACCAGGTGCCACTACAGTCTTGGTAAGGGGACACTAGGTCTCCTATGCTGTGGAGGACATTCGTGCTAAGATGAAATTGTAGGCCCCTGCATTGCTATGCAAGTACACAGAGTTCCTTAACTGGGAGCCCGAGGAGGGTATAGATCTTAACGTAGTCACTGCCAGGATTTGTACTGCGGAGGCTCAGCTGGTGTAGTGGACCATGAGTATACAGATGAACAGGTCATGCTACTTTACCATAGCTTGTTTAACGCCTGAGGCAAAGACCTGGTACCATTTTATATCTACCAGGATCCTCTCGTCAAACAACTTATCGAAGGTGACCCATGATCGAGCAATCTTAATTTATGCTATTCTGGATCATCGCTCCATAGATGTCACTAATGAGTGTAAAATACACTCATCTTTTAGATTTATTTATTAAAACTTTTTAATTTATATTTATTTAGTTTTTGTTTATTTTTATTTAATTTTAATTTTTAAATAATTATTTCTTCACTTAGAATTATTTGAATTTTTAGGATAAATCATCAGATTTTGTGCAAAAATAAGAAATTCCTAAAGATAAATATTTGAAGGATTTGAATATTTTAAGATAAGAATTATACTATTTATTTATGATATTGAGTAAATTTTAAGCCTACTGAATTAAATGTATTTTTATTGTATTTTGTTGGAATTTAAGAAATGATCAAGTTAGATTCTTAATTGGAGCACAAACAATCTCTACTTGATGACCAAGTATCTCTACATTTAATGCAAGGATCTCAAGGAGTTTCTTAATTTAAGTGGAATATTTGTTTCTTAATTTATGTGGATTCAACAAAAAGGAATAAGAAACAAGAGATTTGGTCAAAGATTAACTAAGAGATCAGATCGACTCGCTGTTTGTGGCATTGAAAAGCTAACATAATATCATACAAATTATCTGTTGAGATCGAGGGTAGATTCTGCTATCTGGTGGGTGAGAAAAATCGTGCAAATAAGACACAAAAAGCTTTCAATTTTTCTATAAAAAGGCAAAATGAAGTTTAGCAAAGTAATTCGCTTTTGGTTCAGAAAATACACCAAAAATATAGAGTTTTGAGAGGCTCAAAGGTAATGAGGGGATGAGCCCTAGGAGAGGGGGAGGAGCTGTCATGGATTTCTCATGGATTTGGAGATCGAATCACCATTGAAGGCACTTTGATTTCTTCTCTACGATTCTATCATGATGAAGTCTTTTTACTCTTCCTATCTCTTCTTCTCTTTTGTCATGTGTAGCCAAATTCGTGTATTTTTAGGGTGAAGATGTAACTTGATTTAATCGATATGTATTAAGATTGAATTTTTAATTAATTTCTTTTTTATTCAATTTGAGTGCTTATTATGGTTCTTAAAGCCTTTATGAATTGACTACTCATAAACTGATCTAGTGAGATGTGTGTAGAATTGGAAGGTTTGCATATAACTTAGACCATAAATAATAAGTGACATGATTTATAATCATCTAGGAATAGAGGTTATAGGTTGTGTGGGAGAATTGTGGTATTTTCCATGATAATCCATAGAGTGAAGGTCATGCCTTTAATAGTTGGAGTTTAGATCAAGGAATTGACTAGACTTTGATAATTAAAGAGAATCAACTTGCCAAGGAACTAGGTTTTAATTAATTAAGGGATTCTCTTCATTAATTGAATGACTAGAAATTAATTAGAATGAAGATCCCAAAGCTATTCCATTGTCTATGATAGATTATTGAATTAAGTGAAGTCAGATCCCTAGTGTTTTAATTTCGTGCGTTCTTATGTGGTTTTGTCTTTCATAATTTTGTGTCCTTAATTATCTTGAATCACAATTATTGGTTGCTTACATAGTATTAATACTAGAGAAGTGGTACTTAGTAAACTAATTCCTTGTGGGAACGATATCTTACTCATCATTTATTACTTTTGCGATTTGGTGCACTTGCCAATATCATAACATTCACCTAGATCATTCATGCTCATATTAGCAGAGCGGCTAGGGAGTCTAGGAGCCTTTTCTTCCTTTCGCTCATTCATGCTCTTTGCCGAAGGCAGGCCATACAAACTGGACCACACGAGGAGACGACAGACGTGAAACAACCTCTCAATGAGTATTTCATTGAGAGGTTGAGAGGAGCTCTAGCCCCCGCACTAGCTCGATAGAGGCAGGCCTGCAAAGAGCCTAGAGCAGCAAGACCTGATCCAGCACCAGCAACACCTACTGATGATACATCATGGTGTGCAAGGATGGAGGCTATGTTGTCATATACTATTCAGACACAGAGGTGGATAGCAGAGCGCCTAGGACATCTGATAGAGGACTACCCAATTCCTAACTTCCCGTGCACTACTGTTGCTGACCCTTCCCAGGCTAGGCGTTCAAGAGCACATTCAGAGGATGATGATGGAGAGGATGACGATGTAGATGCTGATACCATAGACAGTGATGATCCACTCATTTATCCCTCTTAGCATTCAGGACACTTTCTTTCGTTGTATTTCATATATATATATATATATATATATATATATATATATATATATATATATATTACTTGTATGTTTCTTTTGTACGGTCTGGTCTTTGTTTCCCTCAGGCTTGGGGGGTGTCTTTAACTTTATGTTTTGATTTTATATGCAATAGTATTATTATATTTTCGTACTATTATGTTAATATGTATGTGTTTTAGTATTATGTTTATATTAGTATCATATTTATGTAGTATATATGTATGTATTTTTGGCTATTTACTAGTGTAGATAATAACTATAGAAGTAAGTATATTGATAAAAGTTTTTGAAAATCCTATTCAAGATACAATTGTCGTTCCCTTTCACAACATGAGTTATAATTTTTAAAAGCATGATGGTTCATGATTGTAATGTTTTTCATAACCATTATGTTTGTTAACTTGTTAACCATTCAAATGCATGTGAAAGCATTGCATTTTCTTCCTACCATCATTGTTTGTTGAGTACACAATATGTTATTTGTTGAAGTGAGTCTTGTGATTAAGGTTATTAATCATTCAATACAAAATGAGCCTGAAGGAACCAGATGCAGTCAAAGAAAAGAAAAGTACAAAAAGTATTGAATGGTTCTGACAAGTTTTCTACTCTAATAGTTGAATATCCTGCTAATATCAGTTACAAACTCAAGACTTGAAATAACATGTTTATGTTTCTCAATATTTGTGTTAAATCCTATCCTTTCTATTCTTTAACCCATTACCCTTGGCCTTACATTACAAGCTATTAAAGTCCCTTTTTATCCTTAATTTTGTGTGATTTACATTAGTGGAGAGAGAGTTGTATTACAATCTTGTAGATTCTATGAATTATATTCATGTGTATGCTCATAACCTTATCCGGGTGATTATGATTTGAATGGAAGAAGTTTTGTTTGCATGATTGTGGGAGAAATATCTTGTATAAAAGGAAGTTGTGAATGTTAGCATGATGAGAATTATGTATGTGTGAAACTGATTGAGAGACATGTGTATTCTTTGAGGTTTTATGCAATCATCATACACTAGTTTAGTTTAAGTGAAAGAGGAATATCGAATGTAGTTGAATGCAAGTTAATAATGTTGATCAATGTAAATGTACTTTGTTTTGCTCGAGGACTAGCAAAAATATAGGTTTGGGGGTGTGATAACTCCATAAAATATAGTTATTTGTACCCTATATTTGTGGTATATTAGTTGCATAGTCCTTGTTTGTATGCATAAATAAAAAATTTTAGTATCATATTCATCTGATTTCATCTTGATGACTTCCATTATGATTTTGAGCAAATACTTCCAAATCTTTGACAAATTGAGTACATTTGCATTTGTTATTAAAGTGGTAATTTCTCTATTACAGGCAAAGCTCTAATCAAGCATAAATATGAAGAATTTTGAGTAACATTAGACCAGGAAGCCTAAGAGAAAGCCAAAATTGAAGACCAGCATTCAACACCACGGCGCAGGCATGTCAATATCGCGACGCTGTGCATCCCTTGCTTCAATACATAAGACCTGAGGCTAGAGCACTGCAGTGCAACAGTATGGACGTCACGACATCTGTGACCTAATTGAACGCACATCGCAGCATGATGTGTTTAATGCCGTGGTGTGACTCTATTTTTCTTACCTATAAATACTATTGTATCCATTTTGCAAGGGACCTTTTATCATTTTTTGGAGAGGAGCTACTAGGTTTTAGGTTTTGAGACCTAGAGGAAGCTAGGGAAGTCAAGGTTGGAAGCCATCTTCTACATAGAGGATGATTCAAGCTTAGAAGATCAAATCTATTGAACTTCCTCCCTTTCCTTTCTTCTTTATCTCTTTATTAATTCATGAACATGTTGAATATGTTTGAATTTTCATATTTTATGGCTAGCTAAGCTGTGTATAGGGTTTTCGTTGGATTCTCCTATAGATATTGATGATTTTGTAATACTTTGAGTTTATATAGAAGTCAAAGTGTGATTCCTGCTATAGTTACTCATCAAGATAATGTTATGCTCACTAATCTTCCTTCATTGGAAGAAGTTAAAGCTGTTGTTTTTTCTTTAAATGGCAATAGTGCTCCTAGTCTAGATGGGTTTGGTGGTTTTTTCTTTCATCAATACTGGGATGTAATTGCTCAAGATGTTTATAATGTTGTTCTTCAATTTTTTTAGTAAGGTTGGCTTCTTCCAAATTTAAATTCTAATGTTGTTGTCTTGATTCCTAAGGTTTCAGAGGCAGAAAAGATTGAGCAATATAGGCCTATTGCATTAGCTAATTTTTAGTTCAAAATTATAACCAAGGTGTTAGCTGATAGATTAGCTTTGGTTGCCACTAGGATTATTTCTAAAAATCAAAGAGGTTTTGTTAAAAGGAGGCAGATTGCAGATTGTATTTGCACAACTTCTGAAGCCATTAACTTAATTGATAAGAAAGCTTATGGTGGTCAAGTTGCTATAAAGATAGTTATTAAAAAAGCTTTTAACACATTATACTGGAATTTCCTTCTTCAAGTGCTTCATTCTTTTGGTTTTGATGCCAAGTTCTGTAATTGGATCAACTTATTTTTACATTCAGCTAAGCTTTCTATTTCTATTAATGGTAAGGCTGTTGGTTTCTTCAATTGTAAGAGAGGGGTTCGGCAAGGTGATCCCTTATCTCCTATTCTTTTTTGTCTTGCTGAAGAAGTGTTAAGTAGAGGAATAACAAAACTGGTCAATGATGGTCAGTTATAACTTATGTCTGGTCCTAGAGGTGTTGTGATGCCTAGTCATGTTTTGTATGCAGATGATGTATTGGTATTCTGCAGAGCTTCTAAAATGAGTCTTTTCGATTTAATGAATCTGTTCAAGGTTTATGAGCAGGCTTCTGGTCAGGTGGTTAGCAAAGACAAGTCCAAATTTTACTTGGGTACAACCTCCTTTTCCAGATCAGATGGCATTTCTTCAATTCTTGGTTTCAATGCTGGTTGTCTTCCCTTCACTTATCTTGGAGTGCCCTTATTTAAGGGAAGGCCCAAAAGGGTTCACTTAATGCCAATTGCTGACAGAATTAAAAATAAACTTTCCTCTTGGAAAGGATCATTGTTGTCTTTGATGGGAAGAGTTTTACTGGTTAAGTCAATTATTCAGGGTATGCTAATTTATAGCTTCAGGATCTATGCTTGGCCTGCTAATCTCATTAAAATAGTGGATAGTTGGATCCAAAATTTTGTTTGGTCAAGAGATATTAATAACAGGAAGTTGGTTACTGTTGCTTAGAGCAAAGTTTGTAAACTTGTGTTGGAGGGCGGCCCTAGCATAAGGTTCATTAATTCTATCAATATAGTAGGTATGTTTAAGCTGGATTGGGAGTTACTTTCTTCTAATGATCAATGGACTACTTTATTGAAAGCTAGAGCCTTCGGGAAAAATAAACCTGTTAGCTACCATATTTCTTCTTTGATCTGGTCTGGTATTAAGACATTTATTCCTATCATTCAAGAGCACTCCTTGTGGTAGCTTGGTAATGGGGCTACTATAAATTTTTCGACTGATCCATGGTTGTCTAGTCCAATTGTGGATATAATTGGTGTTCTTATTATTTTGCATAGTTCTTTGAAGTCAAAAGTTAAGGATTTCATTGCCAATGGTAAGTGGTCAATTCCCAGTGATTTGGTTTCCAAGTTTCCTGCTTTGAAATCAGAAATTCAGCAGGTTATAATTCCTTCTCAGCCTTGTCATGATTCTCTGATCTGGACTAAATCTGATACTGGCAAATTGAGTTTTAAGGATGCTTACACTTTTCAAAATCCTATAGGAAGTGTTGTTCCTTGGGCTAAGCTCATATGGAGTAAATGCATTCCTCCTTCTAAATCTTTTCTGCTATGGAGAATTATTCATGACAAAATGCCAACTGATGACAAGCTTTAGTCTAAAGGGTGTACTATCGTGTCTGTTTGTAGCCTTTGTGGTCAGGCAGCAAAAACCACTCATCATTTGTTTCTGGACTGCAACTTTGCTATGCATATTTGGAACTGGTTTGGCAACATTATTAATATGCATGTGGACTATTCCAGTTTTCTTTCTGTCTTTTCATTGTGCAACAGAAGTTGGAGCTCTCAGGCTCGAGATGTCATCTTAGCTGCTATCATATTTGTTCTTTGGGCTATTTGGTTCAGCAAAAACAGGGCTAGATTCCACAACAAAATTATTTCAGTGCACTCAGCCATTAGTTTAATTGTGGCTAATATTTCTCTCTCTAGTAACTCGACTATTGGCAGCATGTTTTCTTCAATAGCAGAATTCATGATCCTTCAGTCCTTTAAGGTTGCTTCTCATTTGAGGAAAATGCCTGTTATTAAGGAAGTTATTTGGTCTCCACCTTCCTGTTATGTGATAAAATGTAATGTTGATGGTGCTGCCAAAGGGTGTCTTGGTCCTGCTGGCTGTGGTGGTATATTTAGAGACAGTAGAGCTGCTACTCTTGGCTATTTTGCTTCTAGTCTTGGTATTAAAAATGCTCTTTATGCTGAACTCTCAGCAGCTATTCTAGCTATTGAGATAGCTTTCAAAAAAGGTTGGTTTAATCTTTGGATTGAATGTGACTCTCAACTGGTTGTCTCTGCTTTTACCAATATTAATATTGTTCCTTGGAAATTACAAAACAAATGGAAGAATTGTTTATCCTTATCCAAGCAAATGAGATTCTCATGTTCTCATATTTATAGAGAGGGAAATGCTTGTGTAGACAAACTTGCTTGTCATGGCTCTTCTATTTCAGGATTTGTTTGGTGGAATTTAATACCTTCATACATTGTTAAAGTTTTCTTTAAAAATAGGTATAGTGTTTCTAGTTATAGATTTAAGAATTTGTAATTCTTCCATGGGTAAGGTTAATGTTCCCCCATGTTTCCTTTTGTTTTCTTTTTTCTTTCTTAATAAATTTATTGTTTGCTGCAAATGATTGATATTGGCAGGGGTGCCAACATAGTTGGGATGGCCATGCACTACACATTTGGCTATTTTATTTTCATTTCCTATCAACTTTGACACTTAAAACAATTTTCTCTCTTCTCTCTCTTCTAAAGAAAACTAAAAAAACTCCACCCTTGCTCTTCTTTGAAAGCTCATGGCCTCCACCCACCAAACCAACCTCCTCACTTCTATAATTTTATCTCTTCATATTTTCTAAACCCAAACATAATTCTAAATACTTTTCCTTTAGTGAGTTTTGTCTAAATCTCTCTCTAAGTGCTTCAAAAATCAAACTTTGATTTCCTACATCAAAGGTAATTTCTTGAATTTTTTATTCTAAGTTGGATTTCTAATTTTCTAGACCATGATTGATCCATGATTTGTTATTTTCAAGCCTTGTTTATGACTTTTAGATTTGTTTCAGATTGCTTAGGATTTTTCTTAATGCCACATGAATTCAAGAGGAAGGAGAGGCTTGAAGTTTATTGTCTTTCTTAAGGTAAGAGGGAGATTAACCTCATTGGCCATATGTGGTGGTGAGGAAATGGACTATTTGTGGTGAAAAATCTATAAGGATTTATCCACTTGATTCTCTATGCTTTCTTTGTTTGTGTTTGATAAGTCTTTGGTTTTGAAAATATGCTTGCATGTGTGTTTAATATGCTTATCGCTTTGATAGTATACTTGTCTATATGAATTTGAAAGCATGATGATACTTGTGTAATTTAGGATGTGAATCACATGAAGGAAATGTGTTTAAAGGTTCCAAAGAACCTATGAGGCATTCGGCCTCCGCACCACAAAAGAGGATCAAGGATCCTAAATTGTTTTCCGAATCAAGGATTAATTGGCTTTGTGACAAATAATTAAATCAAGAGTTTTTATAAAGAATAAATGATAGAAAGAAAATAAAGAATGAATTATGAAACATATATATATGAATTTCAGCCAAGATGCCAAAATCAATAAATTAGATCCAAACTTATTTTGTTAAGTGTAGATTTAGGTGTTTTATATGGTAAGAAATTGATTTACTAGGCTTTGAACTTAAAATTAAAGTAATATACTTTTTAGATAAATGTATAGTTGTTGTAAACTCTGTTTATATGAAAAGTATGTTATTCAGTTATTACATTTTGAGTTACTTTAATTTGATTAATTGATGTTTTTTGAGATAAAGAAATTTTGAAACCCGTATTTAAATAAGATTAAGTATTTTATAACTTGGGAAATTAATTAACTATATGGAGTTGGTATGAATGTGATGCCCTTCGGAGGGGGTGTTACAACAAGCACTAGAACCTAGTCCCTACAGTCTTCTCTCTAGGTAGTGAATCCATCAACTATGCGGTCTTCATCAATAACAAGGAATGCATCCTCAAGTCTTATATGATAACAAGGAATCCATCCTTAAAGTTATACAATAGGGAAGGAGTTGCGCATCCTCATGTTATCATAATTTAGGATTACCTTGAATAGTAAAGAATCAATCCTTAACTACCTTTCATTTAGGATAACATCCAACAAAAAGGGAAAATCTCGCCTCAATTGCTAGAATAATGAAGGAGAGGAAGTCCATCCTTAACTCATCACTACAATAGGAAGGAAACTATCCTCCTTACCTAACGTAGATTATCCTCAAATGTGAGGCTCATATCCTTCAACAAACACAAATAAAACATATATACAACCATGTCTAATTACCTCCCATAATTAGCATTACAAATCAATTTGATTCATCACAATCTCACTTCATTAAATACATCTATTAGAGTTTTATTACTCATTAAGAAGCATAAAAGAAGAAACTACACCATTAGAAAGCTCCATTGCATCAAACAACAATTCTTGTCCAAGTCTGGAATTCACGCCTAGGCGCCATCCACCCATGCCTAGGCATGAAGGTGGCAAGGCAATGCCTTGTAACTTCCAAGAAGCCATGCCTAGGCATAGCTCTGTCATGCCTAGGCATCGAGCTCTCTGTCTCACCTACGCCTAGGCGTGGTTCAGTCACGCCTAGGCGTGACCCTGCTATAGAAGCATTTTGCAGAATGGGGTATTGTTCCATTAGGAATGTACCCCCATTTCTCCATCCAATAATCAATTCTAAATGTTTTCCAACATCATACAAGGTCTATAAACATGTTGTAACTCTTATGCAACTCTTAAATTACTCATATGGATCAAAGAACCATTCAAAACATAAAACACCTAAAATCCCAACTCTTAACTCAAGCAAGAATAAAGGGATTTTAAGGGATGAATAATTCTTTTCCATACATCCAACAAAACAATAATAGACTCTACTTAACTTCTACAACATGAATCAAGCTAAGAACACACAAAACCACACTCAAAATCCATTCCTCACATCAAACCATCTCATGGACAAGATGAAGAAAAGAAAAGAAAGTGCCAAGAGCAAAGCTCTCCCTACCTCTAATGGTCAGAAATGAAGTCACTAAGCAGCTCTTTTCCACCTCTATCCTCTTCCTCCTCTTTGGTGGTTGATCCCCCACTTTGGTCTTATTTCTTTCCTTTTTCTTTGCTTTTGCATGTTGTAGCAGTGAGAAAAGATGAGAATGAGATGAGAAATATCTCATTTTGGTCTTAAAAAGATCAAGGCAGTAAAAAAGTGGAGGAGTTGTGTGCTCCTATATCACTTAAGTGACATTCCAAAATATCGATCTATTAAGAGCACTCATATTTCATCAAATCAAGTTTCCTAACTTTCAACAAATTCAAAATAAATCCTAAGATTCATCAAAAATCTTGTTTCACCATTTTCATATTTTTCCATATCTGCTGGTAGTCAATCTAGCATTAAAACACATACTCAGTATGCTTAAAAATGTCAAATTAACTCTGATTAACCTCAAATTGTAACTACACCATCTTCCACACATTTGTGACCTAGAAACAAATTTTTCATATTTATTTCCATTAACTAAGCAGTTTAAGCCAATTATAGGACTAATAACAACTATTTTTCACACATAGTGCTACAACAAAGTGACTAAATATGCTCAGAAGGTCACAAAATTAAGTAAACATGTTAAGTAAGTATTAGGCTACCTATGTAACTATATACAAGTCTAACATATTTGCACGGGTGTTACACATATACTCATTCAAGTCATAATATGACATAAAAATTCAATTCTATCATTCATATACATATTCAAGTCACCATATAACATACAAAGTCAATTCCATCTTAGCGCTCATTCAAACACTTGCTTATCCCATAGAACCCATATCTCAAGCATCACAAAGGATAGGAGCCATCTCATATAGCTTGGGTTCTATCTATTCATGGTAAGGAGTGAACCAGGGCCTCACACTACCACTAGTATCCTATGAGGGAATTAATGCATAAGGATTATACTAATATAATAAGGAATTTATTCAAGAATACAGGGCCCCCCTTCCTCACAAGAGGTCATCTCAATGATTCTAATGGAATTTTGAATACCCTACCTTCATACAGGATCATCTCCAAAATCTACTATATTGAGTGAAGCATAGTTCACATAAAAATAAAGGATATTGAGTGAGAAAACATGGACTAATTACCTTCATATTCAAGGATAATTGTCCTATTCTCATTCTCAATTCAAATTCCATTCTTATGAGAATTGATCATTCAATCACATATTCAATACAGATTCTAATTCAAATTCTAAATTCTCATTCCTACTCAACTTTATTAGTATAAAGGAGCAATGTCATTTCAAATTCAAGCACAACTTGATAAATCAAGGAGCAATACCAATAGATTTCATCATCACATTTCAAAATTCTCAACAAGTTCAAAATTTTCAACAAGAATACAATTACAAACTCATTTGATACACAATCCATTATTCAATAACTTTCCACACAAATACAATTCACTCACTTACACATTAAATATTACATAGAGATTACCATATATCCTTAAACTTTCAATTCGGCCTATATAGCATTTACAAGTGTCAAAGTTTTTCTATAAATTATTAATAATTCAAATATGGCTTATCAAGTACAATAATTCATATACAAGTTCCATAATACAATAATTCAAGCATGCCTAACCAAGAGTAAGTCATGACCATGATTCAAGTTAATTACTATCTCCATAAATTCATCTACTCATCATCATTTCAATAGTCAATTTAGTTAACAATTTAGTATAGAAACATCAAGAGTCAAATTAATCAACAAACTCATGTCTTCCTAGGGTATAGCCGTGGACTTCATAAGGCTAAAATCCAAGAAAAATTTTGTACTTATATACTAAATTATTTCACAAAGTCTCTAGAATTATAGATAAATAATACAAGTATAAGCTAGACAAAAATTCATTTACATGGTAGAGGTTAGGGTTAGGCCATGCCCCCTTTCTCTTTTATGAACATAAGAACTTCAATTTTCTAATCACAACCAATATTAAAATCTCAAGACAAGACTCAATAGGAGAAAAGAATGAATTCAAACAAAATATTCCTATTATATCCAAGTAATGGCCAAGAGTTCCATGAACTCAAAGATCTCCAAATTGATTCAAAAATCCATAGAATAAGAACAAGATAAGGGTAGGAGCTAAAGCACCAATTAACAAAGAATTTTCTCTTCTTTTTCTATGGTTGGTTATGAGCCTCAACCTAGATGAACCAAAATTTTTATTTCAAGTTCCATGGAAGAACAAAAGTGATTTGAAAGGCAAGAACCCCTACCTCACTTCCTTGCGTTTGTTTCTTGATTTTTCCTCAATTTTTCTTCACTTTATTCACCTTGTTTTCTCTCTTTTTCTCCTTCACGTTGCTGCCCTATTTTTCCTTTTTATCCTCTGATGTTTTCACCTCTATTTTAGGGGTGAAAATTGTAAGAAACAATGGAGGAAGGACAAGGAAGAACAAGGTTGTTGTGGTTGGAAATGGAAGGATGAAAATTGGAAGATGGAGTGGTAGCAATGGAATATTTTTCTACCGTATTTTCTGTTTAGTTTTAACGCTAGGAGAGGAAGAAAATGGAACGTAAGAAGCTGCCAAAATGAGTGGTAAAAGAAGGACAAAAATCTAGAGAGTCTTAGGTGGTGGATGAATAGAAAAATAAGATGATGAAACTTTTGGATCTGTTACGTACACTTTAATCTTCCAAAACTATGTTTTCAAGTGTCCTTAAGTATTAAAGGAAAATTTTAGGACTTATTTTAGTCCTCAGATCTATTTTTTCATAATTTTTCATATACTGCTATTCGTTAGGTAAGTTGCAATATTTCTTTCAAATTAAATTGAACCTGTAAAATAAGTAAATATGTCTGTCTTAAATTATTTTCAATACCAAAATATTTTTCATATTCTACTTATCATCTCCTTGAAATTTCATAATGTTTTGAGCTGTTTAACTATTTTGGCTATTTATCAGCAATATCCTTTAAAATATTAAACTTGCTCTATTGATTCTCCAAAATTTTCTACTGCTCTTATTAATGGTTCTTAGTTAGGAAATAAATCTTTCATATTTATTTCCATCATATTAACTAATTCTGCAGATACTTTAATTATTATCTTATATTTAGTGTTATAGAATTATACTCAAACTAGTTCAGAAAATTATTCGAATTAACAAATAATTCTTATTAATATTACTGAGTTTCTATAATCCTGATTAGGGCTATTAGGTTGGGGAGGATGTTACAAATAACATGTCTAGGGTCATGCATTAGTAGTTAGGATTAGATATGTCACTCTGATACCAATAACAAAATTTGTGAAAATATTTATATCATGTACAAAAATATGAGCCTGTTACAAATTAAATATTATACATATATCAAAAGGGTCTTTGTACAAATACATTCATCGTAAAATAAATACTACAATTTAGGCTTCCATGGCAAAACCTATGCAATACTTTTCTAGATTCTACTACTAAACTCCTTCTTCATGACTCTGATCTTTTCTTCTACTTACTGATGCCTCCATTGTACCTGGAAATATTACGGAAATATAAATATATGGGGTGAGAATTCAAAGAATTCTCAATAGTTTTATAAAAAAAAGTGTCATCGTAATATTTTTAGCTGTTTCGAGGAAAAACACATTTTTATTTAAAAGCTTAATATATATATATATATATAGAGGGAGGATCAACTTACACCAGTGTAAGTCTTTTTTCTCTTACACTCATTTTCAATCATTAGATCTACTTTCATCTAATGGTTACCTTTAATGAAATAATCTCAACCATTAGATGAAAGTAGAACTAACGGTTGAAAATGGATGTAAGAGAAAAAAAACTTACACTGGTGTAAGCTGATCCCTCCTCATATATATATATATAGAGAGGGAGGATCAACTTACACCAGTGTAAGTATTTTTTCTCTTACACTCATTTTCAACTGTTAGTTACACTTTCATCTAATGGTTACCTTTAATGAAATAATCTCAACTATTAGATGAAAGTAGAGCTAACGGTTGAAAATGAGTGTAAGAGAAAAAAGACTTACATTGATGTAAGCTGATCCCTCCTTATATATATATATATATGCATATCAGTTAGAAAGGTGGCAAACTGCCAAATTTGGACCTTTCTCTTCTCGAAACAGAGGTTCAATTATTATTCTTTCTAAAAATCCTTTACATAATCAAATAATTCACAATATTCATTAAACATTACTAGTCATCAAATATTTCAATTCAAATAAATATAAAATAGCAAATCAAATACTTTATCCAAATCAGTTACACAATCAAATCGAGTATTCACATTATATCACATACCATGAATACTTATTCATAATTTTTCATCATTCTTCATAAGCCTTATATTTCAACACATCAAATTTATTCCTTTTCTCATAATATATCTTTGTATCTCATCATTTTCTTGTTCACATATTTCATCATGCTTCATATTTAATCATGTATCATTCTTCATTCTTCATTGTATCTTATTCATCATTAGTTTACCATTCACTTGCATATTCATCATTCATTCTTCATTCATTGTGTTTCTTTTCATCATTGTTCAAGTTTCATAATTCATCAATGTTATTCCTCGACAATTCTTATCATTATTTCTTATATTATCTCATTATATGGTAATCATTTCGGGATACTCTCATACTTGAAACACCCCAAAAATTCATTATTTTTTGTTATATATGTTTTTTTATAATATTTATGATTTTTATGAATTTTTATAAATTATTTAGGTGACTTTAATTATTTTATTATATTTCTCGATTTACGTGAGCATTAAGTAGGGCCGGAAGAATGAAATATTTTTCTAAGACCGAAAAGCTTTGGACTGTGGAAGCGTACCGGGGGATCTTACTAAACCCGAGGCCGAACACAGTTTATGAAATTTTTGTTTTTTGAGATTTTATCTGATGGGTAAAATTTGGAAACGCTCTATTATTCATTGGACAATAGATACCAATATTGTTAACTGTGACTTTTATCCATTAGATAATCACTTTTAGTAAAGTACTAGTTATCTTTTCAAGAGTGTTCTCCTTATGTGACATCATCCATGTCACATTACTTAGATGACATCACTTGTTGACTTTTCCAAAAGGTGAAACCAAGCTTCTGAAAGAAGCTTCATCAAAGCTTGTTGAAGAAACTTCATCAAAGCTTGCCAGAGAATCTTCTTTCATCTCTCCTTGGGATAGCCACATGGTTTTGGAGGGGAAAAGATGACCATTTTATCATCTTTTCACTTAAGCTTCATTTCACTTTTCATCTCAAAATGTTTTCACCTTTCTCTCTCACTTTTTCTCTTCTCTCATTTTCTCTCTAGTGGCTCACGGCCACCATTCTCCAATTTCCTCTTACATTTTGTTTGCTCAAGTCAATCATACTTCTAGAATCAACACACCCTTTGGATGATTTCCTATATTGTGCTCATCATCAAATTCTCTCATCTTCATCATTTTCTTTCAAGCCCTAACTTGAAGCTCTTAAGGTAAGATTCTTGATTTCTATTATTCTTTTCTCTTATTTTTCTCCACACCTCACAGCCAAGACCATTTTGGAGGGCCATCAACACTTAGCTCATCATTTGTTCATCTTTCCATCCAAGCAACCAAAAGCTAAACAAAAAACTCTCATCTTTTCTTCCATTTAAGCTCACGGCCAAGGCCAAGAAATATACCATCCAAGCTTCCATAATTCAACCCAACCCCACTTCTTGAATACAAAGATCATTCCAAAACACTTTGTGGTTGATACCAATATCTAGTTCCATCATCTTCTATCTTTCTTCAAGCTTAAAGTTTGAAGGCTTTTAAGGTGAAGTTTTTTTATCTTCACTACTTTTTTTTTTTCAAGATTCTAGACCACCATCTTGATCTATGGTCGTCTTAGTAAGCCTTAGGTCTAATATTTGTATGTTTGTTGTCTTAAAGGTTTGTTAGTGGTGGTGGATGAAAATAATCAAGAAGACGTCAATGAGCTTTCTTTTTATCTTCCCTTAAGGTAAAAGATAGATTAACCTCATCAACCACTTATGGCGGTGAGGGACAAATTCATTTGAGGGTAATAAATCCATGTGAGGATTTACTCACCATGATGGTATGACTTTGTGGCTTGTGGTTATATGCTTTATGTGGTTTTATTACTTTGATGCTATGTATGAACTTGTTATAGTATGATTGTGATACTTAAAATTATGTTGTACGCTTTAAATTGTGGTAGAAAGGAGAAGCATTTTGGTCCCAATCATCATTGTAACCCACGACTATGATGTGGAAAATAGGGTTTTCAAGGTTAAAACATTTTGTTGACTTAGAGCTTAGATGATTAGGTAGCAAGAATATGATTTATGAATTTACAAGTTGAAGAAGGAAATAAACAAAGTTTTTACCATTGAAAGGAATCAATTTTTGGCTAGGGTATTTGATAATAGGATGGAGAAGTAATTTGGAGACTTAAAACATCTTTATTAATAATGAGTATTGATAAGTTAAATCAAAAAGGGTTTGAGTTAGAACTAGAATAATGGAAAGAATGTTAGAAAATGCCACTTAGATGATGTCGGGACTGAATGAGGATCAAAAGATTTATATGTAGAAAGAGAAGATAATCACAATATTACGAATTGAGGAGTAATGACTTTTGGCTATAGCAATAAAAAAATAATTTTGGGGATAGTTGGAATGATGAAAATGATGTATTAGCGGTGAATCTAGTTGGTTTATTGATAAAGAGATTTAATTAAGAATTTATAAGATAAGAATGGAAGAGGAATAATTTTTTTTTATTTAGCCAAAAGAGTGATTTCCGGTCATGGTATCGAGGAATAGGATTGAGAATTAAGTTGAAACTTAAAGTAACTCATTTAAGAAGGATGCTAATAGGGATGATGGAAAAGATTTCGTTAAATTAAAAATAATGTAAGTTTTGGAAAGATTATTAGCAAATGATATTTTCAGGAATTTTAATAATGAAAACTTAAAGCATTTAGTGTTTAGGGAAAGAAAATAATTTATAAAATCAAGATGATGAATGCTGATCTTTCTAAATTATGCGATGAAGATACCTTGTGACTGAAAGTAACAGTAAGATTGTTAGAGGGCCGACGTAATAAACCTGGGTGGATTAGTGGTATTATGTAATTGTATGAGCAGTTATATAATATCATTGTTCTAATAGTAGTAGACAATTGTATGGCCGATTGCTTTAATATCATTAGGAACAGTCCAACGGTGGTTTGATTCTTCATTGATCATACATTTGAGCATTATACAATTGGTGGCTATTATTGCTTTTGTTGCCTAGGAGTGAATGAGAATTTGGATAGTGTGATCCCTGATGGATCTCAGGGGGCGTCAGGATGAGGTAATTCACTTAGTGATCTGTTATCACATTATATACCTCTGGCCATGAAAAATCGTTGCAACGCACTCACGAGGACCTGACAAACACTATTCTTTTTGTGGTTCGGCGTAGACTGTCATTGAGGGTGGCAGGTCTTCTAGAACATTCATCTCTGAATTTGAGTTTAGCTCCATGGAGTAGGAACTAGTTCATTAAGCAAACACATGGTCAGTACATATATTATTGTGGCATGGTCAAGGTACATATTCTCATAGCATGGTCAAGATACATATTGTGGTGGTATAGTCATTGTACATACATGGTTGATATATGTCGTTATGGTACTGCTAATGTTTATATCATTGTGAGATATGTTTACTGTGGATATGTATGAATTAATATTATGAATATACTTGCGACGTTTATATGTATGGAATGACTTCGTTATTCGTATTATTTCTATACTGCCATAATGGTACTTGATGTAGGGGCTCACCTCTTTGATTGTATTATTATGTTTGCCTCTGTTTTATGCTTATGTCTATAAAGACTGCGATGGCGGCAAGGCAAAATTTATGAAGTTTCACTAGACTACAATTTTATAGGGCATCGAAGCGTGGAATGTCCGTTGGGACACAAGGCGCATTGACCTTATTTTGGAGTAGGACCTGACATGAAGCTGCTACGTTTAATATGGATACAGATGTTTTCTTGGAGTTTGATTTGCATTTTGGGAAGTCATGGTGTGATCGTGGAACTATCCCCAGGGAGGAATTTGTAGAGTTGACTGCTTGGACTTCCGTCCATAGTGGTATGCCCTGACTGGGGGTTTTGTCTGCTAGGGATCCCAAAGGGGATCTGGTGGAAGATCGAGTGCAGGACCCTACTCTTCAAGTGTTTGGACTTGGACTAGACCCAGTTTTCATATGGTAGTTATATATTTTCTTTTGGAGTACATAAGTTTTATGCTTTTGAAACATAATTATAATATACTCACAGATATAGTAAACCTTATTTTATGAAAAGTCTTTTATTCAGTTCTTATAACTTGAGTTTCTCTATTTCGGTAAGTTTATGTTATTCATTTAAAAAGAATTTTTGAAACTTATATTTTATAATGTCAATTATTTCATAGTTTGATCAAAGTTTTAATTCTATTTGAAAAAAAAGAAGTTAGTTTGAAATGTAATGCCCTTCGAATGGGGTGTCTCATTAGGTGGTATCAAAACAGTTTATCCTGTTAAGCCGAGGTATGGATTGACTATGCTTAGGTTTGTAGAAATTTCTATGTGTGTTGTGCAATTCCTTGTCTCTTGTTTGAGATGTTAAAAGAGGATTAACTAAGTTGCTTTAGGTTGAATGTTAGAAGTTACTGTTACACGGTTACATGATATTGAGGATTGGCCAACTCAATATACAATGTTCTGTGTGGATAGGAAACTATGACTTCAACTAGGCGAACTAGGAGAATAGGGGTTCTTCTAGTAAGTGTAACACCCCAACTTTTGGGGTAATTACAATCTAGTCCTGAAATATACTGTTTTGTGAATTCTGTGAGCAGTAAATTTAATTTGACTGTTTCGTGAGTGTACTTGACTCTTGCATGTGATTTGCTCCGACCTAGGGAAATAATAATTTTCTGGCCGGATAAATCTTATTTTAATTAATTGGAGTTGGGGGATCTTACTAAACCTAATTCTGATTGATATATATATTAATCTCGTAATTTTTCAGATTTAAGCTGTACAATAAAATAATTTTATATTATTATAATATTATTTTATATTATAGTACTCTTGTCTCAAAAATAGTAAAAATCACTTCGATTTGACCACGATCTTTAAAAGTACTGTGGGACCCGCGTTTAGAAAAATAGTCAATTGTGCTGACTGTACAAATTCTAGCCAATGAGAGCAAGTCAACAAAAGTGGCTTGACTTTCTAAACTAATAGGAATTGGTCAACGAAGGGAGCATAGACTTTTGTTTGGACCGTTGGATGAAGACTTAGTTAGGAAGCCTTTAACCTAAGTCGTTGATCTAATCAATGGTGAGATTAAAATGATAGTTTTATGACTAATTGATATCTACCTTAGATCTAATCTAGGGCTAAGAATTAAAGATGAATCAATGGTTAGAATTAAGTCAAAAATTGTAAGCTTGAATTTGGTTAGTAACCTAATTAAGCTTAATTTGACTAATCTAATTACTTAATTAACAAACTAAATGAACTAGCTTAGTTATTAATTAATTATAATCTAAATACTAATTAGATATATTAATATTGATTAAAGGTTATAATATGTGTTAATATACATTAAATTAATTAGTTATATTATTAGTATGTTAATTAAGATTGGTTAAGATAATTAACCTAACAAATTACCTAATTAGTTAGCATGTAATTAGGAGTAATTGGAGAGCAATTGACCCCCTAAAAAAAGATGAAGGAGCACACGATTTTGGGCAGCAGCAAATGGGCTTGGATTTGCTTGGTTCTACATGGTTCTTGAAGGCTCCAACATGACATAAGCCATGTGCTTAACCATGTGAACACTGTATGATATTTTACCATGCAAAGTTGATCACTCAACCTCACCCACACTCACTCACGGCTGCAGCTCTATCTATTCAGTCTTCACTTTTATTTTCACACTTATCACATTTAGCTATTCATTTCTCTCTCTAAAATACCAAAAACCTAAGCACACTTCTCTTTCATTTTTCTCTCCATGAATTCGGCCAACACCCACACCCACACAACCAAACCTTCATAATTTTATCTCATCATATTTCCTAAACCCAAATCCCATTCTAAACACTTTTTGTTCACAAAGTTTTCCCAAATTCCTACTCTATCTTGTCCAAAATCCAACCTTTTGCTTACTTACTTAAGGGTAAGTTTTGTTTCTATGGTTCAATATTGGATTTTTAATTTTTCTAACCATGATTGTTCCATGGTTTTTCTATTTTGTACCTTGTATGTGTTTTTACTAATTGTTTAAGAATTTTAGGGATTTGTTTGGGAGTCACACGAAATTTGAAGGAAAGGAGAAAAACTAACCAGTTAAATTGTCTACAAGAGGTAAGAGGGAGATTTAATCTCATCAACCCTAAGTGGTGATGGGAAAATGGATTTGTGTTTGTGTGTAGAATCCATAAGGATTCGGTTTGTGTGGTTTATTTGTGGTTTTTATTGTTTTTGATTGTTTAAAATGCTTTCCTATTTGTGATTATTTTTGCTATGCATGATTATAGCTTTTATTATTTTTGCTATGCATGTTTATGGTTTTCAATATATTGTATGTATATTATATGTGATTTAATAATTGTATGTGCTTATAACTCGTATAATTATTAAAGTAGGATGTGAATAACATGTGCGATTTGCATGATGAGTGTTCAAGAACACATTATGAGGCTCACGGCCTTACATCAACATAGAGAACCAAAATGTTCTCAGTAATTTTCTAAATCACTGATTTAAAGAAACCTAGGTAAAATAATCAAGTTAAAAGTGGTTTAAGTTAATTGTGGCCAATATGCCATTTAGTGTATAATCAAATACCATTTTATTTTGATTTGGCCAACATGCCATTTTATTTGCTAAGATAGGTTAGGTAAGTGATTTACAACATAAATGGATTTCAATGATTCATTAAGAAAAATAAAAGGAATAAATTCAGTTCTAGAAATTTAACTTAGCAGAATTTAGTTTAAGTAAGAAATAAAACAGACGCTAGAAAAATACTAACGTAAAGCTCATTTTATAAATTTTGAAGCGTGTTAGCAAGTTTCAAAGCGTAATTATTGGGTAAAAATAAAATGAACTATATTTAGTGGAACAAGTTGAAAATACCTTATACTGATTTTATAGGCAAAATACTGCCGAAATTTATTAAAATCAGACGCATAAAATGAAAAGATTCCATACTATATTTAGAACATAAGGAAAATACTCTACGTATTTTAAAAGTACTAGATATAGTTTTACACATAGCAGAAATGATGATTTTAAGCTATTCGGTTAAGAAAATGAATTAAAAACCTTATGCGATTGAGAAAATGATTTAAAAACATTTTACGATGTTTAAAAATGTCAAAATATCTTTACGCGATTTAAAAACGTTTGTGAAAGCGATGAGATTGTGAAAATGCGATAAAATTCCTACGCGATTGAACAATACTGTGAGTTTTGCTATCAGGCCAAAGTGGTGGACCCAGACATATTGCAGTGTAGTACTGTCAGGTGGGACGTACTATACATTGTTATTTTGTGACTAAGGGTATTTTTGTAATTTTTTGTAATTATGGTAAAATTTGATAATAAGGTTATTTTTGTAATTTTAGATCATGCTTAGAGTGTTGTACCAATTTGGGTTATAATTGGTGATTGATTGACAAGGCGAATTACACCGTGTTTGGTGTGATAAGCGTAGTGTGGTTCGTTTATGAACTTGGAGGCGTTAGTGTGCGGAGAATTCCACATGCGGACAGTGGGTTGCTCTTCTGGGCCGTGGTAACGGGCAACACACTAATGATCTTGACAAACACTATTCTTAGTCGAGATCTTGAGGGGACTATTAAGTACTATGCCTATGGTACACGATGTTGGACTGTGTACTACTACACGATTTTGGACTGTGGGCTATAGACACAAAGATTTGACAGTGTAATAGTTTGGTTGGGCAGCCATAAAGTATTATTAGTTTCTAATCGGATCATTCTCTCAGATATCCGTGTTTAGCTCCATGGAGTAGGAACGAGTCGGTGTGTGTTCATGCATTACCTGCATTTTACTGCTTATCATAATCTGTGATAAATTGTATGATTTATTGCTTTAATATATTATGGATAATATAATGGTATGTATTATTGCTATATGTTGCTTGATATATTATGCATGATATATTGGTATGTACTGTTGTGATAACTGTTTTGTATTATCGTTTTCTTTATTGCCATGCGGGTAGTGATGTAGATTGTCTCACCTCTCTATATGTTTTCTCGAAATTATTATATTATATTCGTAAAGAGTTAGAGGAAGAAGAGGATCAGCCTCTTGAGATACAGTATCCTGACGAGCAACAGTCGGGCGAAGTATACGACGAGGAGGAGCCGGTAGATCACACTGATCGTCAAGACTGATTCTGAGATCATGGCATTGCCAGGATTCTTCGGGTTCGTGAGACTGGAGTTTCATGGGGGTTCCGAGGCGTGGCGTATGCATGTGGACCGAGGGACAGTTGCTTATGTGGGACGTTTGACCATGTCCCTATGTAGAGAGTATGACGGAGAGGTCATATTCACTACTATGCTTTATTTACATTTAGAGTTACCTCTGACCATTAGGCGTTATTGGCAGGGAATATTCCACGCGCCTAGTGAGCTCAGCAGCGAGTCGACAGCTCGGACTCGTGTCCGTCGTGCTGTGAGATCTCATAGATGTGAACTTTTCGATGGTTATTCTGGAGGTTCTGGACGATGATCCATCGGAGGGTTTGATATCTACCGAGATGCACTTGGGCAGTACTATGTTTTAGCTTTGTGTCAACTCTTTACTGCTTTATTAAATACATGTAGTTGTAAATTATGTGTGTACTAAAAGAGAATCATATGTATATTATGGTGAGTTTACGTTTGTTATATTTTGTGTTTCATGTTATTTTATTTAATGTTATAATTATAAAAAGGAAAAAAAAATACTACCACAAATATTACGTAAGTATCAAATGTTTTACAACTTGGGTAAGAGTTTTATTTTTATTTTATTTCATTGCATTCATAAATGTGACATCCCCACAAGGGTGTTACAGTAAGAGTCCAGTTGGATGACTGAACTCGTGTAGAATTGTTTGTACCTACATCCTTCGGAGTGGTACCTCTAGTGTGAGTAAAGCCTACATCTGAGTCTTTTGGGTTTATGCGTAGGTTTGTTTGTGCTGTGTGTTTCTCTGAAACTAAACAAAGAGATGTATTGCTTAGTTTCCTAAAGGAGATAATATTGTTTGAAAATGTTACTTCTTGTTTCCATTGTGTTCTGATTTGTCTATTTTTTCGATGAAAAGGCATTGGCTCGAGGTAGACGTACGCGTGTGAATGTGGAACGTGACAACAATATGATGGTTGCGACTGCGGAGGCAATGCAAAGAATGGCTAGTGTAACAGTACAACGGAATCAGAAGGCCGCTCAGTAGTAGGAATTAATAGCCAAGGCTCAAATTTTGTTAGAGTTGAATCAGTCTCAAGACATGGACCCCATAACTTTGGACCATATTGGTTCCGAAAAAGGAGAAATCGTAAAGTCAAGCGATTCCAGAAGAAATCGTATTCACGACCACCGAGAAATCAGCAATAATAAGAACCACATGGAGGTAGTGTTAGTGGTAGTAGACCCAGTCAGCTCGTGGCACTTTTACAGATATGTAAGAAGTGTACAAAGAGTCATGCAGCAAAGAATTGTACGATCAAGGGAAAAGTTTGTTTCAAGTGTAGAAAGCCAAGACACGTTTTTAGGAATTGTACTTCACAAAAGACGAAGCCTTCCATTAGTGATGTATGTGCTTCAAAATCTCACATAGAAGGGAAAGTCAATTCCCCAAGTGGAGTAAAAGCATCCCAGACTGAAGACCTAAACGAGGGAGAGTGTACCACAAGAGGTGATCCCTTGACTATATTGTATAATTTTGGGGGTAACCCATTTCTTTATGGCATATGACTATATGGATCAATTAGAGTTATCTGTGTCTTCGTTATCTTTTGACTAAGTTATTTCTACTTCTACTACAAAGACCTGTTGTTGATAACCAAGTTGCTTAAACTACCTTATGCCCATTAAAGACTGAATCTTTTCTGTTGATTTGATTTTTTTACCTCTTTCACAAATTAGACATGATCTTGAAAATGGACTAGTTATCTCCTAACCATATCTTGTTAAATTGTTCCAATAAAATTTTAGAAGTTCATTTCTAAAATTGGGCCATATCAAATTCTTTGTTGGATATATCTGATAACACATCAGATAGTTTTGCTACCCTTTTCTTCCTGACCTTCATAATATTTTTCATGCACTGCAATTGCAAGAAAGAATATTCCTGGTCCAAATAATGTTATAGTATCAGATACAATACGGTTGAAAGAGAACTTGACTGGTAAGATACTTTATATTAAGAACAAGGGCAGGAGAGTGAAGCAATAAGAAGGAAAGGAAATTACAAGCAATCAGGAAGGGATTGGTTATTTTCTAATCATATCCTATTAAATTGTTCCAACTAAATCTTAGTGTTTCCTAAGACTAAGATTTATGGATTTTACGACCAACCAAGATTGAAGCTTTATTGAGGGAAGGAGCTCAAGGATGCATGTTATTATCTTCTTTGGAGGTCAAGAGTAAGAAAAAGTTGTATGCTAAGTTATCAATATTGGGAATTATGGATACATCACGTAGCCGAAAACAGGGATTCCCACCAAGGATCCATGCAAAAATACCATAATCTGAGTTTTTAAATGATTTACCTCTTGAAGCGTGATCAAAAGGAAGGGCGTGAAACACCAACACCGTAATAGAAATGATGTCTCTGCGGTATCCACACGAACAGACTCACGAACATCCAATGTCCGCAAAGAGGAGCCTTATGTCTCTCACACAGTGCTAGCTGCGAAGAGAAGAGAAGAAATCTGTCGCTCTCTCACTCACTTTTTCTGTAGGTGCGGCTAGGGTTCTGAAATTTCATATCTTACCAGTCCCTTAGCAGTACTATTTATAATAGTGATTGCCTTAAGTGAGTGTGAGCAGCAGCAAGGTAAACTGTGCAACCCTAGACCCATCTATTATGAGTCTGGCCCATATTTGAATCCGAGTCCAACTTGGATCCATTGCTCCAATTTTAGTCTGCTCTATATGTGTGACCCTACAGGTTCTTATTACGTTGGCAGTAACATTAAAATGTTTATTTTAATATTACAAGCAGTGAGTGGTATCTAGCAATACATCGCTGCTACCCAAGTAATAAGAATATCAGTGATTTGACATAACCTTTCCATGACCAATGTTTCCGTGTCGTTTAGTTCCTTTGTCAAGATATCTAGATTGAACACAAGACATGGAATGCGTCACCCTTGTATAGTCCAATCTTTCATTTTCTGATACTCAAGTAGACTTTGTAACAACAAATGAGATCAATATCTCATATTGACTCATTTGAGCATGGCCATGCATTTCACAGTCTCACTCAATCAGGGGGCCCGAAGATATCGCTCCTGTTATATAGGAGTGACAAATCCCATCTAGGTCACTCACATCCCTCTGCATGATTCGCGGTATGTCCAATAACTAACTTTATAATCACCTTGTTATAGATAACGTTTGATGGCATTAAAACACACAACTCCTCATGTAGGAATCGTAGTGATTTCAGGTCAAAGGACCACAAACACCATTATTACTATGAGAATCGCTTATGACAATCACGTAATGATCCATGTAGCGTTCTCATGGTGCGTCAGTCCAGTACATCATTACTATAATATATACCCATGTAAAGACTTGATATCTCATATCCATGACCCGTGAGATATGGTCATCAGTCTATACACATACTAGTCTCAATGTATTATTGTTGTCCTAATTAACAATAATACTTGACTAGGGATATTTAAGAATAGTGTTGTAACCAAAAGGATCTCACAATCAAGTCATCCACTTGATGTCCTATGGCATCAAACCTACTATTCTAAGGACATTATTATGTTTATAAAAAAGAACACAATAAATGAAATGCCTCATGTATAAAATAGCATAATAGAATGTATGTAAATACAGAAAATGTATTGGCCTCTAGAGCATACACCAACAATCAAAGTATGAATTTTGGTTGGAGGAGGTTAAATTCTTCAGTTATTTGATCTCAAAGGAAGGGATTTTTGTGGATTTGTCAAAAGTTGAAGTAGTTCTTCAATGGGAAAGACCGAAGACCGCAACGGAGATTCGTAGCTTTGTGGGATTAGCTGGTTATTATTAGAGATTCATCGAAGGATTTTCCAAGATAGCAGGACCTTTTATCTAGCTCACACAAAAGAGTCAAACTTTTGTATGAACTGGTGCATATGAGGAAAACTTTCAAGGGTTGAAGAGACACTCAACTACTTTGCTAGTGTTGATTCTGCTCAATCCCAACGAACCTTTTGAGGTGTCTCGTGATGCTCCACATTAGGGTTTAGAACGTGTGCTTGTGCGAAATAGAAGGGGTAGTAGTGTATGCTTCAAGGCAATTGAGAGTACATGAGAAGAACTACCCTACATAAATTCGGGGTTAGCTGTTATAGTTGCATTGAAGATCTAGAGACATTTTCTACATGGAGCAATATTCAATGTCTACAGTGATCATTAAAGTCTAAAATATCTGTTTACTCAAAGAGAGTTAAATATGAGGCATTATATGGATGACGAATTATAACACCTTTATGTTGGCACCAAGATGGGGAAAGTTTTGCGTCAGGACCCGAGCTTGAACAACCAACAACGGATAAAAATTAAGATGACTTAGGACAAGATGTGAATAACTCGGAGGAAGAGAAATTGCATCAGTAGAGGGGATTTGGAATGATGTAATTACAGACGCAACGTGGGAGGTAGAAGACATAATGAAGGAGCAATGTTCGCATGTGTTCTAAAGTATAACAAATTTCGAGGATGAAATTTCTTATAGAAGGGGAGAGTTGTAACACCCCATAAATTCCTTGTTTTTTGTTTTATATACTTTTTATAAAATTTATGATTTTGTAAATTTTTGTGAATTATTTCGGTGACTTTGATTATTTTATTATATTCTTCGATTTGTGTGCACGTAAAGCAAGGATAGAAAAATAAAATATTTTTCTGAGGCCAGAAAACTTTGGACTGTGGAAGCGTACCGGGGGATCTTACTAAACCCGAGGCCAGACACAGTTTACGAAGTTTTTATTTTTTGAGATTTTATCTAACGGAGAAAATTTGGATACACTCTATTATCCATTGGACAATAGATACCGATATTGTTATTGTGACTTTTATCCATTAGGTAATAGCTTTTAGTAAAGTACTAGTCATCTTTTTTAGAGTGTTCTCCTTATGTGACATCTTCCATGTTACATCACTTAGATGACATCACTTGTTGACTTTTCCAAAAGGTGAAACCAAGCTTCCTAAAAAAGCTTCATCAAAGCTTGTTGAAGAAGTTTCATCAAAGCTTGTTGGAGAAGCTTCTTTTCTCTCTCCTTGGGATAGCCACACGGTTTTGGAGGGGGAAAGATAACCACTTTATCATCTTTTCACTTAAGTTTCATTTCACTTTTCATCTCAAAAAATTTTCACCTTTGTCTCTTACTTTTTCTCTTCTCTCATTTTCTCTCTAGTGGCTCACGGCCACCACTCCCCAATTTCCTCTTACATTTTGTTTGCTCAAGTCAATCATACTTCTAGAATCTACATACCTTTTGGACGATTTTCTATGTTGAGCTCATCATTAAATTCTCTCATCTTCATCATTTTCTTTCAAGTCCTAACTTGAAGCTCTTAAAGTAAGATTCTTGATTTCTATTCTTCTGTTCTCTTATTTTTCTCTACACCTCAAGGCCAAGACCATTTTGGAGGGCCATCCTACACTTAGCTCATCACTTGCTCATCTTTCCATCCAAGCAACCAAAAGCTAAATACAAAACTCTCACTTTTTCTTCCATTTAAGCTCACGGCCAACGCCAAGAAATACACCATCCAAGCTTCCATAATTCAAGCCAACCCCACTTCTTGAATCCTAACATCATTGCAAGATACTTTGTGGTTGAGACCAACATCTAGTTCCATCATCATCTATCTTTCTTCAAGCTTAAAGTTTGAAGGCTTTTAAGGTGAAGTTTTGATCTTCACTCCTTTCTTTCTTTTTCAAGATTCTAAACCACCATCTTGATCTATGGTCATTTTAGTAAGCCTTAGGTCTAATATTTGTATGTTTGTTGTCTTTAAGGTTTGTTAGTGGTGGTGGATGAAAATCATCAAGAAGACATCAAGGAGCTATCTTTTTATCTTCTCTTAAGGTAAGAGGGAGATTAACTTCTTCAACCACTTATGGTGGTGAGGAATGAATTCATTTGAGGGTGATATATCCATGTGAGGATTTACTCACCATGATGGTATGACTTTGTGGCTTGTGGTTATGTGCTTTATGTGATTTTATTACTTTGATGCTATGTATGAACTTGTTATAGTATGATTGTGATGCTTAAAGTTATGTTGTACGCTTTAAATTGTGCTAGAAAGGAGAAGCATTTTGGTCCCAATCACCATTGTAACCCACGACCATGATGTGGAAAATAGGGTTTTCAAGGCTAAAACATTTTGTTAACTTAGAACTTAGAAGATTAGGTAGCAAGAATATGATTTATAAATTTACAAGTTGAAGAAGGAAATAAACAAAGTTTTTGCCATTGAAAGGAATCGATTTTTGGCTAGGGTATTTGATAATAGGATGGAGAAGTAATTTGGAGACTTAAAACATCTTTATTAAAAATGAGTATTGATAAGTTAAATCAAAAAGGGTTTGAGTTAGAACTAGAATAATGGAAAGAATGTTAGAAAATACCACTTAGATGAAGTGGGGACTGAATGAGGATCAAAGGATTTATAAGTAGAAAGAGAAGATAATCACAATGTTACGAGTTAAGGATTAATGACTTTTGGCTATAGCAATAAAAAAAATTTGGGGATAGTTAGAATGATGAAAATGATGTCTTAGCAGTGAATCTAGTTGGTTTGATGATAAAAGGATTTAATTAAGAATTTATAAGATAAGAATGGAAGAGGAATAAATTTTTATTATTTAGCAAAAAGAATGATTTTCGGTCATTGTATTGAGGGATAAGATTGAAAATTAAGTTGAAACTTAAAGTAACTCATTTAAGAAGGATGTTAATAGGGGTGATGGAAAAGTTTTGAGGAGTTTTAATAATGAAAACTTGAGGCATTTAGGGTTTAGGGAAAAGAAAATAATTTATAAAATCAAGATGATGAATGATGATCTTTTTGAATTATACGATGAAGATACCTTGTGAATGAAAGTAACAGTAAAGTTGCTGGAGGGCCAACGTACTGAACCCAGGTGGATCAGTGGTATTATGTAATTGTATGGGTGATTATATAAGATCATTGATACTAATGATATTCGACAATTGTATAGGTGATTGCTTTAATATGATTGGGAATAGTCCAACGGTGGTTTGATTCTTCATTGATCATGCATTTGAGCATTATACAGTTAATGGTTGTTATGGTTTTTGTTGCCTAGGAGTGAATGGGAATTTAGATAGTGTGATCCCTTATGGATCTCAGGGGGCGTCAGGGCGAGGTGATTCACTTAGTGATCTGTTATCACATTATATATCTCTGACCATGAAAAATCGTTGCAATGCACTAACGAGGACCCAACAAACACTATTCTTTTCGTGGTCTAGCATAAACTATCATTGAGGGTGGTAGATCTTCTGGAACATTCATCTCTGAATTTGAGTTTAGCTCCATGGAGTAGGAATTGGTTCATTAAGCAAACACATAGTCAGTACACATATTATTGTGGCATGGTCAAGGTACATATTGTCGTAGCATGGTCAAGGTACATATTGTGGTGGTATAGTCATTGTAGATACATGGTTGATATATGTCGTTACGGTACTGCTAATGTTTATATCATTGTGAGATATGTTTACTGCGAATATGTATGAATTAATAATATGAATATACTTGCGATGTCTGTATGTATGGAATGACTTCGTTATTCATATTGTTTCTCTACTGCCATAATGGTACTTGATGTAGAGGATCTCATCTCTTTGATTATATTATTCTATCTGCCTCTATTTTATGCTTATGTCTATAAAGACTGCGATGGCAGCAAGGTAAGATTTGTGAGGTTTCATTAGACTACAATTTCATGGGGGTCTCGAAGCGTGAAATGTCTATTGGGACACGGGGCACATTAAGTATGTCGGAGATGTCACCTTATTTTGGAGCAGGACCCAACATGAGCTTGCTACATTTACTGTGGATGCAACTATTTTCTTGGAGTTTGATTTGCCTTTTGGGGAGTCATGGGGTGATCGTGGAACTATCCCTAGGGAGGACTCTGTAGAGTCGACTGCTCGGACTCCCGTCCGTAGTGGCATGCCCCGACTGGGGATTTTGTCTGCTAGGGATCCCAATGTACATCTAGTGGAAGATTGGGTGCAGGACCCTACTCTTCAAGTGTTTGGACTTGGACTATGTTCAGTTTTCATATGGTAGTTATATATTTTCTGTTAGAGTACGTAAGTTTTATGCTTTTGAAACATAATTATAATGTACTCATAGATGTAGTAAACCTTGTTTTATGAAAAGTCTTTTATTTAGTTCTTATAACTTGAGTTTCTCTATTTTGGTAAGTTTATATTATTCATTTAAAAAGAAATTTTGAAACTCGTATTTTATAATATCAATTATTTCATAGTTTGATCAAAGTCTTAATTATATTTGAAGAAAAAAAAAGAGTTAGTTTGAAATGTAATGCCCTTCGAATGGGGTGTCTCAATACTCGTGGTTATATCTCATTCTAGTTTGGATACTCTCATGCTCGAGGTTATTTCCAATTCTCATACATGGAGATATTCTCATACTCGATGTTATATCTTATTCTTCTCTGGATACTCTCATACTCGAGGTTATATCTAGTTCTCATACATAAAGATATTCCCATACTCGAGATTATTTCTCATTCTTCTCTGGATACTCTCATACTCGAGGTTATATCTAGTTCTCATACATAGAGATATTCTCATACTCGAGGTTATATCTCATTATATTCTTTTTCTCCTAGAAGTAGTCTGCTTTCAGGTTGGTGCACTTCAACCTATTTATGATCATTTTCTAGTCACACAGAACTACTCCATATACGCAATTCTATTCACTGGGTAGTAGTCTACTTTCAGGTTAGTATACCCTAAGTTATTCATGACCATTCGTCAGTCACACATAACTGGTTCACATTCAGGGTAGCCTAAACCACAACTTATAAGGGAAATACCATCCTGATTTCAGAGTTATGGGTGTAAGGGAAATACCATCCTCACATACTATGATAGGGAGGGAAATACCATCCTCAACCTATCATTTCATTCTCATACATATTCTTGGTAGGTGAGAGAAATACCATCCTCATAATACCATTCATACTAGGATCACATTTTCCAACTAGGAAGAACTTGAGTGAAGAGGAAGAGGACATCATCCATCCTTAACCTCAACTACTCCGGAAGGGAGAGAATGTCCATCTCAACCTTCCATTCTAACCTAAGATAAGGATCCTTTCCTTATTCTGTCATCCATTTAGGATCATCTCCAGTAGAAGAGGGAACGTCCATCCTCGAATACCTTTCACCTAGGGAGAAAACTCAAGTAAAGAAGGAGAGAATGTCCATCCTTAACCTCAATAACTCTGGTGGTAAGGGAAATACCATCCTTAACCACCATTCTCCAAGTCTCATCCCAGGTAATGAGGAAAATCCTAGATAATGGGTTACCCTTATTCTCATTCAATATTCTTTTAGTTCTTGTTATGATCTTCAAATTCATTATACATACATTAATATACTTCTCAATATTATTCATTAATGTTCTTCTCAATATCATTCTTATACCAACTCATCTTAGTTGTCATTCATAATACATATAAAGTGTATAGAAGAATTCACAACATAAGTAATTTAATTCTTTCTCAATTCATAACATAATGTCTTTCATAAAGCAATATACCATTCCAATATTTCACACAAGATATTCAATCATAAAATAATGCTTCATACTATTATTACTCATCATATACGTGCATCAAAATACTATTCATTCCATTTCATGTCTATATTCAATACATAATCATCTCACAAATCTTAGTATTCATAAATAAACTTATGCATAATCACACTTTACAAAGCATTACTTATGTTTATCTTCAACTAATATATCATAGAATAGCATTACACTGCATCACAAATCTTGATTCCATGTAATAAAATAGCATAACATTTTTTGCATTATTCTGTTCTTTCCAGTGCTCAAGCGCTTGCTGGATGCTCAAGCACCCAATAATGGGCGCTTAGGCGGATGCACGCTGAAAGTCTCTGGGAACTGGGCACTTAGGCTCCTAACAACCAATGCCTAGGTGCTGACGCCCAGATTCATCCTTTGTTTTTGGTTGGTTTTCATACCATCTTTTAATCTTTCAATCCTTGATTCTAAATTGTTTTCAATCACATAAAAGATGATTATAATATTTAGAAACATTCTCAAACAATATCAATCCATTAACATAATAAATTCCTCAACCAAAATCATCAAATCATCCATCCAAACTCAAATCCATTTCAAAGCACAAAAATCATGAAAACCATTCAAATCCATTTTAAAAATCACACATGCTAATCATAAGAGTGAAGTTTAGAACAATAGAATATAGAAGATGAAAACAACCCCCTACCTTCCTTCCTTTAGCTCCTTGAAGCCTGGTTCTTCACTTTTTCCTTCTTTCTTTCTCTATTTCCTTACTTCTCCTTTTGTTCCTTTTGCTTCCTCTTTCTTTCTCTTATTTTCTCTTGTTTTGCTACTTCTAGAGCCGTAGGTAACAAAGGCAAAATGGGGGAGAAATTAAGTCAAAAGACAATAACAAAGGAAGAGAAACAGAGGCGGTGGGAGGGATAAAATATCTAACCAAATAATACTAACATTTTTGTATCTCTTAGGAACACTCTAATCTTTCAAAACCATATTTTCTAACCTCCATAAGTGTTCTAGAAAATCACTGGTCTCAACTAAATACTTATATCCAGATTTTTATAATTTTCCATACACTACTATTCATTAGGTAAGCTGCACTATTTTACTTAAATTAAATCAAACCTGTGAAGTAAGTAAACATACCTAGCTAAACTTATTTTCATACCAAAATACTCTTTTTATTGTACTTATCATCTCCAAGTAGTTTCATAATTTTTCAAGCTATTTAGCTATCTAATTTGACCTTTAAACACTTTCTCAGTGTTATTAAAAATATCATATTAATTCATTTGGTCTTCCAGAATTTACTACAGCTCATGCCAAATATCTTCATCCTGGAAATAATTTTTTCTTATTTATTTCCTTCATTTTAGCTATTTATCTTAAAATATGTGTTATTATTCACTTTCTATGTTATAGAATTATGTTCAAACTTATCCAAAAGATTACCAAAATTATTATCCAGCTTATACTTATAATACTAAGCTTCTATAACACTGAATATAATTTATTAAGACAGGGAAGATGCTACAAAATCATTTGGAATATTACGAGTTTGACCTAAAAATTGTGAGCTTGGATTGTAGGCCTCTGAATGCTAAAGTGCATATCTTGAATTTGTGGAGAAGCAAAATTCTGAAGTGATCGAGTTGGGTCCCCTTCATTTTCCATAATGGTATATTTAGTGTGCTGACTATGCTCCTTACAACATATTTGAAAAGTTCTTTCTATCTCCAGGTCAAAAGGAACTTGCTCAAAGCTCCTAATTCGTCGCATACAAGAGAAAGGTACCTACAAAAGAAAGAAAAGAACTTACGTCAAGAACTAGTAATCAAATTAAAAATAGCACAAAACTATTGTCAATTCTTGACAATGGTGCCAAAAAAAACTTGTTGATGGTCGCAAGTGTAAAAGTCAACAAGTAATATAGAATGAGTGAAGTTGTATAAGGCTTAAGCGATTCCAACCAAAATTTAGAATATTAACAAGTGAAAAGTTAAACCAATTGCAAGAAGTAACAATTGCTAAAGTTAAGAGAAACAAGAAATGATTAGTATTAAGGACTCTTTTTCCCTTGCTACTTCAATTAAAACATGCAATTCCCAATGTAACTACTAATGAGATGGGTTTATGTTAGCCGAGATACTTAATTAATTACAAGCCTATGTCTAGGTCTTATAATCGTGTTTTCCCTGATGAAGACACTACGTTTCTACGTGAAATCACAAGGTTCCACCCATTAAGGCCAAATTTCAAACACTTGCTATGCATGGTTAAAAGGTATATTTTTATCCAAATAGCAAATTTACATCATCTATATAATAAGATGAGCATGAACATGCATTACCCATATCATAGGCCAAACACCCAAATCCCTATGTCTAGTTCAATAGGGTTTTACAAATCAACACAATTGAAGACCAAGCAATTGAGTACACCAAACATGGATGTGGTTTTCATTAAGAAAGAAGGGGAACTATATAGATGTCGATTTACATAGCAAGATCCAAAGAAACCCCTAACAAGACTTTTAAAAATTCATATTATTAAAAAAACAAAGGAACTATAGCAAGATCCATTCAAATACAAGGAAATCAAAAGAAAGGAGAGAAAAAGAACTATGGTATGGCTCCTTGATGACTGGGTCTTCTAATCCTTTGATCTTCAAGCATGAGAATCCTCTCTCTTTAGACCCACAAGACCCTAATCTCTAGTTTCTCCCTCTAACATTTAGAAGAATTGAAAAGTGTCATAAAACCCCAAAAGATATGAAATAAATCAAGAAAAATGGGCTAATTCACACTGTGGGTTGCAACCTAAAACAAGTGTAGGCTATAGTTTAGAGTTCACAAAGTACATTGTTCATTTAACAACTAGGCTGCAACCTAAATAAAATCAGGCTGCCGCCTAAAAGTCTCAGCTTCAACTTCTAATATTCCATATAGTAGTGGGTTGCAGCTAAAACTATTTTGGGCTTTGGCCTACTTGCTAAAAACTTCTCTACTCATTTTCTCTTTGCTAAATGATTTTCTCTTTTCTTGGTTATCAATTACTCCAATTTTAAGCTCTAACCTCCAAACACAAATGTCAAAATATCCTAATGAGATTCTCGATTTACAAATTCACATTTAACTTAATTAAATCAAAGGCATTACAACTAATAGTTCCAAAGAAGGAGGTAAGACAAAACACATTACTTTTCATGGCTTAATTCAAAGAAATTAAACTTTAACATCAAGAACTTAGCATACAATTATGGGCTAAATGAAAGATAGATAACTCTATTTTGCGGAGTTATGACTACCAATGTGTTACCACTCTTCACCAGACCGAACCACGTCTTAACCATTATGTTACCACTCATCACCTGGACTATTTTTCCAAGAGCCATGTCATACACATTATCGCTCTTCACCACTTGTAACACCCCTCGATTTAATAACCACAGCACAATCGTCATTATATCACGGTTACTAAATTTCAGCGTGTTACAATTGTCAAATAACAATTTTCTAAAAATATCATTTGTTTCACATATGAGGAAAATAGGAGCCACGAATGAATAGTTACCTATACCATCAGTTAAAATATACATTACAAGATATACTCAAATTAAAGTATCTAAGGCTAGATAATCACCTTACAACTTACATATACTACCATACATTTTATACAGGTAATGCAAAATAAAATATAAGCTACCCACAACCTCTCCACAACTATGGAGTTGGGAGCTCCATCGGAATCCCGAATGTATGAGACAATTCCGGGCTCACCAGTATAGTGAGAAATACAAGATAAGGTCTTCCATCGCAGTCCTCTTCGTCGTCAAAGTCAGATCCCAGCATGTCACACACGCTTACTGGTCCAGTTGACTTGCCAGGTCTTGGTATCACCAGTGAAACAATGCGAACCAAAACCCAAAAGAAGCTCCCTTCGCGACAGCGTCACCGGGTACAACGGGTCAAGCGATAAAGTCCAAGGGAAAAACCAACCTCGTTCCCACTTACAGTCTTTAACCAAAGATTTACATAGAATAGAGAAAGTACAAGAAAGAGGTAAGACATCCTACCATCATTACCAATTATAGCATCCAGAAACCAAACGGCGCAAAGCGCCCACATAGCATTTATGACAGCAATAATGGATATAAGCATCTAGTAACAGTTATGATCATCCAAACAGTTCCAGGCAGTCACATATAGATAGATATAGATATATTAAAAATGTAACAGTTCCAATTATAATAACATTGTATGCCAGATAATTCATGGACTCACTATGCACATGTGCCCTCAATAACCAAAATCCTGCTCCATGGAGCTAGACACAAAACAATCGGAGAGAATGATTCAGGGAGACATGCCAGTATCTCGTCAGCCATACAAGTGCTTACCATATAATATCATCAGTCATTTTGCGCAACAAGGCTTTATACAGCGGCATTCTCACAAGATCTCGATATAGGACTGTGGCCAGTTAGGATCGTCGGTGCGTTTGCATCGGTCTGTCCCACGGTCCAGGAGGGGCTACCATCGCCCCTTGTGAGACTCCCGCGCCCCGACGCCCTCAAGGTCGTCTACAGGACCCCACGTGTCTATTTGCACCCGCACTAAGGTGTTATTCAACTCCTAGGCAACTCGGCCTTAACAAAGTCCAACGGACATCCTCTTTCTCTTTTTATGCCATGCATGACTCAATCATGCTCCTCATGACAAGCTAAGTCAATCATGCCTCAAATGCATATCATATGATTTAACAATCAGGTTGTTCCCATTTTTGGATCCACAAGACATTTACAATGCATAATATGTATGATTCAAAATTCCACACAATTTCATAATATGCCACAATTGGCCAAGAGAGCATCAATATACAAGTGGTCATTCACGTGGACCCTTAGCATCATAATATTAAGGTCAAACATTAGGTTCATTATGTTCCTTACTACCTCACCCATACTACGGTTCTTCCTTTATTCCAAGTTCTCACTAGTTGTAAGGCTCAATCACACTCCTTGTTTTTCCTTCATTATGTGTCCCTACTTTGTTTCTAGTCATCTGATGTTATTTATGATTAATATAGTGTATATTAGTCCCAAAAGTTGAAATCAGGAGTCACAAGGCTAGAATCATCCATTCGTTTGCTAGGTAAAAGAATTGAGGTATATTTATAATTTCGACGAACAGTGTATCGGTGAGAAAGCTGGAGTGCCGTTCGACAGTAGCGACACAACGGGATCAAGGTAAGTTGAAAACAATCGCGGGGGATAAATTCTAAGTCTTTGTCGAATTGGGAGCAATTTCGACCCGATGAAGTATATAAGCTGTCGAATATGCTACCACATTTACGAGAAAACATGATTCGACGGACACGACATTAGGTCGGTTCCTCTATTAAACCTTCGAATTCTACTCGACGGGTTTGGAGAAAATCTCTCTATTTAATAATCGGGAACTCCACTCGACGGGCATTCACATCCTAACTCGACGGATATGATTCACGAACGCAACTCGACAGATTTTCACATCTTAACTCGACGGATATGATTCACGGCCTAACTCGGCAATTTTAACTTTGAAGGAGTTTCACTCGTGTTCAACCGAAGAATACGCTAAAAGTTCAATTCTAACTCGACAGATTTTGGATAATGGGGAAAGTCCGTTCTGTCGAGCAAACAAGAATGTTAGGGTTACAAGGTTCTAATTCGACGGATTACGGAAACATTGGGATTTCACTCCTCTTGATCCGACGAGATGTAACTCGACGGATCCTGGAAAACGCTAAGGTTTCACTCATGCTAATTCGACAAATACACTCGGCAGATTCTGGAAAATGCTAAGGTTTCACTCATGCTAATTCGACAAATACACTCGACGAGGTTTTGACATTCAACGGGAAAAGTAAGAAGTCTAAACTCGACAGGTACGTCACTCGACGGATTCTGACTTTGGGAAAATGTTGAGATCTCACTTAAGCGATCCGACGGATTTAACTCGGCCGATTTACGGAAAAATGTTGAGGTTTCACCTATACCAGTCCGACAGATACTAAGAGGGCCACACTTTCTAATTCGACGAATTCACCGACGGAGGTGTAAATGGGGGGGGTCACTAGCTTCGACAACTTTTGACATGATGAAGGGCCCCACTTGTCGACAGGTTTGGCCAGGAGCTCATACTCGACAGGTGTTAACATCTTAAATTCGACGAACATGGCTTACTCACTCTCGACGGATTTTAACATTTACTTTAGGATGGATCAGCAAACCAAGTCATTACCATTTTCAATATAGGATCTCTATTTTCTGGGTTCAAAACCGTGACCATACGAGAACCAAAACAGGGCTCATTTCTTTCCATTTTACACATTCCAAACATATATATATATATACATACAAAACTCCAGCAATCAGCTAACATCTATACATCACAAACAATATTTAAAAACAGAAAGACCCTCAACACAAATTACTGACGTTCCTAAATGCTAAGAGAGGTTGAGGAGGAGTGTCTTCCTCTTACCTAAGTGAAGAACGGGGATAAAGAAGCTCCTTTTATGCTTGAAAATCTGATTTTCTTCACCACCACCGGAACCTTGGGCGTTCAAGATCCACAAAATTAAGATCAAAAGAGAGAATGGCGGCGGGAAACCGAATGCACGAAAATGAGGAGAAGGGAAAAAGTTAAGAACTTTACCTTAAAGGTCCAAGCTTTTGGGGCTGTTTTGAGCGAGAAAGAAAAATGAAGATACGAGGGAGGAGTTCCAGGAAACAAGGTGTGAAGGTGGAGAGGGAAAATGGTTTACGTCGGGTTGAGTAAAGGAGGCTTGAAGGATCAACAATGGTGAATGTGGGTGGTGTGCGGCCGTGAAGAAGAAGAGAGAAAAAGAGAGTGAGAGGCTGCGTGAGGGGAGGAGCGGCGTGAATGAGAGAAAATGGGAGAAATGAAATGGGAAATGTGAATGAATGCGAAGCGGAGACATGGGGAGTGGAAAAAATGGAATAGTCAATGTAATAATCCATCAACGATGGCAGAGTGCGGCATAAATTGGGGAGGAGAGAGGAAAGGTTGATTAGATGGAAATAGGAAGCTTCCTTGAGAAGCTTTGTGCGCTTCTCGAGGAAATGAAGTGTAAGGTTGTCACCTTAATTAAATTCATCTGACAGATGAATAATTAAGCTGCTAAAATTATTTTCTCAGTGAAATAAAATTATAATTGATGAGAATAATATTTTATTACTCATCAGATGATTTTATGATACAGTGATTTCATGTATCAGATAAAGTCTCGTGAAACGTAAACCTCGTAAACTGTGTCCAGCCTCGGGTTTAGTAAGATCCCCCGTCAACGTTTCCACAGTCCAAAGTTTATCAGCCTTAGGAAAAAATAATTTTATTTTCCCGGCTCAGCAAAATATACACGTAAAACGAAAAATATATTAAAATATTCATCGTTCACAGAAAAAATCCAGAAAAATTCCTAAAATTCACAAATATTATAAAATAATTATTTATAATGAAATAAAGAATTTTCGGGATGTTACAATACTCCCCTTCTAAAAGGAATTTCGTCCTCGAAATTAATCATATCTTAAAAATAAATGCTCCTTGAGTCTTCACCCTTTCGATAACTAACTCCCAAACAAGCTGTACATCGCTAAGTGGTTCTATCGAATTTATTCTCCTTGCTTCTACTGCATGAGACAACTAAGCTTGTTTACTTGAATGCTTCCACTACAACATTTGCTTTTTTTTCGGGGATTATACCAACACGAAATAAAAAAATCAAGATTTTTCGAATTTCTAATCAACTTTCTGCTTCATATTTCAACTTATTCCGATCGGACAAAATACTTCGACTCTTACGATCACTACGAGACAATGAAAATTTCTCCTTGTAGAAAATGTTTCTAGATCTCTAATACAACTACAAGCTAACTCTAAGTTGTGTAAGGTAGTTCTCCTCATGTATTTTCAATTTGTCTCCAAGTATACGTTATCATTCCTTCTATTCTAATCAAGCACACGCTCTAAACTTCCAATGCGAAACATCACTAGGCATCCCTAAAAGTTCATTAGGATTTGGACAAAATCATCCTTGGCGAAGAAATCAAACGTTTTATCATTCTTTGAAAGTTTTCGCCGTATACATCGATCCATACAGAACTTGACCCTCATATATGAGTTAGGTGAGAAATCTTGTCACTTGAAGAATTACTAACTGTGAGTCTCCCGTATCAACCAGGACTAATCCAAAAATTACAATTCTTCATTACGGTCGTCGGTTCCTCTCGCTGAATAAATGTTTCGAGTTTCGATGGTTCACAACAATCTTCTTCCCTTGAGATTGCGTAACCCAAAAGTTGAATTGTCTCCAACTAGAATTCATACTTAGATACCTTCACGCATAACCTCTTCTTCAGGGTTGTAAGGATCACTCAGAGAGATTCAATACGTTCCTCCAAGCATCATGAATAAATCAAAATGCCGTCAATCAAGGACAACGATAAATCTTTGAGCGAACTCAGTGATAGTCCATAATATAAGTTGATCTTGGAGAAAATAGCGTCGTCCTTCAATTGATTTGTCAGATCATCTTTCCTTGATTCGAACGGAATGTCTCATAGGGTAAGCTTTCACCTAATTGTGCTACGCTTGTCGTGTCGTTAAGGTTCGATTCGGGAACACAGATACTTAATTGAAGTACACTTGGAAACGTTATAAAGGTCGAAAAGAAAAATAGGGAAGTCACGTGATTTACCACTGGACCCGCCTAACGAAGAATACGGTATGGTCCAATAAAACTTAGGAGTGAGTTTCACGGATTCGCATCTAGAAAATTTGTGTCTCAAGAATCACTAAGTTTCCCTCACAACTGAGTGACGAGACCCGTTCGAGAAAACGATCAATCTCCTTCCTGAGATCAAGCCCATTCATGAAGAAAACAAATGATGGAATTGGCATAAAGGATTCCAATATCTAACAACATTAGGATAGTTCTTTAAATAGACTTGTTGTAACAAGAGCAGGCTTACAAACGAGGATAATATCATTCGAGTTGAAAGAAAGTAAGCACACAGACGATTCAATTCCATAAACGAACTCTTAGAATTTCATTGGAATATTTTAACAGGATATGGTTGGAAGATAACCAATCCCTTGGCTAACATTACATCAAATTTGCAAGAGAAGTAAACAAATCAGATTAACAAAAGATTAAGTCTTTAACAAGTCATAGGATAATTTAAACAACTTGGCTACCATCAACAAGTTCTTAATAGCCAAAATAAAAATAACTTAGTCAAAGATAACGATAGTACAAACGTCCCCACTTGGATTCATACGTTCATACGTTACGAGAGAAATAGGTTACCCCGAATCATACGGTGAAGTCACGGGGTCATCCATTGTAGAAACAGTCCTTTCCTTTACTTCGATCTTCGATGCAGGTAGAGGAATCAACTTTCCCTTCTTCATGAGATTTTGAAATACATGCCTTACCAACGAAAGGCTTCGTCCTCTGCAAGGTACGGTTTTTGGCCACGTGCCCTAACTCTTTGCATATGAAACAGATTACTCCTTTAATTTCACAGTCCTTGGTTAAGTGATTCTTTCCGCACTTGAGGCAAATTGCCTTCTTGATCTCATATGGAGGCTTCGTCCCACGTAAAGCGCAATCCCTCCATACATGTCCTTGTTTTTCGCACTTGAAACAAATTCTTCCCTCGATCGTACAATGCCTTGTGAAGTGGTCCTTCCCGCACTTCTTACACCTTGATAACGGCACCACAGTTGGGTTTGACTTGCTACTACTCGCACTACCCTTCAGCGTTTGTTGTTGCCGTTGTCCCTTCGGTTGTCGCGAATATAGTTTCTGCTTAAACTGATTAACAATCTGGGTGTTCCTCCTTTGGAACTTAGGTAGTTCAAAATTACCCAAAAATTGACTTTCTCCCAGCAAATTCTGAACCTCGATTTCTAATCCTTGCTGTTGTGCGGTCCTCGATCCGGTTGTACTGTCACGCCGGTCATTCCTTGCGGTGTTTCCACGGTCGCGTCCATTCTTCCGTTGTTGCGTACCACGTTCCTACGCATGCGTCTTCCGCGAGCCATTACCTTCCTTTGAAAACGGATAGTCAAGCACACTTTGGAGACAAGAAGTAACCATCTCAGACAATATTGTCTCCTTTCTAAACCCAAACACAAAGAGTCACACAAAATACACAAGGGTGAATATGCAGACAAATCCTAAACAAGTTCAGTCATACCAGCTGAGCTTCTTTACTAAGAGAATTTCTATTCACTTAATACGCCTAGGTGAAGTCGTAGTTTTCCGTAAACACAGAACATTACACATCGAGTGGGCCAGTACTCAATATCATGTAACTGTGCAACAGTAGCTACCAACACTCAACCTATGGCAAGCCATGCCTTCCTTTCCCAACATCTCAATCAAGAGACAAGGAAGTACACAACAACTTCTAATATGTCTAAGCATAGTCAGTCCATACCCCGGCTCTACAGGATGAACTGCTCTGATACCATTAATGTAACACCCCTCGATTTAATAACCACAGCACAATCGTCATTATATCACGGTTACTAAATTTCAGCGTGTTACAATTGTCAAATAACAATTTTCTAAAAATATCATTTGTTTCACATATGAGGAAAATAGGAGCCACGAATGAATAGTTACCTATACCATCAGTTAAAATATACATTACAAGATATACTCAAATTAAAGTATCTAAGGCTAGATAATCACCTTACAACTTACATATACTACCATACATTTTATACAGGTAATGCAAAATAAAATATAAGCTACCCACAACCTCTCCACAACTATGGAGTTGGGAGCTCCATCGGAATCCCGAATGTATGAGACAATTCCGGGCTCACCAGTATAGTGAGAAATACAAGATAAGGTCTTCCATCGCAGTCCTCTTCGTCGTCAAAGTCGGATCCCGACATGTCACACACGCTTCTTGGTCGATTGACTTGCCGGTCTTGGTATCACCGGTGAAACAATGCGAACCAAAACCCAAAAAGCTCCTCGCGACAGCGTCACCCAGGAGTACAACGGGTCAAGCGATAAAGTCCAAGGGAAAAACCAACCTCGTTCCCACTTACACATCTTTAACCAAAGATTTACATAGAATAGAGAAAGTACAAGAAAGAGGTAAGACATCCTACCATCATTACCAATTATAGCATCCAGAAACCAAACGGCGCAAAGCGCCCACATAGCATTTATGACAGCAATAATGGATATAAGCATCTAGTAACAGTTATGATCATCCAAACAGTTCCAGGCAGTCACATATAGATAGATATAGATATATTAAAAATGTAACAGTTCCAATTATAATAACATTGTATGCCAGATAATTCATGGACTCACTATGCACATGTGCCCTCAATAACCAAAATCCTGCTCCATGGAGCTAGACACAAAACAATCGGAGAGAATGATTCAGGGAGACATGCCAGTATCTCGTCAGCCATACAAGTGCTTACCATATAATATCATCAGTCATTTTGCGCAACAAGGCTTTATACAGCGGCATTCTCACAAGATCTCGATATAGGACTGTGGCCAGTTAGGATCGTCGGTGCGTTTGCATCGGTCTGTCCCACGGTCCAGGAGGGGCTACCATCTGCCCCTTGTGAGACTCCCGCGCCCCGACGCCCTCAAGGTCGTCTACAGGACCCCACGTGTCTATTTGCACCCGCACTAAGGTGTTATTCAACTCCTAGGCAACTCGGCCTTAACAAAGTCCAACGGACATCCTCTTTCTCTTTTTATGCCATGCATGACTCAATCATGCTCCTCATGACAAGCTAAGTCAATCATGCCTCAAATGCATATCATATGATTTAACAATCAGGTTTGTTCCCATTTTTGGATCCACAAGACATTTACAATGCATAATATGTATGATTCAAAATTCCACACAATTTCATAATATGCCACAATTGGCCAAGAGAGCATCAATATACAAGTGGTCATTCACGTGGACCCTTAGCATCATAATATTAAGGTCAAACATTAGGTTCATTATGTTCCTTACTACCTCACCCATACTCTGGTTCTTCCTTTATTCCAAGTTCTCACTAGTTGTAAGGCTCAATCACACTCCTTGTTTTCCTTCATTATGTGTCCCTACTTTGTTTCTAGTCATCGATGTTATTTATGATTAATATAGTGTATATTAGTCCCAAAAGTTGAAATCGGGAGTCACAAGGCTAGAATCATCCATTCGTTTGCTAGGTAAAAGAATTGAGGTATATTTATAATTTCGACGAACAGTGTATACGGTGGCTTGGAAACTGAGCCGCTGCCGACGAGTAGCGGCACAACGGATCAAGGTAAGTTGAAAACAATCGCGGGGGATAAATTCTAAGTCTTTGTCGAATTGGGAGCAATTTCGACCGGATGAAGTATATAAGCGTCGAATATGCTACCACATTTACGAAAAACATGATTCGACGGACACGACATTAGGTCGGTTCCTCTATTAAACCTTCGAATTCTACTCGACGGGTTTGGAGAAAATCTCTCTATTTAATAATCGGGAACTCCACTCGACGGGCATTCACATCCTAACTCGACGGATATGATTCACGGCTTAACTCGACAGATTTTCACATCTTAACTCGACGGATATGATTCACGACCTAACTCGGCGAATTTTAACTTTGAAGGAGTTTCACTCGTGTTCAACCGAAGCGAATACGCTAAAAGTTCAATTCTAACTCGACAGATTTTGGATAATGGGGAAAGTCCGTTCTGTCGAACAGACAAGAATGTTAGGGTTACAAGGTTCTAATTCGACGGATTCTGGAAACGTTGAGATTTCACTCCTACTGATCCGACAGATGTAACTCGACAGATCCTGGAAAACGCTAAGGTTTCACTCATGCTGATTCGACAAATACACTCGACAGATTCCTGGAAAATGCTAAGGTTTCACTCATGCTAATTCGACAAATACACTCGACGGGTTTTGACATTCAACGGGAAAAGTAAGAAGTCTAAACTCGACAGGTACGTCACTCGACGGATTCGACTTTGGGAAAATGTTGAGATCTCACTTAAGCTGATCCGCGGATTTAACTCGACCGATTTCGGAAAAATGTTGAGGTTTCACCTATACCATCCGACGGATACTAAGAGGGCCACACTTTCTAATTCGACGAATTCACCGACGGAGGTGTAAATGGGGGGGTCACTAGCTTCGACAACTTTTGACATGATGAAGGGCCCCACTTGTCGACAGGGTTTGGCCAGGAGCTCATACTCGACGGTGTTAACATCTTAAATTCGACGAACATGGCTTACTCACTCTCGACGGATTTTAACATTTACTTTAGGATGGATCAATGAAACCAAGTCATTACCATTTTCAATATAGGATCTCTATTTTACTGGGTTCAAAACCGTGACCATACGAGAACCAAAACAGGGGCTCATTTCTTTCCATTTTACACATTCCAAACATATATATATATATACATACAAAACTCCAAAGAATCAGCTAACATCTATACATCACAAACAATATTTAAAAACAGAAAGACCCTCAACACAAATTACTGACGTTCCTAAATGCTAAGAGAGGTTGAGGAGGAGTGTCTTCCTCTTACCTAAGTGAAGAACAGGGATAAAGAAGCTCCTTTTATGCTTGAAAATCTGATTTTCTTCACCACCACCGAACCTTGGGCGTTCAAGATCCACAAAATTAAGATCAAAAGAGAGAATGGCGGCGAAACCGAATGCACGAAAATGAGGAGAAGGGAAAAAGTTAAGAACTTTACCTTAAAGGTCCAAGCTTTTGGGGCTGTTTTGAGCGAGAAAGAAAAATGAAGATACGAGGGAGGAGTTCCAGCGAAACAAGGTGTGAAGGTGGAGAGGGAAAATGGTTTACGTCGGGTTGAGTAAAGGAGGCTTGAAGGATCAACAATGGTGAATGTGGGTGGTGTGCGGCCGTGAAGAAGAAGAGAGAAAAGAGAGTGAGAGGCTGCGTGAGGGGAGGAGCGGCGTGAATGAGAGAAAATGGGAGAAATGAAATGGGAAAATGTGAATGAGCAGCAGACATGGGGGAGTGGAAAAAATGGAATAGTCAATGTAATAATCCATCAACAGTAGCCGTGCAGCATAAATTGGGGAGGAGAGAGGAAAGGTTGATTAGATGGAAATAGGAAGCTTCCTTGAGAAGCTTTGTGCGCTTCTCGAGGAAATGAAGTGTAAGGTTGTCACCTTAATTAAATTCATCGACAGATGAATAATTAAGCTGCTAAAATTATTTTCTCAGTGAAATAAAATTATAATTGATGAGAATAATATTTTATTACTCATCAGATGATTTTATGATACAGTGATTTCATGTATCAGATAAAGTCTCGTGAAACGTAAACCTCGTAAACTGTGTCCAGCCTCGGGTTTAGTAAGATCCCCCGTCAACGTTTCCACAGTCCAAAGTTTATCAGCCTTAGGAAAAAAAAATAATTTTATTTTCCCGGCTCAGCAAAATATACACGTAAAACGAAAAATATATTAAAATATTCATCGTTCACAGAAAAAATCCAGAAAAATTCCTAAAATTCACAAATATTATAAAATAATTATTTATAATGAAATAAAGAATTTTCGGGATGTTACACCACTCACTAAGCCATGTCTTAACACATGTTAGCGCTCATCAACGGGAGGGTCACCTACTCGTACTGCAGTTCAATAATCATTGTTTCTTTAGTACTCGTCTCAACCAATCCCAACCATCAACTCTGATGCTACTTCTTAGGGGCCATCAAGGGGAGTCAATTAACAAGATGACAATAGGAGCATAGAGACATAAGAATTTAACTTGGTTTGGCAAAGTTACATGCCTACATCCACCCAGAGGATAAAACACCTTCACTATGAGAGAAAAATACCATACAAGAATAATAATGGAGTTAAAAGCTTAACCCATACATAGCTAAAGCCCATTGCACACACTCTCTCATAATCCAAAGAACCCATTTGTCACTTGTTCTCTCTGTCGCACTACACACTTAGACCATTAGTTTTATTTATAACCAAGTCGCCTTGGTCTCCAAGCAAACTTCTTTAGTCTCCAAGACATTTATTTCCAAATTTCCCAAATCTTGACAGATTTCCACATCTTATCCATATTTTATCACAACCTTAATTTAGATTTCCTAAATCTCAAAGGATAAACTTGGTAAAAATAAATATAAATAAAACCAATCATTATCTTATCAAGATACAAGAGCTAAAATCTCAACAAAAAATTCCAAAAATTTGAAAGGTATGAACAATTTAATATAGACCCAAAGACCGTAAACTTAATGGTAGCTGTTTGTCCTCAAAGAATTAAGAGAAAGAAAAGAGTGATAGGCATCATATTCTAGGCATAGTTCATCTGCTCCATGTGCGAAGTGGTACCATTCTCCAAAAGTGCAGGAACCTTTACCAAAGTTTTTGCACAATTTAGTTCTGAAGTTGCCCAATGGGGCAAAAGTCTGTGTAATAATATTTTCCTTGGGTGTCCAGAGATAAAACTAACATTTAGATTAAGTTCATGAACCATTGCACTCGCTTGTTTGATCTTATTGAAACTGCCTTCAAGCTCAATGTTGCCAAGGTTAGGATTGGAGTCATGTTCCCTGATAGAAAGTTTTGCTCCAGTCAAGCTCTCACACGGAATTTTTTCCAAGAGTTGACAACATTGTTTCCAATTATAGCTCCAACAAGGGAAGCATTGATACTCTAATCAGCAAATCAGTGAGTAGTAGGTGAGGCCTCAAGCTTACCACACCAACCTTGCTGCTTTGCATTTGTCCGATGGCTTGTGGATCTTCATACAGTGGGATAGTATGCTTGCCAAGCTCCCCACTCACCATGGGAAATGTTGCACTTATTTCACCAAATTTGCAACCTTCAATTGTATTATACTTGTTTTTCAATTGGGTGTCAACAGTTAGAGGAGATCGAAGAGCCACCTGGAAGAGAAAACTGAAAGGACACTACTGAATCATGATAAATAAGGAATCAAGACTATTGAATGAATACGACTTTAATGATGAGAAAAGTTACTAAATTGTACAAAAGAGATAAGGTGGGAAGAGTTGAGAAGAAATTGCATGTGAAAGTGAGATAATGTATAAAAAAAATAGTTGATGTGACGAATTCCTAGCTTGTACTTCAGCTCTGTATATTAAAAATAACTAAATAGATAAATTGTTCCACACGTAATTTATTGTTATATCATTTTTCAGAGGTATATATGCGACTTCAATGCGTTGTGTTTATTAAGAGAAGCCAAATGGTTTACGTATTCGTTTGACTTTGAATGAAAATCAATTATTGACTATTTACCCATTCATACACTTCTTTCGTTATGTCAATAGACTATTATAATGGCTCTCTGTAGTTTGGGAAATCTGTTTTCCTTTCGGTAAAAAAAGTGTTCGTCTCTTTTTCTTTTTGAAAGTATACCACCATGTAGGTTTCATTGAATATACAATCAGTGAAACTCACGTATTAGTGATTTGAATAGAGGGGAAAGAAAGCCTTACACTGATTGTAGGCAAAAAGTCTTTTCCAACTTACCTATCAAAACCTTCTTTGCCATGTATAACACGGAGTACACACGTTACCAATCATTGACTAATTAATTACTGTAATTCATCCCTAGGATTTCATTGAATGTTTCACATAGTCAACACAAATCAATAAGTTAGTTAGAATTAGACTTGTTTTGTTTCCGAGAAATATTGAGTCATTTTGTTGGAAATAATGTTTTTGACTTTAGTAATTTTAATGGAATGTGAGTATAGAAAAATGCTAGAGATCCATAATTCTTTTGCTAGAATTTTTGACAAAATAATGCGGGCATATTTGTTGACTTTTAGATAGATGAGTGGTCTCTATCATTTTATTTCATCCAAGAACCATCCTTGAATTTTGTCAAAATTCTAGCTATTTTATTATGATGCTGTAGCATTACTTGTGAGTGTAAAACATTTTTACACTATCATCTAATCTTATTTTAACACTTCATTTGATGAGTTTGACCATATTAACAACTACATGAAATGTCAAACTCATTATATAATGTAACAACATATTATTAAATGTAAGTGTAAAATTTATTTACAATGATAATGCATCAAAATAAAATTCAATGTTTATTTATATACAAATAGAAATGTTCTAGACCGTGATCCAAGACACACTAGTCCCATGGGTCAAGCCGACACGCATCCATCCTGAGTTCGTTGTTGACATCCTAGCAAGAATTCACTCATGGCGCACTGTTGAGATCTCGACACCAATGCATGTCAGACCATGGCATTGGATAGCCATAACATTATCACGAGATTTACGCAGTGGATAAATCTCATGATTATCTATAACTACAATCACAATCTTGTGTGATAATAGTGCCCATAACCACCTTTGACTGCTCATAACTGTAGTATCAATAATCCAATTTTATAGGAATCCTCTATAACAATCAAGGGAACGTGTTTCCCTATTCACCCTCTATAAATATCAGGTTCGATCACCTTCAATAGGTAACTATTTCTCTTTCACTTGAACCTTACTTGTGCACAGCCTGACTTGAGCATTGGAGTGCCTTTACAAGCACCAACCACCCCTGTTTCAACACACTTCATTGCTACTCAAGGAGGAAAACACCCGTACATGCCTATTTAGGTATACCTTGGTATCCACTATTGAGCATTAGCACCATCTATGGGGATCTTTAAATTTCTATTCTCATCCAACCATGATGAGCACAAGACAGAACTCAAAGAGAGAAGATGTTGTGTGTGCCCTCACAGGTCAAAGGCGAAGTCCAACAGCACACCATCATCCTCACCTTGTCATACCATTGCACGATGACCGTGTGGCCCAGAATCAACCAGTTGCTGAAACCTCTACCGTGAGGAACTAAGAGCCCAACACTAGGTGCCCACACGAGGGGCAGGAAATCTCACTTTCTGATGAAAGCCCACAACCATCGCGCAGAACCTCCGTGAGGGATCGACTTGGTCCCCACGTACATGGAGCCAATTCTAAAAATCATGGGCCTAGAATCCCAGTGCATCAGCGCTTGGGACACATGAACAATGTTGCTAATAATCGTTTGTCCCACCTAGAGGGCACGATTCAATCTGACTTGTCCAAAATCCATCTAATGGAAATAGTGTGACAACAAGCGGCGGTGCTAGAGGAGGGCTAGTCTGGATCACAGTAAGATGAAGGAAAGTGGAATGCGGCCAGCGGCTAGGGAAGAATGTTGTATGCTGATGCCAGAATGTCCAATGTTGTTAACAATAACTCGGACCCCGACGATCAGGAGCAGCCCTGCTCTGCCCAATTGATGGAATTTAGAGTTCCCGAAAACTTCAAGTTTCCAGCCAACGTGGAACTTTACGACGGGACTACGGACCCGTAGGAGCACAGATATATCTATGTTTAATCTATGAGCTTCCATGGGGGATCCCCATAATTGCTATGTCACGCCTTCCTCCTTTCCTTAAAAAATGTGGCCCTCAGATGGTTCGTAACCCTGCCACCAAGATCTATCACCAACTAGTAGGGCCTCAGACAGTAGTTCTTGCTGCACTACACCACAAACAAGGAGCAACCCAGATCTATTAAATCTATTTCTGAGATTTGCCAAGGGCGCGATGAGCCCCTTCGCGAGCACCTTAAGAGGTTCAATACGACTTGTATTAATGTGGAGAACCTCGATGAGAGGATTGCTCTCCACTATGTCAGAAGCGACCTCTAGGCTAACTCTCGATTTTTCTAATCTTTAGCAAAAAGAAAGCTAGAGAGTATGGAGGAATTTCAAGAATGGTCCCATAAGTACATAAACTTGGAGGAGGTTACTAAGGCTAAGAGGAGCTCGGAGAAGGGTGGACCTTCTCACCAAAAAGGTAGCTAGAATTCCTCTCAGCCCCATAACTCCTCTAAGGATGATCCACCCAAACCAAATACTCAACCTATACTCCCTCTAAACACTCTACGCACAACAATTTTGAAGGAAGTGTTTTAGACTGAGTTCTAGTTATCAAGAGGCCACCTCCATTGAAGAAATATGTACAAAAGGATAACACAAAACATTGTTTGTGGCACAAGGGTTATGGCCATGACACAGAAGATTGCTTTCAACTTCGTGACACCATTGAGTCCTTAATTAGGGCAAGATAGTTGGATTGGTACATCAGCCATGTCCAAAACAATGGACACTGCAGAGGACAAAATGAAAGAAAATACAATCCTAGTCCTAGAAGGAGCTCGTCTCCACACCAAAAGAGGTGGTCCCAGAGTCTGCCTTGCTATAATACTGACAACCAGGAGGATTGGAACTAGGACACTCTGTCAAATGACAATGATGGCCGCCATGCCCAGGTCAACCGAACCATCAACACTATTATTAGTGGTTTCGTAAGCGGTGGGTCATCTAAAAGCGCATGGAAGAAAGCACTCAGGATGGCGGTGTTGAGCATGTCCCACTCCACACCCAAATCACAGGCCGAAAATCGGAAGGCACCCCCATCTCCATTTTCAGATAAAGATTATGGCGAGATTATCCTAGAGCATGATGATTCACTGGTTGTCTCTATGATAATTTCTAATGTCGAGATCCGAGGAATTTTTGTAGACTAAGGGAGTTCAACTGATATTATGTTCATGGAGCTGTATGAAAAGCTGGAGTTTCCAGACTCAAAACTAATCCCTTACAATGGCGAGCTTATCGATTTTACTGGTGAGAAAATCACTATGATAGGGTATGTTGAGACTTACTTGACCTTGGGGAGCAGCAAGCTCTTCAGGACTGTCAAGGTCAAGTTTCTAATTGTGAACTGCCCCTCAGCATATAATATCATCTTGGGTCATCTTGCGCTGAACGCACTTGGCACCGTGGTGTCTACCACCCATTTGGCCATGAAGTTCCTCAACAAAAACAATGAGGTTGTCACGATCAAAGGGGATGTGGTACGCAAATGTTATAATGAGAGCCTTAAAATCAACAAGATTCTCAAGAGAGTAGAAGCCAGTACATCTAGCCTAACTCTAGACCAAATCAACATTCTCATGACTGAGTTAGATGTGTGTGAAGAAATCTGGCATACCAGACCCTAGTCGAAGGGTGAACTACAACTGCTCCAACTTGGTGTCAAGCCAGATCAAGTCACTAAAATTGGAGCAAACTTGGAGGAGCAAGAGAGGTGCCAGTTGATTAAGCTCTAAGAGAAAAACAAAGATCTCTACACCTAGACATCGTCTAATATGCCTGGGCTTAACCCCTCCTTCATCTGTCATTGCTTATCTATAAAGAAAAATGCAAGGCCAGTCTCCTAGAAGAAAATAAAGGTTAGGCCAGAAAGACAGTTAGTCATTGAAGAACAAGTCAAGTAGCTGCTCAATGGCAGCTTCATCAGGGAGATAGCTTACACAACATGGCCATCTAACATAGTCCTGGTGAAGAAATCAAATGGGAAATGGAGAATATGTGTAGAATACGGATTTAAACAAAGTTTGCCCTAAAGATCCGTACCCACTTCCTAATGTGGATAAATTGGTTAACAGCTCCTCTGGTTTTTGTTTGCTCTCTTTCATGGATGCATACTCCAGGTACAATCAAATCCCAATGTACCTTAAAGACGAAGACAAAATTGCTTTCATCATTGAGAAGAAAAGCTACTACCACAGGATTATGCCCTTTGGATTAAAAAATATAGGGACCACCTATCAAAGAATGATGAATAAGGTTTTTGAAGACCAATGGGGAAAATGCTAGAGGTATATATCGATGATATGATAGTAAAGACCCCACAATCTGGATTACACATCTCGGACCTTGAGGAGGTGTTCGCACAACTCCAGAAACATAACATGAGGCTCAACTAGGAGAAGTGCACATTCGGGGTCCAAGTCGATGAATTCTTGGGCTTCATGTTGACTCACCGCGAGATTGAGGTAAATTCAAAAAAATGTCAAGCAATGCTCAGCATGCAAAGCCCTCACACGTTTCTTTGCCAAAGTTTGTCACAAATCTCTCCCCTTCTTCAGACTGCTCAAAAAGGATAAGGAGTTTGAGTGGATTTAAGAGTGTAAGGATGTTTTTACATCTTTGAAGAATCTTCTGTCCTCTCCCCCCATACTGACAAGACTAGAACTCGATGAGACATTGTACATGTACTTCTCAGTTCATGAAGAGGCTATAAGTTCTGTGTTGATCTAAGAGATAATTAAGGGACAAAAGTCAGTCTACTTTGTAAGTAAAGTGTTGCAAGGCCCTGAGCTCTATTATTAGAAAATAGAGAAGGTTGCCTTCACACTCATCACCATGGCCAGAAAACTTAGACAATACTTTTAGTGTCATCTCGTGGTGGTGAGGATGGACTAAACTATTTGTCAAATACGACACAAGTCGGACCTAGCAAGAAGAATGATTGCACGGTCCATTGAGCTATTTAAGTTCAAGATCGCATATAAGCCCTGATTAGCAGTTAAAGCTCAGGTGCTTTCAAATTTCTTAGTAGAGCTAACATCGGACCTTGGGAACCCTGAGGGAATTTCATGGACTGTCATCATCGATGGATCTTTAAACCCCAAGGGAAGTGGTGCTGGGGTGATCTTGAAAAATTCTGAATGAGTGACAATGGAGAACTCCTTGAAGTTTAAGTTCCCCACTTCAAACAATCAGGTAGAGTACGAAGCATGCATCCCTGGATTAGTGATGGCCAAGGATGTGGGAGCAGCTGAGATCACACTTTGAAATGACTTCCAACTTATGACCTTCTAGATCCGAGGTAATTATCAAGCCATGGAAGTGAGCTGGACTTCCTCTGGCCACAAATTAATAAACCTAACATAGTCTTCATCCTCCCAACTGAGTTCAGACCACTCCACCTCAATCATCTTAATTGGAGTGTCCCATGCCCGGGTGGTCCAGTACAGATCAAACACCAGAGTCCCATCAGTTTCTTCAAAGAATAGGCAAACTCTATGCACTACCATTAGCTTAAAGAACTTGCTCTTGAAGTTCTTAAAGCTTTCCTGGAAGACTTCGAAGATTTTTCACCCACCTCTAGCCTGAAGTGTCTGCCAATTTTTCTTTGCTGCTCTCTCCCTTGGGGGACCACCAAGTGAAGAAGTAGAAGAATGCCTTCACCGAGAACTATAATCCGACCACCTGGAAGAACCTCTCCAAAGCAAGGATAAAGCCCTAGCTTTTGGGATGGAGTTGGGACGGTGCCACATTCAAATGGCAAAGAACTCCAATCTAAAACTTAGTGAAAGGTAGCCGAAGCCCTAGTCGATAGAAGAGGTCTTCATACAAAAACATGAAGTGTTTGCCCTCTATTCAAGATGGATACACTCTCTCATCCTCTCCTGGAGCTAGGATCTAGTACTCATGGTTCTGATTATGACCCCCTGTCAGCTCCAAGTAGCTTGAGAGATTTTTAGGGCCTCCATAGTCTGGAATATGGACATGCTGCCCCAAACATCATCTCCAACCCAGGGATACATGTTCCTCCTAAGGGAAAATATTATGGGCCTCTTCACGGCCGGTCTCTTAGGACTTGTCACTCGTCTCCTCACCATGGAAACCCTGGAAACACCTATGGAGGCTGATAAGGTGCTGTCAAAATTAGAACAATATCTTAAATCCTCTAGATTTAAACGTGGGGAAGGGCAGACTATAGAGGGAAAGCCTATTAAAGACTATCTAGTTTTGCCTCTGCCCTCTATACCCAGTCAGCTACACCTGTTACAGAAACCAGCCTTCGCGCCCTTAAAAGTCTGAGCCTGGGTTAGGTGTCCTTACCATTCACAATGCAGTGGAGAGAGTGCTCCGGAGAGCAACACCATTGAGTGGATCTAGAATCTCTAGTATTCCCAATCATTTTGCCACAAAAGAATGATGAGGAATGCCCCAAAACAGAAAAAGATAGAAATCCTCTCCTTAGAGTTTAGCACTGAGGACAACGAGAATATAGGGGCAGAGGAATGTATACCATGCAAAAATGAAGAGAGTTGGTGATTGGAAGGTGATTAACTAGTGAAAAATGCTAAAAAAATAGTGCTTCTCCATAGTACACAGTCGACGAAAATTGCCTCAATTCACTAAAGATTTGAAAGAAATAGTAAAAATGTGGAAGAGAGACCCGCGGCTCCTATTTATTGAAGCAATGTTGAGGGGGCAATTTTCTTATCATGGTGCTCTATATTGCATGGAACTCTAACGATAGTCCTAGTCAGAATGAGCCATGTGGACAATCACAACTGTCCTACTTGATAAAATAACGGTTACTCAAAAAGTCAAACGCAACGCAAGCCTCACTATTTTCAGTGCGGATTTGTTCTACAGAACACAACAATAATCCTAGTTTATACTACGAACCTTTATTGCACACCAAAATGCCCATTGCTAAATCACCTGACGCGTGGATCGTGAATAGACCATGGTACATCTACGAGTGTCAAGTGACTTACTCATGTTAACGCCTCAATCAAAGTTCTCGATCCCCTTGGGGCATTATGGACCTCGGCTTCATATAAGGCATGGATCTCGTGACCCAGGGGCATTAAGAGTTACCTTGATACTTGGCTATACTAGTTAAGCACCAAGCAGGGGGCAACATAACAAGGATAAGCATACTTCTACATGACGACCACATAGGGGAATTCACTTGACCACCCTCAGGGGTCAAGTAGCGCATTCAAGGGTTTTCATCTGTACCCTTATGGCCTAACCTTAACTCATAAATTGACTATGTTTATACAGGTTAAGAGTAGTTAACTGTAGCCCAGGATCGTGGACTCCACACCAAGAGGATTCCATGTCACATTTTCCACAAATTCAGCTATCAACTATTCCTAAATGAATCTGACCACTGAGATCAAGCATTGGACTCATTTGGGTCAGGCAAAACGAGTGTTTGTCAATCTAGAATATAGCTACTGAGGTTGAACGTTGGACACTATTGGTGTATGCCCTAGAGGCCGATACTTTTTCTGTATTTATATATATTCTATTATGCTTATTTTAATATATGAGGCATTTCATTTATTGTGTTCTTTTTTGATAAACATAATAAAGTCCTTAGAATAGTAAGTTTGATGCCATAGGACATCAAGTGGATGACTTGATCGTGAGATCCTTTTGGTTACAACACTATTCTTAAATGTCCCTAGTCAAGTATTATTGTTAATGAGGACAATAATAATACATTGAGACTAGTATGTGCATAGACTGATGAGCACATCTCACGGGTCATGGATATCAGATATCAAGTCTTCACATGGGTACACATTAGAGTAATGATGTACTAGACTGACCCACCATAAGAACGCTACATGGATCGTTACGTGAGTGTCATAAGCGATTCTCATAGTGACAATGGTGTCTGTGGTCCTTTGACCTGAAATCACTACGATTCCTACATGAGAAGTTGTGTGTTTTAATACCATCAAACGTCATCTATTACAAAATGATTATAAAGTTGGTTATTGGACATACGATAAATCATGCAGAGGGATGTGAGTGACCAAGATGGGATTTGTCACTCCTACATAACAGGAGCGATATCTTCGGGCCCCCTGATTGAGTGAGACTGTGAAATGCATGAGCATGCTCAAATGAGTCAATATGAGATATTGATTTCATTTGTTGTTACAAAGTCTACTCGAGTATCAGGAAACGAATGATTGGACTATACAAGGGTGATGCATTCCATGCCTTGTGTTCCATCTAGATATCTTGACAAAGGGACGAAACAACACGGAAACATTGATCATGGAAAGGTTATGTCAAATCACTGACATTCTTATTACTTGGGTAGCAGCGATGTGTTGCTAGATACGTCTCACTGCTTGTAATATTAAAATAAGATTTTAATATTACTGCCAACGTAATAAGAACCTGCAGGGTCATACACATAGAGCAGACTAAAATTTGAGCAATGGATCAAGTTGGACTCGGATTCAAATATGGGCTAGACTCATAATAGATAGGTCTAGAGTTGCACAGCTTACCTCGCTGCTGCTCACACTCACTTAAGGCAGTCACTATTATAAATAGTACTACTAAGGGGCTGCTAAAATATATAATTTTAGAACCTTAGCCGCACCTACAGAAAAAATGAATGAGAGAGCGACAGGTTTCTTCTCTTCTCTTCGCAGCTAGCATTGTGTGAGAGACGTGAGGCTCTTCTTTGCAGATGTTAGACATTCGTGAGTCTGTTTGTGTGGATACCGCAGATACATCATTTATATTACGGTGTTGGTGTTTCACTCCCTTCCTTTTGATCACGCTTCAAGAGGTAAATCATTTAAAAACTCGGATTATGGCTTTTTCACATGGATCCTCAGTGGGAATCCCTGTTTTTCGCTGCATGATGTATCTGCAATTCCCAATAGTGGTATCAGACCATCTTGCGAAACCATGATTCAGTTTTCTGTTAATGTCAAGCCGTCAAAGAGGCACCAGAGGTTCAAGTGTTGAATAATGGCGCAAGGGTTCCCCGTGGCACATGAAGTGTTCATGTTGTTTGGGACCCCCGTACTACCTCTGCGTAGTGTGTTATTCGAAAGCGCAATTTTTTCTATCCTTTTTATGACTCACAAAAAATAATTATGTATTATTGTTATGAGTTTATATGTTCTTTGTGATGCATGGTGCATGGTTATGGCCTTAGTCCTCTTTTTATGCTATTTTGGTTTTTATAAATACGACTTGCGTGTCGTGCCTTTCTCTCTACATTCTGATTGTACATTCTCTTCTCACCTAACTCTCCTCGAATGTAAAAGAGGTTTCTATATACTATAATCATGATGTGAAGGCAAGAAGACGGCATCAAGTGAGGACGTTAGTGAAAGACGCTTGGTGAAGCTGGCTTAGTTAATGCTACTCTCTTAGGGGTCATAACCATGTCACTTTTATTATATGCTTTTTATGTATGAGATGCATGGATAATGTTTATAGTATGATAAACAGTTTAATAAATGGTGAGATCTAGTAATAATAATAATAATAAAAATCCCCTTAAAGCAAATATTAAGTCATTATGTCATGCCTTCCAATGTGTGGCACTCGTCAAGACTAGTATCGATCAAGTGTAGGTCTGCCAAAGCAGGATACCTTTATCTATATTTGTAAGATGCGATGGGATAAGGGTAATATCCAAATGCCAACCATTGGGTCTGACTTAACTAGGCCATTTCAATAGGATTGAAGGCTTAGAGGCATGAAGTTAGGCTTTAGTCCATTAGATGGATTTGAATAAGTGTTATTCACCCAACTATCCAAGAGTTACATGTGATGTAATTGGAAAGTGTTTCCTACCTAAATAACTGAATTTTGAGTGATCAGCCAAAGCTGACTCAAAACTAGGTGAAATATGGATCTTGGCCCGCTAAGAAATCTTACGATGGGATTTTCTGAGTCAATGCTGAGGGTTATTGATTTGAATAAAATAGTGGGAGGCATATTTAATTAAAAGACCTCATTAAATATGTTTATGGGATGATACTTATATTTTGCATATTTCTGTTAATAGATTACCATGGCAATAAATACATCGGGTACTTTATCATTACGATCCATCCTTGAGAAGGACAAGTTGTCTGGAACGAATTTTCCAGACTGGTATAGGAATTTGAGGATTGTCCTCAAGTAAGAGAAAAAGCTGTATGTTTTGGAACAGCTTATTCTTGAGCCATCTGCTGCTAATGCCCCTAGAACTGAAAGAGATGCTTATAAGAAGCATCAAGATGATGCCTTGGACATCGAATGTCTAATGCTGGCCACCATGAACTCTGAGCTCCAAAAGCAACATGAGAACATGGATGCATACGATATGATCGTACACCTTAAGAAGCTCTATCAAGAGCAGGCCAGGCATGAGAGATTCGAGGTCTCTAGAGCACTATTTCAGTGTAAGCTGGTAGAAGGAAGCCCTATTGGTGCTCATGTACTCAAGATGATTGGGTACATTGAAAACCTAGAGAGACTCAATTTTCCATTAGGCCAAGAGTTGGCCACTGACTTAGTCCTGCAATCGTTGCCGGAAAGTTTTGGTCAATTTGTCATGAACTACAACATGAATGAGATTGATAAATCACTACCAGAGCTGCTAGGCATGTTGAGAACTCGCCGAGCATAACATTAACAAAGGCAAAGGGAAGGCCATAATGATGGTTCAAAAGAATAAGGGCAAGAAACAGTAGAAAAAGCCCAAGGACAAGTGAAAGGGCAAGGGCAAGGGCAAGGTTAAGTCCAAGCCAAACACTTCTGGCTTGAAACCAGTGGGTGGAGTAGCTATGGAAGGTACATGCTTCCATTGTGGTCGACCGACATTAGAAGAGGAACTGTGCCAAGTTCCCGGAGGAGCTCAAAAAAGAAGGGAAGTGAGACTTCCACTTCGGTATTTTTGTTATTGAAGTCAATTTATCTACTTCTGCATCATGGGTATTAGATACTAGATGTGGATCTCACATTTGTGTAAATGTGCAGGATCTAAAGAGAAGTAGACTATTGATGAAAGGAGAAGTCGACCTACGAGTGGGAAATAGAGCAAAGGTTGCTGCATTAGCTGTAGGGACTTATTTATTATCTTTGCCCCACTGGGCTTGTAATAGAGTTAGAGAACTGCTATTTTGTGCTTGCTATTAGCAGGAATATCATTTATGTTTCTTGTTTGGACAAGAAAGGTTTTTCTTTTATTATAAAGGACAAGTGTTGTTTCATTTATATGAATGATATTTTTTATGCTAGTGCACAATTAAGTAATGGACTTTATGTCCTTGATCTCGAAATGCCCGTCTATAACATAAATACAAAGAGGTTTAAATCAAACGATCTGAACCCAACTTTTCTCTGGCATTGTCATTTGGGCCACATAAATGAGAAACACATCTCCAAACTCCATAAAGATGGATTCTTGGACTCATTTAATTGCGAATCATATGAGACATGTGAATCTTGTTTATTGGAGAAGATGACAAAGGCCCCATTCACTAGACAAGGTGAAAGGGCTAGTGATCTTTTAGGCCTTATACATAGTGATGTATGTGGGCCACTAAACACACTCGCTAGGGGCAATTTTTAATACTTCATTACATTTACTGATGATTTCAGTAGATATGGATTTATATATCTTATGAAGCACAAATTAGAATCCTTTTAAAAGTTTAAAGAATTCAAGAATGAAGTACAAAATCAACTTAGTAAGAGTATTAAAATCCTCCGATCAGATTGAGGAGGAGAATACTTAAGCTAACAGTTTGATGATCATCTGAAAGAGTGTGGGATAATATCTCAACTTACTCCACCAGGAACACCACAATGGAATGGTGTCTCTGAAAGGAGGAACCAGACCTTGTTGGACATGGTCTGATCCATGATGAGTCATGCAAACCTTCCAGCCTCCTTCTGGGGACATGCTCTGTTAACAGCAGCTTTCACACTTAACCGTGTTCCATCTAAAATGGTTCAAAAGACACCATATGAGATATGGACTAGGAGACAGCCCAGTATGTCTTTCTTGAAGATTTAGGGCTGCGAAGCTTATGTGAAATGTCAAGTTTCTAATAAGTTTGGACCTAAATCAGAAAATGCTTCTTTGTGGGGTATCCAAAGGAAACCAAGGGATACTTTTTCTATAATCCTATCGAGGGCAAAGTGTTTATCGTACGGACAACTGTATTTCTAGAAAGGGAGTTTATCTCCAAAGGAACCAGTGGGAGAAAAGTAGAACTTGAAGAAGTTCAAGTTTCACAAAGCAGCAATGAACCAATGGTGGAAATAGAGCAGCCTCCACAAAATGTTGTGGAACAGCAACCTGCTCTAGTAGCACAAGACCTGCGTAGGTCTAATAGGATACATCATCAACCAGAAAGATATAGATTTCTCATGACCCAATAAGGTGACGTATTGCTCATAGATCAAGAAGAGCCTGTGACTTACTAGGAAGCCATTATTGGCCCAGAATCTGAGAAATGGCTTGAGGCCATGAGATCTGAAATGGATTCTATGTATGCCAACCAGGTATGGACCTTGGTTGACCCACCTAAAGGGGTAAAACCCATTGGGTGCAAGTGGGTTTTCAAGAAGAAAACCAACATGGATGGTAATATGCATACCTTTAAGGCGCGATTGGTGACTAAAGGTTTCAAACAAATTCATGGTGTAGACTATGATGAGACTTTTTCCCCAGTTGTGATGCTTAAATCGTTTGGATCTTGCTTGCTGTTGTAGCATACCATGATTATGAAATCTAGAAAATGGATGTCAAAACTGCTTTCCTTAATAGAAATCTTCTTAAAAATGTGTACATGATATAATCTGAGGGTTTTGCCACTCCAGAGGATGCTAGAAAAGTATGCAAGTTACAACGATCTATTTATGGATTGAAGCAAGCTTCCAGAAGCTGAAATCTTCATTTTGATGATACAATAAAACAGTTTGGTTTCATCAAGAATGAAGAAGAATCTTGTGTCTACAAGAAGGTTAGTGGGAGCACTATTGTCTTTTTGGTATTGTATGTAGATGACATACTACTTATTGGAAATGACATCCCTACCCTACAGTCCGTAAAGACTTGGTTAGGGAACTGCTTCTCTATGAAGGACTTGGGCGAAGCCACCTATGTATTAGGTATCAGGATCTATAGAGATAGATCACTGAGACTGCTTAGCCTAAGTTAGAGTACATACATAGACGAAAGTGTTAAGACGATTTAACATGCATGAATCCAAGAAAGGACTCTTGCCTATGTCACATGGTGTAAACCTATCAAAGGCTCAATCCCCTTCCACCCAAGATGAGAGGGATTGCATGAGCAAGATTCCATATGCATCTACAATTGGATCTATCATATATGCCATGTTATGTACTCGACCAGACATCTCGTATGCTTTGAGCATGACAAGTAGGTACCAGTCTGATCCCGGTGAGAGTCACTGGACTGCTATCAAAAACATCCTGAAGCACTTAAGAAGGGCTAAGGATTCATTCTTGGTATATGGAGGCGAGGAAGAGCTAGTTATAAAAGGTTACACTGATGCTAGCTTCCAAACTGATAAGGACGACTCCAGATCGCAATCGGGTTATGTTTTTTGCCTAAATGGTGGGGCTATGAGCTGGAAGAGTTCAAAGCAGGAGACAGTCACCGATTCTACCACAGAGGCTGAGTATATTGCTGCCTCCAATGCAGCAAAGGAGGCCTTTTGGATCAAGAAGTTCATTACTAAACTTGGCACTATTCCTAGCATTGTGGACCCAGTGGACCTCTAGTATGATAATAATGGAGCCATTGTATAAGCTAAGGAGCCTAGATCTCACCAGTAATCTAAACATATACTTAGGCGCTTCCATCTCATTCGAGAGATCATCGATAGAGGAGATGTGAAGATATGTAGAGTACCAATAGATGATAACATTGCTGATCCACTGACGAAGCCTCTTGCACAGCAGAAGCATGAGGGTCACACTAGGTCTTTAGGCATTAGACATATGCCTGATTGGCTCTAGTGCAAGTGGGAGATTGTTGGTGTATGCCCTAGAGGCCGATACTTTTTCTGTATTTATATACATTCTATTATGCTTATTTTAATATATGAGGCATTTCATTTATTGTGTTCTTTTTTGATAAACATAATAAAGTCCTTAGAATAGTAAGTTTGATGCCATAGGACATCAAGTGAATGACTTGATCATGAGATCCTTTTGGTTATAACACTATTCTTAAATGTCCCTAGTCAAGTATTATTGTTAATTAGGACAACAATAATACATTGAGACTAGTATGTGCATAGACTGATGACCACATCTCACGGGTCATGGATATGAGATATCAAGTCTTCACATGGGTACACATTAGAGTAATGATGTATTGGACTGACCCACCATGAGAACGCTACATGGATTGTTACGTGATTGTCATAAGCGATTCTTATAGTGACAATAGTGTCTATAGTCCTTTGACCTGAAATCACTACGATTCCTACATGAGGAGTTGTGTGTTTTAATACCATCAAACGTCATCTGTAACAAGATGATTATAAAGTTGGTTATTGGATATACCGCAAATCATGCAGAGGGATGTGAGTGATGTAACACCCCAACTTTTGGGATAATTACAATATAGTCCTGATTTGTACTGTTTTATGAATTCTGTGAACAGTAAATTTAATTTGACTGTTTCGTGAGTGTACTTGATTGTTGTATATGATTTGCTCTGACCTAAGAAAATAATAATTTTCTGGCCGAATAAATCTTATTTTAATTAATTGGAGCTGGGGGATCTTACTAAACCCAATTGATTGATATATATATTAATCTCGTAATTTTTGGATTTAAATGTGCAATAAAATAATTTTATATTTTTATAATATTATTTTATAATACGATACCTCTCTGTCTCAAAAATAGTAAAAATCACTTGATTTGACCGAGATCTTTAAAAGTGCTGTGGGACCCGCGTTTAGGAAAAACAGTCAACTGTGTTGATTGGATAATTTCTAACCAATGAGAGCAAGTCAACAAAAGTAGGCTTGACTTTCTAAACCAATAGGAATTGGACACCTAAGGAAGCATAGGTTTTCATTTGGACCGTTGGATGAAAACTTAATGATGAAGCCTTTGAATCTAAGCCATTGATCTAATCAATGGCGAGATTAGAATGATAGATTTATGACCAAGTGATATCTACCTTAGATCTAATCTAGGGCTAAGGATTAAAGATGAACCAAGGGTTAGGATTAAGTCAACAATTGTAGGCTTGAAAATGGTTAGTAACCTAATTAAGCTTAATTCAACTAATCTAATTACTTAATTAGCATACTAAGTGAACTAGCTTAGTTATGAATTAATTATAATCTAAATACTAATTAGATATCCTAATATTAATTAAAGGTTATAATATATGTTAATATATACTAAATTAATTAGTTATGTTGTTAGTATGTTAATTAAGATTGGTTAGGATAATTAACCTAACAAATTACCTAATTAACTAGCATATAATTAGGTGTAATTAGAGGACAATTAAGACACTAAAATGATGAAGGAGCTGCACGATTTTTGGGCTGCCAAGGAGGAGGCAAGGTGGCTTGGTTCTACATGGTTCTAGAAGGATTCAATGACCTAAGCCATGTGCCTAACAAGTGTGAACACTTTGTGATATTTTTACATGCAAAATTAAACACTCAAGCTCCCTACACACTCATTCACGGCTGCTGCCCTATCTATTCACTTTTCACTTTTGTTTTTCACACTTATCACTTTTAGCTATTCATTTCTCTCTCTAAAATACCAAAAACTCAAGCAAACACTTCTCTCCCATTTTCTCTCACTAGGTTCGGCCAGCACCCTCACATACTCACCCAAGCCTTCATAATTTTATCCCATCACATTTCTTGAACCCAAATACCATTCTAAGCATCTTTCATTCACAAAGTTTTCCCAAATTCCCACTCTATCTTGTCCAAAATCCCACTTTTTGCTTACTTACTTAAGGGTAAATTGTGTTTTTATGGTTCAAAATTGAAATTTTAATTTTTCTAACCATGATTGTTCCATGATTTTGCTATTTTGCACCTTGTATGTGTATTTACTAATTGTTTGAGAATTTTAGGAATTGTTTTGGAGCTTGTACGAAATTTGGAGAAAAGAAGGAAATCTAACCGATTAATTTGTCTACAAGAGGTAAGAGGGAGATTTAATCTCATCAACCCTAAGTGGTGATGAGAAAATGGATTGTGTTTGTGTGTAGAATCCATAAGGATTCGGTTGTATAGTTTATTTGTGGTTTTTATTATTTTTGATTATTTTAAATGCTTTTCCTATTTTGATTATTTTTGCTATGCATAAATTATAGCTTTCATTAATTCTTGCTATGCATGTTTATGGTTTTAAATATATTGTATGTGTATTATATGTGATTTAATAATTGTATGTGTTTGTAACGTGTAATTATTAAAGTAGGATGTGAATAACATGTGCGATTTGCATGAGTGTTCCAAAGAACACACCATCGTGCTCTCACGACCTTACATCCAAAAAGAGAACCAAAATGTTCTCAGCAATTTTCTAAATAACTGATTCAAGGCATTTAAGTAAAATAATCAAAGTTAAAAATGGTTTAGGTTAATTGTGGCCAAAATGCCATTTAGTGTATAACCAAATGCCATTTTATTTTGATTTGGCCAACATGACATTTTATTTACTAAGATAGGTTAGGTAATTGTTTTATAACATAAATTGATTCCAAAGAATCATTGAGAAAATCAAAGGAATTAATTCTGTTCTAGAATTTTAACTTAGCATAATTCAGTTTAAGTAAGAAATTAATCAGACACTTGAAAAGTACTAACGTAGAGCTCATACTATAAATTTTGAAGCGCGTTAGTGAATTTCAAAGTGAAATTATTGGGTAAAAATAAAATAAACTATATTTAGAGGAAAATGTTAAAAATACCTTATACTTGATTTTATAGGTAAAATGTGATAAAATTTATTAAAATCAGACGCATAAAATGAAAAGATTCCATACTATATTTATAACACAAGGAAAATACATTACGTATTTTAAAAGTACTAGATATAGTTTTACACATATTAAAAATGACAATTTTAAGCTATTCGGTTAAGAAAATGAATTAAAAATCCTACGCGATTGAGAAAATAACTCAAAAACAATTTACGATGTTTAAAAACGTCAAAATGTCTTTACGCGATTTAAAAATGTTTGTGAAAACGACGAGATTGTGAAAACGACGAGATTGTGAAAACACGATAAAATTCCTATGCGATTGAACAATACTGTGAGTTTTGCTGTCGGGCCAAAGTGGTGGACCCAGACATGTTGTAGTGTAGTACTGTCAGGTGGGACGTACTATACTTTGTTATCTAGTGACTAGGGGTATTTTGGTAATTTTTCATAAATATGGTAAAATTTGGATAATAGGGGTATTTTTGTAATTTTTAGTTCATGTTTAGAGTGTTGTGCCAATTTGGGTTATAATTAATGATTGATTGACGAGGCGAATTACACCGTGTTTGGTGTGATAAGCGTAGTGTGGTTCATTTATGAACTTGGAGGCATTAGTGTGCGGAGAATTCCATGCGGACAAATGGGTTGCTCCTCCGGGCCGTGGTAACGGGCAACACACTAATGATCTTGACAAGCACTATTCTTAGTCGAGATCTTGAGGGGACTATTAAGTACTATGCCTGTGGTACACGACGTTGGACTGTGTATAACTACACAATGTTTTGGACTGTGGGCTACAGACACAACGTTTGACAGTGCAATAGTTTGGTTGGGCAGCCATAAAGTATTTTTAGTTTCTTTTCGGATTATTCTCTCAGATATCTGTGTTTAGCTCCATGGAGTAGGAACGAGTCAGTGTGTGTATCATTCATCATCTGCATTTTTAATGTTCGTGCATTATCTGCATTTTATTATTTATCATAATTTGTGATAAATTGTATGATTAAATGTTTTATTATACTATGCATGATATTATTGTATGTGTTATTTATATATATATCACTTGTTATCTTGTACATGATGTATTGGTATATACTGTTGTGATAACTATTTTGTACTATCGTTTTCTTTATTGCTATGCGGGTAGTGATGTAGATTGTCTCACCTCTCTATATGTTTTCTCGATATTACTATATTGTTTCCGTAAAGAGTTTGAGGTAGAGGAGGATCAGCCTCTTGAGGTACAGTACCCTGACGAGCAACAGTCGGGCGACTTACACGAGGAGGAGGAGCCGGTTGATTACGCTGATCGTCAAGACTGATCTTGAGATCATAGCACTGCCAGGATTCTTCGGGTTCGTGAAACTAGAGTTTCACGGGGGTTCCGAGGCGTGGCGTATGCATGCGGACCGAGGGACAGTAGCTTATGTGGGACGATTGACTGTGTCCCTATGTAGAGAGTATGACGGAGAGGTCATATTCACTACTATGCTTTATTTACATTTAGAGTTACCTTTGACCATTAGGCGTTATTGGCAAGGAGTTTTCCATGCGCCTAGTGAGCTTAGTAGCGAGTCGACAGCTCGGACTCGTGTCCGTAGTGCTATGAGATCTCATAGATGTGATCTTTTTGATGGTTATTCTGGAGGTGATGGACGATGATTCATCAGAGAGTTTGATATCTACCAAGATGCACTTGGGCAGTACTATGTTTTAGCTTTGTGTCAACTTTTTATTGTTTTATCAAATACATGTAGTTGTAAATTATGTTTGTACTAAAAGAGAATCATATGTATATTATGGTGAGTTTATGTTTGTTATATCTTGTGTTTCATGTTATTTTATTTAATGTTATAATTATAAAAAGAAAAAAAAAATATTCCGTAAATATTATATAAGTATCAAATGTTTTACAACTTGGGTAAAGTTTTATTTTTATTTTATTTCATTGCATTCATAAATGTGGCATCCCCACAAGGGTGTTATAAGTGACCTAGATGGGATTTGTCACTCCTACATAACAGGAGCGATATCTTCGGGCCCCCTGATTGAGTGAGACTGTGAAATGCATGAGCATGCTCAAATGAGTCAATATGAGATATTGATTTCGTTTGTTGTTACAAAGTCTACTCGAGTATCAGGAAATGAATGATTGGACTATACAAGGGTGATGCATTCTATGCCTTGTGTTCAATCTAGATATCTTGATAAAGGGACTAAACAACACAGAAACATTAGTCACGAAAAGGTTATGTCAAATCACTGACATTCTTATTACTTGGGCAGCAGCGATGTGTTGCTAGATACCGCTCACTGCTTGTAATATTAAAATGATATTTTAATATTACTGCCAATGTAATAAGAACTTGCAGGGTCACACACATAGAGCAGACTAAAATTTGAGCAATGGATCAAGTTGGACTCAGATTCAAATATGGGCTAGACTCATAACAGATGGGTCTAGGGTTGCACAGCTTACCTCGCTGCTGCTCACACTCACTTAAGGCAGTCACTATCATAAATAGTACTACTAAGGGGCTGCTAAAATATACAATTTCAGAACCCTAGCCGCACCTATAGAAAAAATGAGTGAGAGAGTGACAGGTTTCTTTTCTTCTCTTCGCAGCTAACATTGTGTGAGAGAAGTGAGGCTCTTCTTTGGGAACGTTGCATGTTCGTGAGTCTGTTCGTGTGGATACTGCAGAGACATCATTTCTATTACGGTGTTGGTGTTTCACGCCCTTCCTTTTGATCATGCTTCAAGAGGTAAATCATTTAAAAACTCAGATTATGGCTTTTTCACATGTATCCTCGGTGGGAATCCATTTTTTTCGTTGCGTGATGTATCCGCAATTCCCAACAGTGGTATCAGAGCATCTTGCGAAACCATGATTCAGTTTTTTGTTTTCGTTTACATGAGATAACATGTTTTCTGTTCTTGTTTTTGACAAAAGATATGATCTTTAATATGTTATTTCTGAAAACCGTATGAAACCCTTTGTGAAAACATCTCAGTAAACCACAAGAATAGGTTGCTAAACACTAAGATCGAGTGTCCAATCCATCTCGGAATGGAAAAGGCAACAAATACAAGTTTAAAATGAAATCATTAGGATTGAGCATTGGACTCATCTCGGTAAAGGGAGTAGACAATGAAAAATAGAACATTCAAAAAAGGAAACTTTTTATTATTCATACTCCATACATTGTCAACTTTACAAGAAGTGTAATGCCCTAATACTTATACCATAGTATATTCGCAATATACATGAGTAAACAGAGTTAGGCGCATCACTTCTAACTTAAAAACATCATTCTAGATTCATAATAAGCATATTTGTTATTATAAAGAGTCATAAGGGAAAGAAAAGTCATATATATAAAGTTTATACATTGTATGTACAAACTAAGCCTCAAAAGGGTATAAGTACAATACATAAAATAAACTTATACAACCCAAGGCAAATACTACAATATTCAAGCATTGGACAAAAGCAAATAAAACTATTCTAGTCTATCTGCTTCTTTCTCTTCCCCTTGGGAGAATCTTGACTTGGATTTATCATGGAAATAACAACTATGGTGAGAATTCACAATTCTCAGTAGTAATAACATATGCTTGAGCAACATAACAGCTAAACTCACTATCACTTGAGCAAATACACAGCCTGTTTGTGTAAATTTCTGTCACAATTCTATAATCTTTATCCATCTTTTCAATGATAAAACAATTGTCCATATAATTATAATGTATATGTTAATACCTTTAGGATGTCTAATGCATTGGCTATGCAATGTTATATGTTAATGTCCATGAGTTTCATGTTCCTTGACAAAGTGTTTTTCTCACTCCTTTGTCTGGCAAAGTGTTTTCCTCACTTCTTTGCCCTTAGTAGAGTGCTTGTCTCACTCCTCTATTTTTGATAGAGTGCTTTACTCACTCCTCTGTCATGACAAGGTGTTTTTCTCACCCCCTTGTCTATTGATAATTTGTGTACATAATTTATCAACTCATATGGCTCAATTTCTACCATGTGAAGGACTAACTTATAGTAACCATTTCATATAAGCTCAACTTTAACATATAAAGGAGTAAAACATGTTTGTAGCACACTTTATGAATATCACAAGCATACAAGTCAAAATTCAACCCACTTCTTAAGTGAACCTCAACATAATTTCACCATTCACAAGTGGATAAAACACATAAGACCATCACTATTCAAGTGAACTAAGTGTGCATTGTAACCATTACTACATTTTCCCATCATTTCATCATTTCTTCACTGAACTAGGCACACATACAACTAATATTTCTCAAATATAGTGTTGTACCATGTCATTCTTTTTCACAAATATACTAGACGAGAATTAACATCATAAATTACTTTAATTAAGACATTAATCTCCAATAGACAACATTAACATGTGATACAATTAGGTTCGTAAAGCAAAAAACTTTGTTTTCCTAAAATAAGGTACTGATCATGGTAATCGATTACCACGAGTTAAATCTCAAAACAAAAGCTTGGTAATCGATCACCAACTCATGTAATTGATTACCATTTAAAAATTTATAAGTTAGAGGCATAGTAACTGATTACCAGTTTGTGGTAATCATTACCACATAAAATCTTATTTTCCAGAACGATGGTAATTGATTACCTTCTTGTGGTAATCGATTACTGTAACACCCCAAAAATTATTTATTTCATCATAGATAATCATTTTATAATATTTATGATTTTTAGAAATTTTTTTAAAATTTTCTAGAAACGTCGAATATTTTAATAAATTCTTCGTTTTGCATGCACACTGAGCAGAGTCAGTGAAACACCCTGGAAATTATTTGTTTTGTGATGAATAGTCATTTTTTAATATTTGTGATTTTTGAGAATTTTTCTAGATTTTTCTAGAAACGTCGAATATTTTAGTATATTTCTCGTTTTACATGCACACTAAGCGGAGCCGGGAAGACGAAATGTTTCCCTGAGGCCGATAAACCTTGAACTGTGGATGTGTTGACGGGGAATCTTACTAAACTTTAGGTCGGGCATAGTTTACGAGGTTTATATTGTTTGAGGTTTTATCTAATAAATGAAATCTCTATACACACTGTTAATTAAAATTTTGTGGTACGTTCTACTATTCATTAAATAATTAATACTGGCATTGTGCACTGTAACAATTATCTGTTGGTGTATGCCCTAGAGGCCAATACATTTTCTATATTTACATACATTCTATTATGCTATTTTATATATGAGGCATTTCATTTATTGTATTCTTTTTTTATAAACATAATAAAGTCCTTAGAATAGTAAGTTTGATGCCATAGGATATCAAGTGGATGACTTGATCGTGAGATCCTTTTTGGTTACAACACTATTCTTAAATGTCACTAGTCAAGTATTATTGTTAATTAGGACAACAATAATACATTGAGACTAGTATATGAATAGACTGATGACCATATCTCACGGGTCATGGATATGAGATATCAAGTCTTCACATGAGTACATATTAGAGTAATGATGTACTGGACTGACCCACCATGAGAACACTACATGGATCGTTATGTGAGTGTCATAAGTGATTCTCATAGTGACAATGGTGTCTGTGGTCCTTTGACCTGAACTCACTACGATTCCAACATAAGGAGTTGTGTGTTTTAATGTCATCAAATGTCATCTATAACAAGGTGATTATAAAGTTGGTTATTGGACATACCGTGAATCATTCAGAGGGATGTGAGTAACCTAGATGGGATTTGTTACTCCTACATAACAGGAACGATATCTTTAAGCCCCCTGATTGAGTAAGACTGCGAAATGCATGGCCATGCTCAAATGAGTCAATATGAGATATTGATCTCATTTGTTGTTACAAAGTCTACTCGAGTATTAGGAAACGAAAGATTGGACTATACAATGGTGACGCATTTCATGCCTTATGTTCAATCTAGATATCTTGACAAAGAGACTAAACGACACGGAAACATTGGTCACAGAAAGGTTATGTCAAATCACTGACATTCTTATTACTTGGATAGCAACGATATGTTGCTAGATACCGCTCACTGCTTGTAATATTAAAATGAGATTTTAGTATTACTACCAACGTAATAAGAACCTGCAGGGTCACACACATAGAGCAGACTAAAATTGGAGCAATGGATCTAAGTTGGACTCAGATTCAAATATGGGTCAAACTCATAACAGATGGATCTAGGGTTGCACAGCTTACCTTGCTGCTGCTCACACTCATTTAAGGCAGTCACTATTATAAATAGTACTGCTAAGGGGCTGCTAAGATATACAAATTCAGAACCTTAGCCGCACTTACAAAAAAGTGAGTGAGAGAGCGACAGGTTTCTTCTCTTCTCTTTGCAGCTAGCACTGTGTGAGAGATGTGAGGCTCCTTTTTGCGGACGTTGGACATTCGTGAGTTTGTTCGTGTGGATACTGCAGAGAGATTGTTTCTATTACCGTGTTGGTAATTCACGTCCTTCCTTTTGATCATGCTTCAAGAGGTAAATAATTTAAAAAACTCAGATTATGACTTTTCACATGGATCCTCAGTGGGGATCCCTGTTTTTCCGCTGCGTGATGTAACCGCAATTCCCAACATTATCCATTGGGTAATAGCTTGTAGTAAAATCCTAATTACCCTATTATTTTAACTATTAAATCATGTTATCTTATCTAACTGCAATCTCCTTTATGTCTAATCACATCTCCTTTATTGAAAAAGCTCCCAAGCTTCTCAGAAAAGCTTCATCCTCTCTCTCTTCCCCCCACACCCACATGGCTGCTGCACACTCTTGGAGCCAAATTTATGCTTCATTTAATTATTTCATATTATCTAAATTCAAAAGAAAACCTAAAAGCATCTTTCACTTTTCTATTCACTTCTCTCTCTACCTTCATCTTCTTCTCAAGTTCTCCTCCTTCTCTCTAGCCACACCCACACAGCCAACCCTCCCTCAAGCTCTCAACCATCACAAAAATTTCAACCAAATACATTTTCTTAATCTCCTTCATCATCTAAACACATCTCTAGTTAGTGATTTCTTGAAAAGGTTCCATTTTCACCATCTTCTTCTTCTTGCCTCAAGTTTGAAGCTTTAGGGTAAGGTTCTTAGTTCCTCACCCTTTTCTCTTCATTTTCGTATTCAAGGTCTTCTTTATGACCATTGATCCATTCTTTTTCAAGTCTTCTTGTTGATTTAATGAAGTTGTAATTTTTAGGGTTCTTGGAGGTGTGAATCCGAAAATTGCAAGGAGCTTCAAGGGAGTTCCATTGCTTGTTTTCTTCTCTTTGGTAAGAGGAAGATACTCCTCCTCAACCTCTATTGGTAGTAAGGAACCTTGTTTTATGATTGGTTGTGAGAAACCTTAGTAGGGTTACTCTCTTTGTTTGTATGATTTGTATGATTACATATTATTTTTAATTTGTTTAAGTTATTTGATTAATTGGTTATGTATATTGATATACTTGGATGGATTGGAAAACTTAAAATGGAAGGAAATGACCTAGATTCCCTCTAGGAGGCTCACGGTTTTGGGGCCCAAAATTAGGGTTCTTGATGAAAAATCATAACAAGTGGAAGACATAGCTAACCAAGTGTACAATATGTAATTAATGGAATGGAATTTGGAATCCTAAAACTTAGAGAGGCTCACGGCCTCTATGGCTAATAATGGCCTAATCATGTGACTTCGTACAACTATGACCTCTAATTAATCAAGTGATTAAGTAAGTGGATTATGTGATGGAAGGAAATTAATTAGGTAACCAAATAGAACTCTTTGAACTTTAAGAACAAATAAGGATGTGTGAGACTTGGTAAGACTTAGAAATAATTCTTTAAGTGAGCATGACTAAGTTTAAAAGTAAGGAACTCAATAATGAAATGAACCCATCTAGGAAAGAATCTCATAAGAATCACTAAATCAAAGTGAAACTTAATTAATTTGGGCAATTAGAAATTAATTTAGGATTTCATAAAATGGAAAGAATCAAGAATAGAGTTTTATCCAAAGACTTCGAATAATTAAAGAAGAAAAAAAAAGAGTGTTAGTAAGGGTGCCTAATAATTCCATAATGTACTAAAAGCGTAATGCATAATTGGAGAACTTAATACTATTCAATACGGGTCCAAATGTGGGACCAAGAACATGAAGATGTTTATCTTATTCAAGTTGTGGCATGTTGTGAAAGTATATTATTGATGAATATACATAATATATGCATTGAGTCATCATGTATTGTGAAAGTCCATTGGACTGTTGTTAAGGTCGTGTTGCCTAGGAGATTGAACACACCTTAGTGCAGGTGCGAGTAGACTAGTGTAGGTCATATTGTTGACCCTGGGGACATCGAGGTGCGGGTACCTCACAATGGACAGTTAGTAGCTTTTCTGTCCGTGGGGCAGACCGATGCAAATGCACCGATGATCCGGATCGAGACACTGTCCTATATTGTGATCTAGTGTAGAATGTCTGTACAATGCCTTGATGTGCATGTGGATAAACTAATGAGTTATAGCACTTTGGCCACGGCAACCGAGTTGCAAACATGTCTCCTGATCTTTCTCTCTGACTGTTTATGTCTAGCTCCATAGAATAGGATTTTGGTGTTGTACGCATGTGCATAGTGAGTCCACACATTATCTGGCATCTAATTCTTATGATAATTTGAAACTGTCACTTTAATGATGTACAATTGCATGGAACTGCTTAATTATTTATTGCTGTTATTTAATGTTTATTATTATTACCTCTTGAGATGCTATGTGGGCGTTTTGTACCATTTTGTTTCTCTACTGCCATAATTGGTAATGATGGTAGGATGTCTTACCTTTTTCCTGTGTTTCCATTATTTCTGCCCGTTTATAAATATGTTTCATTGAAGACGTCGGCAAGGAGGGTGAAGCTCACGAATTCCCTGGCTTCTGGCCCGACCACGACTAGCATATGCTTTTGGATCATGGCGGCACGCCCACGTGGAATTTTAGGCTATGTGCATTTGACCTTCCTCGGAGGGCCAGACTGTTGGCACATCAACCTAAATTCTAATCGCTGTGTCTACGAGGGGGACGTGTCGATTTCGTTTGCTTGGGGGCGTCATGATCCGCCCATCTTCACTTGCAGCATCAGTTTACATTTAGAGTTCTACTTGCCCATCAAGGAGATGTGGGGTGATCGTTATTACAACCCATAAGAGGATTTTTTCATTTCCACTGCTCGAGCCCCGGCCCGTATTCGGTGGCTCCTATGTAGGTCTCTTCTGATGAGGAAGACCTTGAGGAGGAACCCGAGGAGGATCCTAGCACGGTTCCTTCTCCTCTTAGGGACTGATACTATCGATAGCTACTGATGGCTATCAGTGTTCATTTTGGGAGCCTAATGTGTCATTATTTTAGTGGGCTGTATATTTATGATCTCTTGGGGCATATATGTATAATTTTGCTTTTTGTATATCAGGCGTTGTAATCAAATAAGTTTATTATAATGATATATCATTATATATGTAAGTTGATCTGATGTATGTTTTACTTCTATCTTACTCTTTCTTGCAATCATGTCGTGTCACTATATTTCATTAATTATAACAAAAAAAATAAACAATACTCGCTAATTTAATCACACAATTACAACCAAGTAAATTTATATTCATACAACAAACTAGGTCTTAACTTTATTTTTATTTTTTTGCATTGTAAATGACAATGTGACGTTCCCTCTCAAAAAAGGGGCGTTAAGAAAGAGATATAGCTCTCAACATGCCCATAAAAAAGGAATAAGTGATAACCCCACTGCAAGCATTTCGTATTTATAATGGGAGCCATGTGCTCTGTTTGGCTTCCAAAAAGGCAAACTAACTGCATGTTCAAAACCACGTTTAATTGGTCCTCCCCTGTGATTAGTCACATGGGTAGCGAGCAGTTGGGAAATGGAGTAGAAAACTGTTATCCTCATTAAAGCAATTTTAATTCCCAATAAATTCAAAGCGGTGGTTCCTAAGTAAGCATAGACTGCTACAAATCGTAGAAGTAAAGGCTGCTAAAAGGACATCAAACCCCTAAGAATAATAAAGTCATTACTCTCCTTCAGGAAACACTCAAAAAACCCCACGTACTACACTTGGGGGTAACCTATTACATACCCCGAATAGCGGAATGATGACATAAGCAGAGTAATCCAACTCAGATCTCGACCTTACTCATTAACATCGAGAAGTGTACAAAGACACATTATGGACCTCAACCCTTCAAAAAAAATATTGTGAGATCCGATATTAACACTATGACTAGGATCCCTTTGTCCATTGTATATCGTGTACTCCTATCAAATTCGGATACCTTGACACTTAGTTGTCCTATCTAAGCACCAAGCTAGGGTCAACTATTTTGGACAGTGATTCGGGATACTAATCCCATGGGTCAACTCGGCACACATCCAGTCGAAGCCTGCTGTTCACACCCCAACGGGAATTCAATCGTGGTGCACTATTGAGATCCCAACACAATGCATGCTGGACCACGACATTGAGTACCTGAAACATTATTGTGAGATTAACGCAATGGATGAATCCCACAATTATCTATAACTGTCAATCGTGATCTTGCATAATAATAACACCCATAACTATCTTTGACTGTTCATAACTTCAGTATCAACATTCTAATTTTATAGGGATCCTCTGTAGCAATCAAGGGAACATGTTTCCCTATTCACCCTCTATAAATATCAGGCTCGATCACCTTCAATAGGTAACTATTGCTCTTTTACTTAAACCCTACTTGTGCACAGCTTGACTTGAGCATTGAAGTGCCTTTGTAGGTACCAACCACCCTTATTTCAACATACTTCACTACTGCTCAAGGAGGAAAATACTTGTACATGCCTATTCAAGTATACATCAATATTCACTACTGAACAAGAAACATGTACAAATGTATTCAACAAAAAGAAAACATGTATACATGTTTATAAAAACACGTAGTTTAACCTAGAGTGAGTATCCTCCATTTAGGAAAATATTTTGATTGAGTATTTTGGAGGTAATTCTCTAGATAAACCTCTCTTTTTCAGGATCCCAAATATAAGAGTACAGAAGTAACATATACTTATAAAATTTTAAAATATATATATATTTAACCTATGAAATTCAATAATCTTACATGTCACATAGATTACTATTATGAATTATATTTCATGGATACTAATGAAAAAGTTATATTTATATTTTTATATGCATTAAATTATTAAATTCCTTTGAATTAAACAAACACAATTAATTCTTAAGTATTTTATAATTATGTGAAAATCATCAATGGAATATTTTGTTTTCTTCAAAAGTATTTATTTATTTGTAATCTTTTTGGTCAGTAAGTTTTCATTAATGAGTTCAAATTAATAAACATTTTCTGGTTACCAATCTATTCTTCAATTTTTTTTTAAATTGTATTTTAACTTTATGTTTATAATTAATGCTTTTCAAAAAAATTTAAATTTAATAAAAAATAACTAACTACAATTTCATGACAATGTAAGAGTTCCACAAAGTTGCAAAAAGATTCACTTTTCTTTCTTATTTTTTTTCCTTGATCAAATGCATTGAATTTGAAAACTCGAACCAAGTTTTCTCATTTTCCTTTTTATTGGTGTTATGAGTACCACACTGAGTAAACAAAGAAGTTTAATATGGTACTTAGGCCATGAAACTCTTCCACCTAAGTCTTTTGGGTTGGACTCTTCTTATAAGTTATAACAATTAGTACTTTTCTTAAGAGTTGGGTTTCAGAAAGAACTTTCTATAAGTTAGATTAAGGTTTAATAGTAAGAGTACGTTATACTGATACATGAGTAAACTTACCTTCGATGTCGTTGATGTCAACTGATAGACTTAAATCATAACAATTTTAGACGACTCGACACATCAGCGAGAAGATAGACTTGCATTCTAGGAGCTATATATGACCTTAACCCTCAATCATTGCCCAGCAATTTCATAATAACCTAGTTAAGCATTACTAGCTCCAATTGTAATTTATCTCTAACTTGATTAATACTTGTCATTTCCTAAAGCCTCTGAACGGTACATGCGCTACTGTCAAAAAGAAATTAAAAAGAAAAAAATTTCCATTAGGCTAAGCAACATTGGTAGTCTTCACCTGATTCTTAATTAGTTTGTAATTAGTATAATTATTCTAGACCGTGATCTGGACCACAGTTAGTGGACTAACCCGGTATGCATATCATCAGAATCTGCCATGAACATCCCAGCAAAGCACTAGACATTATCAATACATCAGTACCACATATATCGAACTGTGGCATTGGGTAAGTGCATCATGATCGCAAGATTTATGCAGAGGATAAATCCCAAAATATCTGTAACTGCCAATCATGATCTTACAAAATTATAGCACCCGTAACTGCCTCAGGCTGCTCATAATTGCAGTATTAATGTTTTTATTTTATCAGGATTTCCTGCTACAATTAAGAGAGACCAAACCTTAATTGCACTCTATAAATACAAGGCTCAATCACCTTCTAAAGTAACTTATTGCTTATAGATAACCCTACTTGTGCACATCCTGACTTGAGCATTGGAGTCTATTTGCATGTACCAACCCCCCTGGTTTCAACACACTCTACTACTACTACGCAAGGAAGAAACCACTAGTTCGTGCCTATCCAGGTATGCGTCAATATCCACTACTAAACATTGGCACCGTTTCTGAGAGAACAAAAAACTTCTATTCCCACCATCATTATCATCATCATGGAGAAGACAAGCTCTAGCAAAAAATCCCAAATCTGGTTGTGTTGTGTTGGCCACTCACTCTGAACCATGTTTGGCCTCCTTCACATTGATCCAGATGAGACCGAGTGACCAACATTTGTCTTCTTCTTTGCAAAAAGTTATGCACATGTAGCTATGGTAGAGCAAGCTCTGCTACCAGCAACCCACGAGCAGGGGCCGAAATAGCCACGACCATAACCCAACACATCCACCGGCTAGCTACTGCAATGATCAGCTTCTGCCACCACGACCCATCCTCAGAATCCAAACTTTGATAGTGAGGTCTAAAAATGGCAAGTTGCAGGGGCCCATCGTGCCACATCATCCTTCACCCACAAGATGCAGATATAGAAATTGACAAAGTGGGGTTTGATGGTGTTGGTGGCACGTGGAGATCGTGGGTTGTGGTAGAGGCAAAATTGCAGGCCCCTCTGTAGCACCATAATACAATTATCTCAATGTAACTTGGATATTTACAGATAAATAGCATCAAGCCTGTTATTACTAGTCATACATAAAACACAAATCCATAATAACCTATAAAGTCATTATAGAAAGTCTTATGAAATGCAGAAACATGCATACGTATATATATGCAACAATAGCCTCTCAAGGGCATAAAGTAGTACATAACTCCGATTACGTTACAAAACAAATATAATTAAACACAAGTTATGAACTAAAACAATAAAACTAGAGCTACAATAGTCATTTAGCTTCTTTTCCTTCTTTTTCTTTGAAGAGCCTTCAGTTGGATTTATATGGCAACACAACGGGGTGAGAATCAACAATTCTCAGTATGAGTAAACCAAAACTAGTCATATATAACATAATAAACATAATCTTAACATATGCAATATAAGATATGTATAAAGCTTTACAAGGTTTAACTTTAAACTAAAGAAACCAAGTTTACTTACATTCATATATACACACATACATGCTCAGCTCATTTAAGAACTAAGATGTTTTACTAAGAGTCTTTGGTTTATTGTATTATCCTATAGTAGGGAGAGGGAAAGTTCATCAACGCATTACTCGTAACCCTAGCACTATCAAGAAGCTAGGGCTAAGTCCAAGTTTAAAGAACCTTTTTGGACTTTCTCATTTATCTCTTTTGGCCAAACAATGATTTACATCATTTAAGGCTCCACACGTAAGAAAAATACTACTATTTCATCCTAGCATACATGTATTTCATACACCACATCATCACTCATTACGTCTTCAGTAATATTCATGTAACACGAAGTTACCTAAGGTGCGAGACACTTACCTAGGCAGTCCATTGCTCTTGGTTGCTCTAAGGTTCATATATTTCTTATGCTTACTAGATGGTCATTTCCCTTTTTAATTACCCCTAGTAGTACCTTAACATGCGCTAAAAAGCATGTATAATGGGTCCAAGCAAGTAGGAAACCCTATTTCAACAAGATAAAAATCTTGTAAAATTTTGTTCTAGGTGCTCAGGCGTTAGTCGGGCATTCAAGTGCTTTGGGATCTACGCTCAGGTGCTTTGGGCATGAATGAAGAAGAAAAATCTCTGGTCATTGGGCGCTCAAGCTCCCAATGCTAGCACTCAAGTGCCAGCACACTAGAACGTATGCCTTGATTTGCTGGGCATTGGGTGCTCAACTCCTAGCGCCTAGGCGCCCACACATCAGAATTGATTCTACAAATAGTTTCTACAGAATTGGTTTTCGAAACCAAATCACTAATCAAGTTTATGGATTCTAAGTACAATCTAATCCTAAACATGATCTATAAACATGATAGAATCATCAAATACTAACTTAATCCATTTAACATAGATTAATGAGCAAGGATTCAACCAATAAAACCCATTCTCTAACTTTGAAGAATATGGAAGAACATAGACATAACGAAGTCCTAACTCACAACCAAGCATTAAACATACCAAAATCAAGCCCCATCAAGTTCACAAACAAGAATCAAGCATGAAAAACCATAAACAACAATCGAACCAATTTCTATTCAACAAGCAACCACTATGTATCAAGTTAAAACAAAAGGAAATATAAAGTTATGAGACAAATCCCCTACCTCTTGTAGTGCAGCTAAACTTCACACCTTGGATTTCCCTTTGGCCTTTCTCTTTTTCTTCTCCTCTTCCTCATTCTTCCTTTCCTCTTCTTTTTTTCTTCTCTCACGCTTTCTATTTCTATTTTCAAATTGAAAGAGTTGTGAATGAGGAGTAAAACAAGATAGGATCTATTGACTTATAAGGCCATTAAGGCCATATACTGGAACTTATATCTCTTAGGAATATTTTGATCTTACCAAAAAAAAAATTCCTATCTTCCGTAGCTCTTAGAATAAATCCTAAGATTCACCAAAATACTCATTACATCATTTACATAAGTTTTCATATTTATGACTCATCAATCTGGTATTAAAACATACAACCTGTGCACTTAAAAATACCAAACTGATTCAGTTTACCTTGAAACTTAAACTATATCATACATAGTTGATTTTGTGACTTAGAAACAAATTCTCCATATTTGTTTCCCTTAAATAAGCAACTTATGCCATTATTTGAGTCATTTTTAGCTATTTTTCACATTCTATGTTGCAGCAAAGTGCCTAAACTAACTCAATTTGTCACAAATTAAACCGACATCTCAAGCAAGTAATATGCTACCAAAGTAACCATATACAAGGCTAATATGTTATAGAGGATATTATATTTCTCCCCTCCTTTTTAAAACTTTGACCCCAAAATTGCTTACCATAAATAAACAACTCTAGGTGATCCTGTTGCATATAGGACTCTAGCTCCCAATTAGCCTCCTCAGTGTCAAAGCCACCCCATATAACCTTCACCAAAGGAATCTACTTACCTCTAACCAATTTGACCCCTCTGTCCACGATCCTTACTGGTTGTATATCATAAAACAAATCATCTCTTAATTATCTAGATTCATGTTCTATGATATGTAAATGATCTGGATTATATTTTCTTAACTAAGACATGTGAAAAACATTATGAAGGTTAGACAAATTGGGAAGAAAGGCTATCTGGTAGGCTATGGGTCCAACTTTCTTTAGAATTTGGTAAGGACTAAGAAAATGAGGATTTAACTTTCGGGTTTTCAAATCTCTACTAATTCCTATTGTAGGAGTAACTCTTAAGAAAACACGCTCTCCCTCATTAAAATCAAGAGGTATCCTTCTCTTGTCAGCATAGCTCTTTTGCCGACTTTGAGCAATAACCAACCTACCCTTAATCATTTTGATTTGCTCTATGGTCTACTTGACCAACTCTAGACCTAGGATGGTTCTCTTACCTACCTCATACTAATATAGAGGTGATCTACACCTCCTTCCGTATAAAGCCTCACATGGCGCCATACCTATGCTAAAGTGGTAGCTATTATTATAGGCAAATTCCACTAACGGTAAGAACTTGTCCCAACTACCTTGTTGTTCTAAAACACATGCTCTAGGCATATCTTCAAGGGTTTAGATAGTTCTCTCTGTTTGCCCATCTGTCTGTGGGTGATAAGTCGTACTAAGGCTCAACTTAGTCCCGAATTCCTTTTGTAAGGTTCCCCAAAATCTAGACGTGAATCTAGGGTCTCTATCTGAAACTATACTTATGGCTCTTTAAAATATAAATGAGCGAATTTATCTAGAGGATAGTTATCTCTAATTGGTATGAAGTGAATAGATTTAGTTAACCTATCCACTATGACCCATATTGTATCATACCCTAGCTGAGCCTTGGGTAAACTCGTTACAAAGTCCATGGAGATCTTATCCCATTTCCACTCAGAGATCCCTAAAGACTGTAAAGGTCCCGTAGGTTTCTTGTAATACCCATAATGACATGTTAGACTTGTGTATGTGTACAAAAGGTAGCATATGACTTGCTTAACATGTATGTTTAAATTTGTGATAAATAGAGTTAGTTTAAGTACTTTGTTGCAACTCCGAAGGTGAAAAGTAGCTTAAAATGACTTATATAATATCATAAATTGCTTAGATGATAGAAATAAATGTGGATAATTTATTTCTAGGTCACAAATGTATGAAACAAGATGTAGTTAAAGTTTCAAGAAAAAACTGAGTTAGTTTGGCACTTTTAGGCATACTAGTTATGCATTTTATGTCGGATTAACTAGCAGTAGATATGAAAAAATAAGATAATGATGAAACAATAATTTTAATGAATCTTAGTATTTATTTCAAAGTTATTGAATGTTAAAAATCTTGATTTAGCTAAATCTAAGTATTTTTAGCAAATCGGGATTTATCAGTGTATGGCCTTAAAGGCCATTTAAGGCCATATAAGTTAAATGATCCTTTGCATTTCCTTATTCATGGTTCTTTGCTCCAAAAACATAAGCAAAAATTGTGAGAGAAGAAAGGAAAGAAGATGAAGGAAAGATCAAGGAAGATGAAGAGAAAAAAAGGAAAGCTAAAGGGAAGGGTAAAGTTTGAGATCCTTCAAAAGCTTGAATCTCCATCTCAGCTGCCAAAGGTAGGGGATTTAGAGTTCTTGCACTTCTATTCTACATTTTCTCCATGAATGTATCTTCGGTGCAAAGTAAGTCAAAATGAGTATTAGATGTGTTTGATGTGTTTTAATAGCTTTGATGTGTTTCAATGGGTGTTTATGACTTGTTCATAGCTTAAGTTTGAGTTAGAAACCTTGAACATCTCATTTAAACCCTTGATGCCCAAAAGAGGGGTTTAGGTCCAAGTATGTGTGATTTGGTGCTTGAATCCAAAATTAGTAGTTTAAGTTAGTGATTGATGATTCCAATGTGTTAATGAACTAAGTAAGGACTTAGGATCACTAAGAAACTATTTTGGAATGGCCCAATCTCATGAAGAAAACCAATAGAATAGTACTGAGTTCTGTAGAATTCTACAGAACCCAGTTTCTGCTATGCATGCTGCAACGAGAGGAAGCCACATCGAGGCATGAGGTTGAATCTGCTACGTGCACTGCAGTGTGGAGAAGGTCACACCGAGGCGTGAGGTGCATCAGTATAGAACCCGAGGGTAGGGCGTCGTGGCATGACAGACATCGTGCTGCGGCGTGAGCCCCTGAACCTCTAAAAAAGTCATTTTTGATGTTTTGATGTTCTTTTCTAGATGGACTTATTTGTATATGTTTCCTAAAATGTGTTAAGACATAAATAGTTATAATTTCAAGAGGGGAATTGCTATCTAGCATGTATGAAAAAATTTTAATCTTTGAGCATTCAAGAGTATTCGTTTGCCTTAGGTAGACATCTAGCACCTTAGGCTACTTTTGTGGTAATGTGTATCACAAAAGAGTAATGAGTGATGATATGGTGTTTTAGATGTATGTTTGAAGTATGTTCTGGTAGTATTGATCTTTGTGGGTATCCTTTGATGTTGTGCACCATCATCTAGGCTAAGGGAGATAATTGGGGAGTCCATAAGGTTCTTTTAAATAAGGATTCAGCCCTAACTTCTCGATAGTGCCAGGATATGTGTAATGTGAGGATGAGCTTTCCCTCTATTTACCACAAGATAATGCACTAAGCTAGCAATCCTAGTTAAACATCTTGGTTCTAAGTTAGACTAAGTTTGTATGATAGAATGCATGTTAAGTTGGAATCTTTAGTTACTAAAGTATAACCTTGCAGATGCTTTAAACATATATCTTATTTAGCATATGTTAAGATTATGTTTATTATGTTATGTATGACTAGTTTTGGTTTACTCATACTGAGAATTGTTGATTTTCACCTCGCTGTGTTGTCATGTAATTCTAGGTGAGAATTGTTCCAAGAACAAGACAAAAAAAGAAGTTAAAGATTAGAATAGTTCTAGTGTTAGTAGTTATGTAATAATTGTTGTACCTTTTTGTACTCCTTTTGTAATGTAAATAATTTTGTAATGATACAAGCCTTTGCTAAGGCTAATGTTGTATATGTATATATGCATTTTTGCAAGAGTTTTATTTTTTTCGCATTTCGTATGACTCTCTATAATGTTTCCAATGAACGTTATGAATATATGATTAGGTTATTATGTATGTAATGACGTTGTAATGTTGTTTATCTCTTTAAATGTTATTTATATTGAGATATCAAGACTAGGATGTTACATTATGATATTAGAACAATTCATCCTATTGAGTTGGGATATGGACTGACTACGCTTAGGCATGTTTATGAGTTCTTTTTTTTTGAATTGTATATTTTTAGTCTCTTGTATGAGATGCTTTGATAGAATTGCATGATTTGCCTTAGGTTGCTCTGTTATTAGCTACTATTACATAGTTACATGATATTGAGACTGCAGCTCAATATATGTTATTTCTGTGTGTACAAGAAATTATGGCACCACTAAGGCGAGCTAGGGGAATAAGGAACTTGACCTTAGAAGGCCTAGATATGGTCGAAGAGTTCATGGTTATGGCTAATGCCATGAGAAAGCAAACAACCGTTATGGCAAGGATACTAAAGAGGATGGAAGAAAATCCACCTCACCAAACTCCACCACCTTGTTGGGAATTACAGATACATCACGCAGCGGAAAAATAGGATTTCCACTAAGGATCCATGTGAAAAAGCCATAATCCAAATTTTAAAATTATTTACCTGTTGGAGCGTGATCAAAGGAAGTGACATGAATCACTAACACTATAACAATGATGACGTCTCTACGGTATCCACACAAACAGACTCACGAACGTCCAAAGTTCGTAAAAGGGAGCCTCACATCTCTCACACAGTGCTAGCTGCGAAGAGAAGAGAAGAAACCTATTACTTTCTCACTCACTTTTCCGTAGGTGCGGCTAGGGTTCTGTAATGTGTGTCTTAGCAGCCCCCTTAGCAGTACTATTTATAATAGTGACTGCCTTAAGTGAGCATGAGCAGTAGCAAGGTAAGTTGTACAATCCTAGACTCATCTGTTATGAGTCTGGCCCACATTTGAATCCGAGTCCAACTTGGATCTATTGCTCCAATTTTAGTCTGCCATATGTGTGTGACCCTGTAGGTTCTCATTACGTTGGCAGTAATATTAAAATCCTATTTTAATATTACAAGAAGTGAGCGGTATCTAGCAACACATCGCTGCTACCCAAGTATTGAGAATGTCAATGATTTGACATAACCTTTTCATGACCAATGTTTTCGTGTTGTTTAGTCCCTTTGTCAAGATATTTAGATTAAACACAAAACATGGAATGCGTCACCCTTGTATAGTCCAATCATTCATTTCCTGACACTCGAGTAGACTTTGTAATAACAAATGAAATCAGTATCTCATATTGACTCATTTAAGCATGGCCATGCATTTTGTAGTCTCACTCAATCAGGGGACCTGAAGATATCGCTCCTGTTATGTAGGAGTGACAAATCCTATCTAGGTCATTCACATCCCTCTGCATGATTTGTGATATGTCCAATAACTAACTTTATAATCACCTTGTTACAGATGACGTTTGATGGCATTAAAACACACAACTCCTCATGTAGGAATCGTAGTGATTTCAGGTCAAAGGACCACAGACACCATTATCACTATGAGAATCGCTTATGACACTCATGTAACGATCCATGGAGCATTCTCATGGCGGGTCAATCTAGTACATCATTACTCTAATATGTACCCATGTGAAAACTTGATATCTCATATCCATGACCCGTCAGATATGGTCATCAGTCTACGCATATACTAGTCTCAATGCATTATTGTTGTCCTAATTAATAATAATACTTGACTAGGGACATTTAAGAATAGTGTTCTAATTTTATCCAGTAGGATCTCACGATCAAGTCAACCATTTGATATCCTACGACATCAAACTTACTATTCTAAGGACTTTATTATGTTTATTAAAAAAGAACACAATAAATGAAATGCTTTATATATTACAATTAGCATAATCGAATGTATGTAAATACAGACAAATATATCAGTCTCTAGGGCATACACCAACACACCTATGCAGCTAGTATAGGAAGTACAACAAGTCAGAAAGAATCAGAACTTCCAAGACTTGACAGCTTTCCGTCATCCAAACCTTCCACCGTTTAGAGGTGAGTACAATACCACTAAGGTTAAGGAGTGGCTCAGTGAGATGGAAAAGATCTTTGATGTAATGGTTTACTTGGAGAAGCAAAAAGTATCATTTGCCTCCTATATGTTGAAAGGAACACTAGTGGAAAAGTACTAAGAGGGCAATGGAAGCCACAAGAACCCGAATGTCATAGGAAGTTTTCAAGATAACCTTTCTAGAGAAGTATTTTCTGCAAACTCTACATGATGATAAGGAAGTGGAGTTTATGCAGTTAGTACAAGGGAGCTTGTCAATGGGCCAGTATGTGGGCAAGTTTGATGAGTTGTCAAAATTCTCTTCATATTTTCGTTATCAACCAGACGAGAAATGGCGATGTTTGAAATTCTAAACTGGCTTAAAAAGTGAGATTAAAAGTATGATGAAACCTATTGAGATCAAGGATTTTCCTTCTCTAGTCAACAAATGTAGGATTATGGAGTCAAATGCTCACAGCCCTCAATCAGATGAAAGGGCATAAGACAACCCGAAGAGAAAATGAGAGGATGATAAAAGTAAACAGGGTACTCCTAAGACAAGCAGCCCGAAAGGAAAAGGCAAGAAGGGGTCTAAGGTGCCTCAGTGCACTAAATGTGGGAAGACACGTGGAGCTAAACCATGTTTGGCAGGCCATTCTGTGTGTTACACCTGTGAGAAGTCAAGACATTTTTCTAGAGATTGTCCTATGAAGAAGGAAAAGGTGTCTACCTCAAAGCCGCTAGCCAAGGGATGAGTTTACACTATAAGTGGAACAGAAGTGGATAAGTTTTTTGACCTCATCCAAGGTAAAGACATAATTCTTAATTATCTTTTAAATGTCATGTATGATTTAGGAGCATCGCACTGCTTTGTTTCTTATGATTGTGTAAAGATATTGGATTTACCTATGTCAAAGTTACTATATGACCTGTCTGTTTCCACACCCACTGGTAAACTAGTCATAACTTCAAAAGTATATCTTAACTATTATATAAGGATTGAGGATAGAGTTTTCTTTGTAAATATTATCGGTTTACCCCTTGTAGACATAGATGTCATTCTTGGTATGGATTGATTGTTGTCAAATTATGTGATCTTAAACTGTTCAGATAATATTCTAGTTTTTCTGTCTGATACACCTACCAGAGTTGTTTCTTCTGAATCTTTCTATCTCAATGCTAATCAGGTCAATCATTGTTTGGTAGAAGGAGCTCTAAGATATATTCTTCTTTCCTCATTAGATGTAGAGGTTGAGGAAAATCTAGATAATATACTTGTGGTAAGGAAATACCCTAAGGTGTTTCCGAGTGACGTAGCAGAGTTGCCACTGGAGAGAGAAATAGAGTTTACTATAGATTTAGTATCGGGTACAGGACCTATATCTATAGCACCTTATAGAATGGCACCTCTAGAGTTTGAAGAACTCAAGAAATAATTAGAGGATTTGTTGGACAAGCAATTCATAAGGCCTAGTGTTTCTCTGTGGGGAGCACCAGTATTACTAGTGAAGAAGAAAGATGGTACCATGAGGTTATGTGTTGATTATAGGCAATTGAACAAGGTAACCATCAAGAATAAGTATCATTTGCCTATAATAGATTATCTGATGGATCAATTAAGAGGAGCTTCAATGTTTTCCAAGATTGATCTAAGATTTAGGTATCATCAAATCAGAGTTAAGGAAGATAATATCCCTAAGACCACTTTTAGAACTAGGTATGAGCATTATAAGTATCTTGTGATGTCCTTTGGGTTTACGAATGCTCTAGTAGTGTTTATGGATTACATGAACAGAGTTTTTAGACCTTACCTAGATAAGTTTGTGGTAGTGTTTATTGATGACATCCTTATCTATTCAAAGACAAAGGAAGAACATGAGCAATATGTCAGGATAGTTTTAGACATCCTTAAAGAAAAGAAATTATTTGCCAAGTTGTTCAAGTGTGAGTTTTGGCTAACAGAAGTTTAGTTTTTGGGCCATGTTATTTCTAAAGGAGGAATCTCAATAGACCCTAGTAAAGTGGAAGCAGTGTTACAGTGGGAGAGACTCACCACTATAACCGAGATAAGGAGCTTTATAGGCCTGACTGGGTATTATAGAAGCTTAATCAAGAGTTTTTCTCAGTTAGCATTGCCTTTGACTAAGATGACTAGAAAGGGTAGTACTTTTGAGTGGACTCAAGACTGCGAGAATAGTTTTCAAGAGTTAAAGAAGAGGTTGACTACTAAACCAGTGTTGGTAATTCTGGATCCCCATGAGGACTTTGAAGTATTCTGTGATGCTTCGAATATGGGACTAGGGTGTGTTCTGATGCAAAATAGGAGAGTAGTTGTCTATGCATCAAGGCAGTTAACGCCACATGCAGAGAACTACCCTACGTATGATTTGGAATTAGCATCTATAGTGTTTGCCTTAAAGATTTAGAGGCATTATCTCTATGGAGTTCAGTTTGAGGTGTTCAGCGATCATAAGAATTTAAAGTACTTGTTTGATCAAAAGGAGCTGAACATGAGGCAAAGAAAATGGATGGAATTCTTAAAAGACTATGACTTTGAGTTAAAGTATCATCTAGGTAAAGCCAATGTAGTGGCTAATGCACTAAGTAGGAAGTCTCTACATGTGTCCCGAATAATGGTCCAAGAGAATGAACTTTTTAAGAGTTTCAGAGATTTGAGTCTAGTTGTGACTACGTTGTCACATAGTCTCTTTGTGAGTAAGGTGGACATAGTAAATGACTTAAGGATTCAGATTTTAGAAGCTCAAAAAGAGGATGAAACTCTAAGAGACATTAGTGAGCAGATTATTTTAGGAACCCTAGAGGATTTTGACATGACTGATGATGGAATAATAAAGTTTAGAGGCAGTCTTTGTATTCCAATAAAGTCAAAAGTCAAAGAGGGGATCTAGAAGAAGCTCTTAGAAGTAAGTATACCATCCATCACGAAACCACTAAGATGTATCAAGATTTAAGGAAAATGTTTTGGTAGTCTGGAATGAAAAAAGACATAGCAGAATATGTCTCAAGGTGTTTAATTTATCAAGAAGTGAAGATTGAATAGTCTTTGGGAGTCCCTGAGTGGAAATGAGATAAAATTTCTATGGACTTTTTAATAGGTCTACCTAGGGTATAGTCAAGATATGACAAAGTTTGGGTCAGAGTTGATAGATTGACCAAATTTGCCCACTTTTTTTGCCAATGAGAGCTAACTATCCTTTAGAGAAATTAGCTCAGGTATATCTGAAAGAGATAGTTATGTTGCATGGAGTCCCCGTAAGCATAGTTTCAGATAGGGATCCTAGATTCACATCTAGATTCTAGGGAGCCTTGTAAGAGGCGTTCGGAACTAAGTTGAGTCTTAATACAACTTATCACCCACTGACGGATGGGTAAACAGAGAGGAATATCCAAACCCTTGAGGATATGCTTATACCACGTGTTTTAGAACAACAGGGTAGTCAGGATAAGTTATTACCTTTAGTGGAGTTTGCTTATAACAATAGCTACCATTCCAGCATAGGTATGGCACCCTATGAGGCTTTTTATGAAAGAAAGTGTTGATCGTCTCTATGTTGGTATGAAGTAGGTGAGAGAACCATCTTAGGTCTAGAGTTGGTCCAGCAAACCACTGAGCAAATTAAGATGATTAAGGATAGGTTGGTTACTGCTCAAAGTCGGCAAAAGAGCTATGCTGACAAGAGAAAGAGATCTCTTGAGTTTGATGAGGGAGAGCATGTCTTTTTAAGAGTTACTCCTACTACAGGGATTGGTAGAGCATTGAAAACCCAAAAGTTAAATCATTGTTTTCTTGGTCCCTACCAAATTCTGAAGAAAGTTAGACATATAGCCTACCAAATAGCCCTTCCTCCCAGTTTATCTAACTTTCATTTTGTTTTTTATGTGTCTCAGTTGAGAAAGTATAATCTAGATCCTTTGCATATCATAGAACATGAATCTGTACAGTTAAGAGATGATTTGTCTTATGATGTACAATCGGTAAGGATCATGGACAGAGGGTCAAAAAGCTTAAAGGTAAGCAGATTCCTTTGGTGAAGGTTTTATGGGGTAGTAATGACACCGAGGAGGCTACTTAAGAGCTAGAGTCCCACTTACAACAAGACTTTCCAGAGTTGTTCCTTTCAAGTGAGCAATTTTGAAGTCAAAATTTTAAAAAAGAGGTTAGAAATATAATACCCTTAATGACATATTAGACTTGTGTATGTATACAAAAGGTAGCATATGATTTGCTTAACATGTATGTTTAAATTTGTGATAAAATATGGTTAGTTTTAAGCACTTTGTTGTAACTCTAAAGGTGAAAAGTAACTTTAAATGACTCAGATAATAGCATAAATTGCTTAGATGAGGGAAATAAATGTGGATAATTCATTTTTAGGTCACAAATGTATGAAACAAGAAGTAGTTAAAGTTTCAAGGAAAACTGAGTTAGTTTGACATTTTTAGGCATACTGGTTATGCATTTCAGGTTGGATTGACTAGCAACAAATATAAAAAAATAACATAATGATGAAACAACAATTTTAATGAATCTTAATATTTATTTCAAAGTTGTTGGAAGTTGGAAATATTGATTTGGCTAAATCAAAGTTTTTTTAGCATATTGGGATTTATCAGTGTATGACCTTAAAAGGCCATATAAGTTAAATGACCCTTTGCATTTCCTTATTCACGGTTCTTTGCTCCAAAAACAGAAGTAGAAATTGTGAGAGAGGAAAGGAAAGATCTTGGAAGAGGAGGAGAAAAAAAAGAAAGCTAAAGGGAAGGCTAAAGTTTGAGATCCTTCAAAAGTTCGAATCTCCATCTCAGCTGCCAAAGGTAGGGGATTTAGAGTTCTTGCACTTTTATTCTACATTTTCTTCATGAATGCACCTTTGGTACATAGTAAGTCAAAATGAGTATTAGAGGTATTTGATGTGTTTAAATTGTTTGGATGTGTTTCAATGGGTGTTTATGACTTGTTCATAGCTTAAGTTTGGGTTAGAAACTTAGAACATCTCATTTAAACCATTGATGCCCAAAAGAGGGATTTTGGTCAAAGTATGTGTGATTTAGTGCTTGAATAAAAAGTTAATAGTTTAAGTTAGTGATTGATGATTCATATGTGTTAATAAACTAATTAGGGACTTAGGATCACCTAGAAACTATTTTGGAATGGTCAATTCTCATGAAGAAAAATAATAGAATAGTACCTGGTTCTGTAAAATTCTACAAAACCCAGTTTCTGCTATGCACACCGCGGTGTGAGGAGGCCACGCCGAGGCATAAGGTTGAACCTCCTACGTGTATCATGGCAGGGAGAAGGTCATGTCGAGGCATGAAGTGCATCAGTATAGAACTCGAGGGTAGTGCATCACAGCGTGCCAAATGTCCTACCTCGGCGTGAGCCCCTGAACCTCCAAAAATGTGATTTTTGATATTTTGAAGTTCTTTTCTAGATGGAATCATTTGTATATATTTCTTAAAGTGTGGTAAGACACAAATAGGTATAATTTCAAGAAGGAAATTGCTACCTAGCATGTATAAGAAATTTTAAACCTTTAAGCACTCAAGAGTATTAGTTTGCCTTAGGTAGACATCTAGCACCTTGGGCCACTTTTGTGGTAATGTGTATCACTTATGAGTAATGAGTGTTGATGTGGTGTTTTACATGTATGTATGAAGGATATTCTAGTAGTATTGATCATTGTGAGTATCCTTTGATGTTGTGCACCATCATCAAGGCCAAGGGAGATAATTGGGGAGTCCATAAGGTTCTTTTGAACAATGATTCAGCTCTAACTTCTCGATAGTGCTAGGATATGTGTAATATGAGGATGGACTTTCCCTCTATTTACCACAAGATAATGCACTAAGCCAAAAATTCTAGTTAAACATCTTGGTTCTAAGTTAGACTAAGTATGTATGATAGAATGTATGTTAACTTGGTATCTTTAGTTACTAAAGTATAACCTTGTAGATGCTTTAAACATATCTTATTTAGCATGTGTTAAGATTATGTTTATTATGCTATGTATAACTGGTTTTGGTTTACTTATACTGAGAATTGTTGACTCTCACCCTACTATGTTGCCATGTAATTCCAGGTGAGAGTTCTTCCAAGAACAAGACGAAAAAGGAAGTTAAAGATTAGAATAGTTCTAGTCTTAGTAGTTACGTTATAACTATTGTACTTTTTTGTACTCTTTTTGTAACTTAAAGAATTATGTAATACTACAAGCCTTTACTAAGGCTAATGTTGTATATGTATCTATGCACTTTTGCTATGAGTTTTATGTTTTTCACATTTCATATGGCTCTCTATAATGTTTCCAATGAACATTATGTATATATAATCAGGTTATTATGTATGTAGTGACATTGTAATACTGTTTATCTCTTTAAATATTATTTATATCGAGATATCAGGATTAGGATGTTACATTTCTAGTGTTTAATCTTTACCTTTTGGCAAGTTAGACACTGTTCTGGATCGTACCCTGGGCTCTCAATATGTAGTCTAGCCCAATGCACATATGGGCAAAGGTCCAAGGCTCCGCGCCTCCAGCTGGGTCAGCTTAATGTGAGATCCCAATTTTGAATGGTAACAACTTTGCAAGATCCGCATAATGGATGAATCTTGTGATATATCCTAATTTCTAATCATGATCTCATTGCGCTGTAATTGCTATACCAGTGTTATGATAATATAGGGATCGTCTACAATTAAATAAGGAACATATTTTCTCCTACAATTATAATTGGAATGTATCTATTGATCAAGAGAACAGATCAATCCAACCTTTATAAATATCAGGCTAAGTCACCTAAATCAGGGATACGTTCTTTCATAACATAGACCTAATTGGTGCATATCTTAGCTTGAGCGTTGGAGTCCCTTTGCAGGTACCCACCCCTTGGTTCAACACACTTGACTACTGATGTGCATCAAAAGAGTCTACCACTTACGTGCCTGTCTCAGGTACCCTTTGAATCCACTTTAGAACATTGGGGCCGTCTGTGGAAAAAATGAGAAACTTATAATCCCACTCTAATCATGGTGAACATGATACAAAATTCAAGAAAAGACGCTGGCCAAGCCTCCTCAAACTAAAGGCAAGATCAGGCCACTCAGCGCCCTCCTCTTCCTACCCCCCGCCTGTTGCTGAAGCCTCCATTGCGAGAAACCAGGCGCTCTATGCAGAAAACCAACGCGATGGGCATTCTACTTCGGTTTCTGATGAAAGCCCAAACTCACCATGTAGGATTCCTGTACAAGATAGACTTAGAATCCCAGCACAAGGAGGCAACCTAGATTCCTAATAGCGCAGGGTCCCAGTTCATCAGCATTTGGGAATGCCTAATAATGAAACTGGTGATCATGCGTCCCGCTCTCAATGCATAAATCAGTTTCAGGCATCCCAATGTTAATTTCAAGATATGATGCAACAGCATATGGCTATGCTGAATAAGCAATATTAGAGATTGGAAGACATGCAACGTGCCATGTCTGAAAATCGACCCAGACCTCACCGTAATAATGGCAGTCTTAGTGTGGGAATTAATCAGAGAAGGGCACATGTCGACGTATTCGTGCTCAATATCTGAAATGACAACCCAAACCGGGGGTTTGAAGAGCACCCCTTTTTTGATCAATTGACGGCATATCGCATTCCTAGGAATTTTAAATTCCCAGTAAACTTAGAAATTTATGATGGAACCACGGATCCCGAGGAGTACATTAATGCCTAAATTTGTTATGTCGTGTCTTTCCTCTCTCCCTAAAGAAGGGAGCCCTTAAATGGTTCTCAGCCTTACCACGGAGGTCCATGGTTGATTGGCTAAATCTTAAACAACGCTTTTTGCTCCAATACACCACCAGCAAGAAGCAACCTAGGTCTATTGAATCCCTGGCTAAGCTCTGCCAAGGAAGGGATGAGCCCCTCCGTTGTTACGTGAAACATTTTATGATAGCTTACACTAATGTGGAGAATTTCGATGATAGGATAGCCCTTCACTATACCAAAAGTGGTCTTCTAGTTGGTTCTAAGTTCTTTGCTTCTTTGGTCAAAAAGAATTCTGAGAACCTAGGAGAGTTTCAGAGGTGATCCTAGAAATATATGGACCTTGAAGAAGCAACGGTGGATCAGAGGAGGTGGGAGAAAGGTGAACCCTCTCACCAGAAGCCTAACTGTAATTCCTCACAGCCCCGATCTTCCAAGAATAGCCCACCCCGGGCTGGATACTCAGCTTATACTCCACTAAATACCCCATGAGAAATAATCTTGAGAGAAGTGATGAACACGGAGTTTCAGAATATGCGGAGGCCACCCCTATTAAAAAACACAAACAGAAAGACCATTCTAAGCATTGCTCATGGCATAAAGGTTATGGGCACGATATGGAAGACTGTTCTTAACTCCGTGATGCCATCAAATTTCTAATCAAGGCCGGACGACTACAGTAGTATATCCTCCGGGTTCAGAATGAAGAACATTGTGGCAACCATAAAGATGACAAATTTAGTCCACGGCAAAGCCTATCCCCTTACCGCAGAAGGAGGACTCGAAGTCCCAGGAAAAGATCTCGGACTTCACCTCGCCGGGATAACAATGACCGGCAGAAGAGGAACAGGGACGCTCCAGCTGATGAGAATGGTGACTGACGTTCTGAACCAAATAGAATGATTAACACTATTGTTGGTGGTTTTGCTGGTGGAGGGTCATCAAATGGAGCCTAAAAAAAAACCCTGAGGATGGCAGCGTTTATTGTTTCCTATTCTAAACCTAGAATGTAGGCTGCTGAAAGAAAGACACCTTTCATTACTTTTTCGGATAAGGACTACGACAGAATTATCCCAGAACATGATGATTTACTCATCATCTCAGGAGTAATTTCCAGTGCCGAGGTCCGCCAAATCTTTATAGATCAAGGAAGCTCAGTAGATATCATGTTTCTAGATCTCTATCAGAAGCTAGAACTACCATCATTGGATTTGACTCCTCACGATGGGAAACTGATTGGTTTTACAAGTGAGAAGATCACTCTTGTAGGCTACTATGAGACCCACCTGACCTTGGGATCTTCTAAACTTTTCAAGATGGTCAAAGTAAGGTTTTTGGTCGTGGACTGCCCTTCGGTTTACAACATTATCTTAGGTCGTCCTTCACTAAATGCCCTCGATGTCGTGGTCTCCACTATTCATCTCATGATAAAGTTTCTAAATAAGAATAATGAGGTTGTTACTGACAAAGAAGATTAAGTAGCAGTCGGAAAATGTTACAATGAAAGCCTAAAAATTTGTAAAATTCCCAAAAATAGAAAATCTGCCACCCCCAGCCTAGTCTTGGACCAGGTCAACATGCTCATGACTGAACTGGATGTTAGAGAAGAAATCTGTGGTACTAGGCCTCAGCCAGAGGGTGAGTTATTGCCCCTCCAGCTTAGAGCCAAGCCCAAGCCAGATCAAGTCACCAAGATTAGGGCTCATTTAGGGGAAAAAGAAAAATAGTAACTAATAGAACTTTTGTTGAAGAATAAAAACTTTTTTGCTTGGACATCCTCTGATATGCCGGGTCTCGACCCCAACTTCATCTGTCATCATCTGTCCATCAGAGACGGTGTTTAGCTGGTTGCATAGAAGAAAAGAAAGGTCAACCCAGAAAGATAACTGGTTATTAAGGAACAGGTTAAGGAGTTACTAAATGGAAATGCCATCAGGGAAATCTTCTATACCACATGGCTATCCAACGTGGTCTTGGTCAAGAAATCCAATGGGAAGTGGAGAATATGTGTGGATTACATAGATCTGAACAAAGCTTGTCCTAAGCATCCATACCCACTCCTTAATGTGGATAAATTGGTGGATAGTTCCTCAGGTTTCAAGTGGTTGTCATTCATGGATGCGTATTCCAGGTACAATCAAATTCCTATGTATCTCGGAGATGAGGACAAAATCGCCTTCATCACTGACAGGGCGAGCTACTGCTATAGGGTTATGCCCTTTGGTCTGAAAAACGCAGGAGCTATCTATCAAAGGATGATGAATAGAGTCTTTGAAAACCAAGTGGGGAAGATACTAGAAGTCTATATAGATGACATGATATTGAAAATCCCACAAGGCAGATCACATACGACAAACCTTGAAGAAGTTTTTACATAGGTTAGAAAGTATAACACGAGGTTAAACCCAGAGAAATGTTCCTTTAGGGTCCAATTAGGGAAATTCCTGGGTTTTATGCTAACCCACTGCAGAATCGAGGCTAACCCTGACAAATGTCAGGCGGTACTTGACATAAGAAGTCCTCAAAGTGTTAAGGAGGTGTAACAGCTTACAGGTCGCATTGCAGCCCTCACAAGATTCCTTGCCAAAGTAGCCTACAAATCTCTTCTACTATTTAAGCTACTAAAGAAGGGGAAGAATTTCGAATGGACCCAGGAATGTGAGGACGCCTTTGTATTTCTGAAGAACTTGTTATCCTCCCCTCCTGACAAGACTAGATCCCTGTGAGACACTCTACTTATACCTGTTAGTTCATAAGGAAGCAGTGAGCTCTGTGTTAATTCGGGAGACAAGCGCAGGATAGAAACCGATCTACTTTGCGAGCAAGGTTCTACAAGGACCCAAACTTCACTACCAGAAAGTTGAAAAGGTGGTTTTTGCATTAATCATAATGGCTAGAAGACTCTGGCAATACTTTCAATGCCACCCCGTGGTGGTCAGAATGGATCAGCCCATCTACCAGGTATTTCACAAGCCAGATTTATCCAGAAGGATGATTGCCTAGTCAATTGAACACTCTGAATTTGGAATTACCTACCAACCACGACTAGCAATAAAAGCCCATGCATTATCTGATTTCATAGCAAAACTTACATCGAACCCTGGCAACCCAGCAAAAACCCCTTGGACCATCTTTGTGGATGGATCCTCCAATCCCAAAGGGAGTGGTGCTGGGGTAATCTTGGAAAACACAGAAGGATTAACATTAGAACATTCTCTGAAGTTTGAATTTCTAACCTCAAACAACTAGGCTAAATACAAGGCGCGTATCACTGGACTGATAATGGCCAAAGATATGGGGGCAGTCAGGATCATACTCTACAGTGATTTCTAACTTGTGACCTCCCAGATTCGAGGTGAGTATCAAGCTAATGAGCCTCTATTGTAGAGATACCTGGTCAAAGTACAAGAACTTCTTGAGAACTTTGAAGAGACAAAGGTGGAGCACATTCTGAGAGAGCAAAACTCTAGGACAGACCTTCTGTCTACGCTTGCTAGTACCAAGGGCCCCAAAAATAACTGGTCAGTAATCTAAGAAACACTCTCTCAGCCTTCCATCACGGATCATGGCATGTTCCAAGTAGAACTGAAGGATCTATCTTGGATCACCTCTATTATGGAATACTTGCAAACTAGGGTCGCACTCTCAGACCCAAAAGAAGCCTCCAAGTTAGTCAAGACAGCTGTCAGGTATACTATCTATGAAAGGTGGTTATACTGTCATGGTTTCTCATCACCTCTTCTTAAATGCCTTACTCTGAAAGAAACTGAATATGTCCTAGACGAGATTCATGAAGGAAGTTGCGGACATCACTTGGGAGGAAAAGCCCTAGCTCTAAAAGCGCTAAGGCAGGATGTTATTGGCCAACGATGGAAGCTGACTCTCATATGCATATCTGAATCTGTGATAAATGCCAACGCCACTCAGATTATTACCAAGCTCCCTCCGAAGAGCCATCTACAATGTATGTACCTTGGTCTTTCTACAGATGGGGTATGGACATCCTGGGCCCATTTCATTAGGCCCCAAGTCAGTTAAAGTTCTTGGTGGTAGCAGTGAATTATTTTATGAAGTGGATTGAGGCAGAACCTTTGGCCGCGATCACTTCATCATGAATTCAAAAGTTCACTTGGTGCCATATTATCACCATGTTTAGAAATTTGGAGTCCATTGTAACAGACAATGGAACCCAAGTTAAGGATAAAGGCTTTAAAAAGCTACTGGCCAACTTAAAAATAAAATGCCATTGTAGTTCCGTGGACAACCCCAGAACTAATGGACAAGCCGAAGTAACTAACAGGATTATTATGTATGGAATTAAAAGAAGATTAGATGAAACTAAGGGAAATTAGGCCGAGCAACTTGACTATGTTCTCTGGGCCTACCGGACTATACCCCACTCTATAATAGGTGAAACTCCCTTCAAGCTTACATATGGGTGTGAGGCCTTGATTCCAGTAGAGATAGGCAAGCCAAGCTTCCACAACTAGCAATTTTTAGAGGACAGTAACCCCGGTTTGATCAGAGAAAACCTAGATCTCATATAAAAAAGAAGATGTGTGGCTCATATATGCGATATTACCTTTAAGCAAAGGACAGCAGCCATATACAACCAAAAAGTTGTCCTCAGAAAGTTCTAACTAGGTGATTTAGTCCTCAGACGGGCGGATATCGAGGGAAAAATGCCTCCCAATGAAAATTGGCCCCTAATTGGGAAGGCCCCTGCCATATTGTTATCACCACTAGTAAAAGAGCTTACACATTGGAGATGTTGACGGGCACCCCAATCAAGAATTACTAAAATACGGATAAACTTAGGAAATATTATAGCTGGACGCTCATGACAGCCTAGTTCCTTAGTAAATTAATGTTTAATCTGTTCAAATGATGAATCCTATACTCTGTACAGACTTTTTGTCCCCTAATATTATCAATAAAACAGAGTTATTCAGACATTATCTTTCGTACGAAACACATTAATGATCCCAAGTCAAGCGAGATCCCAAATGCCAAAATGTTTTTTGGCATGGGACCTCGGGCAATGCCTTATTTGTAAAAGTATACCTAAGTCCGGCATGTCATATGTTCGAAGAGATGAGCATAGGACCCTAGGACCAATGTTTTAAATGATACCTAAGCCAAAAGGGATTTCAAATGCCCTAGGTAAGGTTTAATAATTATGCCTAAGGCAGAAAGGATGTCATGTGCTAATTTTTCTTGGACATTAAACCCTTAACTAAGGTGTTATATTTTCCTAAATCTTAAGATTCTAAATGTTTGTTAATATGAACCCTGGATTATGGATTAAGGTGTTATATTTGCCTAAATCTTAAGATTCCAAACGTTCGTTATAATGAACCTTGGGTTATGGATTAAGGTATTATTTTTTTCCTAAGTCTGAAACTCCAAAACACTTAGTTATGATAGACATTGGACTATAGACTAAGGCGTTATGTTTACCTAAGTCCAATGGAATGCTATGCACCCATTATAATAGGTGTGCGATCCCGAACCGTAGTCGTACCAATAAGAAAAGTATTTCCTAAGTCTGCATGAGGAAATTGTCATATTCCATTATGGGCGTTGGACACAAAACGGACTGTGGAAGAAAATTAAATTCGTAAGGAAAAGCATGCATCGAAAGCGCAGATTCAATTTAAAAAGCCCCAAATTCGAGGTAATTGTTCTTACAAAAAGACACTAAACCCCACACAAGGGACAAGCAAGAAGGAAAAAAGAAAAATACTCCTAAGGGTCAGGTTCCCCTTCCACCGGAGTCAGAATAGCATCTGGGTTGACCGCAGAATCGCCTTGAGCAAGCTCCTTCGCCCAAACAAGTTAACCATCATGAATGACTTTTTTCGAATTAAGCTCCTCCAGAGCAAGAGTGATGTTAACATTGAAATACTGGATTTAAGCCACGGCATTCTAAAATTGCTCTCTACCAATGTTGCCCAAAATGGTGTCGAGCTCCTCCACTTCTGTTTCCAAAGATATGATTTGAGCTTAGAGGGTGCTGATGGTGTCACTGGCTTGAAGATTCTTTGCCTGAAGTATCTTCTTTACTAAGTCAGAAGAAGCCAATGCCGCCTCCAGCTCAGCAATCTGTGACTTGGCATCCTCATTCAGTTTAAGAACCTCGGTCAACCTCCAGGCGGCCTTTTCATTTTCCTTTTTGTTTTCCTCTGCCATCTTCTTGATGGTCGCCTCGATGGACTTCTCGATATAGCAGACCTCGACGACAGTCTGGAGTGCAGAAGTTTGTAGATTTGCCAGAGTCTGGGCTATATCCCATCCCAAAACATGGCCCAGCACTTCATCGCTCAGCAACCACCCATCTATGAACGGCCCATCATCAGACTGCCCTAAAATAGCATGCAAAGGATCTGATCTCTCTTGATCACCACTCTCCAAAGATCCTACCCTACCGCGGTTAGCCAAACTCTCAATAGCTCTCTTTTTCCTCCCTTGAAGGTTTTGGGTGGTGGAGTCTGGTTCTTTCGGGGTCTCTTGAATAACAATACCCCAGTTTGAGGACACTGGGACGGGGCCAGTAGGAGCACTAGAGGATCCCGCACCTTTCCTCCTTTGATCTATAAGCTTGAAAAGCTACAAGGGAAGGTCCTGACGCTATGTTGCTTACTGAAATAAGACAGCAAAATAAAATCAAATTCAGACAAGCAAAATTATGAAGTATGAAAATTCAAGGCCCAAAAAGTCCGGGGTAAATTATGGGTAACAATATCCTAATTCCTACCTAATAAAACAAAGAGAATATCATCACTAGGGGTATGAAGAATGTCTTTGATTTTGATGAACTCGTGTTTTTTGAAATACTAGGTTATAAATTTAACACAGTTGACCTTATCTAGAGTAAGGTCTTTCTCTTCCTTCTAAAGCAGCATCGTGGGAAAACACCAAGCGTTTTTTGACTAGTATAAAGGGAACTTTAGCTCCCTATCATCATTTAGAAGGAAGGGGTGGAACCCTTCTGCCATCATCAGCTTGAAGAATCTAGTCTTAAATCCTTTGAAACTGTATTGGAAAACATAGAAAAGGATTTGCGACCAGATCTTGACCAAATGGTGAGCCAACTTTTTTGCCTCCCTGAACCCTGCGGGTTTATCTGGGTATAAAAGTAAAAAAAAGGCATTGGTAGAATACAACAGCCCCATTATTCAGCAGAATCTCTCAAATGCAATGATGTAAGCCCAACCGTTAGGATGGATCTAGGTAGGGGTTGCTCACAGAGCTTGGACTACTGAAATTTGGAACTTGGTGAAGGGTAACCGAAGCCCCAATTTGACGAAGAGGGGTTCGTAAAGGAACATGAAATATGAACCGATCTCCCTAGAAGAGCAAACCCTTTCATTCCATGCCAGGCATAAAACCTGGACTTCTCTATCACGGTTTCTCCCTTCTGTAAACTCCAGATACTGTACCAATTGTTTGAGTTCATTTTCTGAGCAAAACTCAAATAAATGCTATAACATCCTGAAAATTACTTCTTTCATTATAAGCATTCATTTTATAATATTTATAATTTTTGAGAATTTTTCTTGAATTTTTTGAATAGTTTAATTATTTTAATATTTTTTTCAATTTGCGTGCACACTGAGTGAGGCTAGGAAAATGAAATATTTTCCTTGTGGCCGAAAAACTTTGAACTGTAGAAACGTCGACTGGGGATCTTACTAAACCTGAGATTGGGCACAATTTACGAGGTTTTATTTTTTGAGATTTTATCTAATAAATAAAATCACAGTATATTTTATTATCTGAGGGATAATACAATAGTATTTCTACTAATTGTAAAATTTTTCCACTAAATAATAGTTTTAGCATATTATTTCTATCTGATCACTTTTATGATACCATTTAAGTGACATCATCACCCTTCACTTTATCGAGAAGCGTGTGAAGCTTCTCAATGAAGCTTCAAGGGAAACTTCTAGGAAGTTTCCTATCAACCACCACACTCTTTCTCCTCTCAAAATAGGTTGCACGGTTGGAAGGAAGGAAAACAAAAGGTAGCAAGCTATCATTTTATTTCACTTCTCCTATTCACATTTCATTTCTCCTTCTCTCCCTCATGCACACTCTCTTCTCTTCCTCTCTTCTCCTACACAGCCATACACCACTATTGGAGGCCACTCTCAATTTCTTGCCCAACCAACCTTGTTTTTTACATCCTTTTCTCATCTTAAGACTCTTCTTTTTTGGGGTCATCCCCTAAATCTATTTTCATCTTCTTCCACCATTGAAACTCAAAGCTTGAAGCTTCAAGGTAAAAGACCATAACTTTTTCCATTTTTCCATCTCATTTTCGTGATCCTTGACCACCATTATGATCAAGGACTCCTTCTTCAAGCTTTGATTTTGGATTTCTTGGGTTTCACCATCTTAGGGTTTTCTTGGAGTTCTTGGACAAAAATTGCAAGAAAAGCACCAAGAATGTTCCTTTTCTTGTCTTCTCTTGAGGTAAGAGGGAGATAATCCTCTTCACCCAATCTTGGTGGTGAGGAAATGTCTTTGGTGTTGATGGTGAGGAATCCATTGTGGGTTTCTCACTTTGTTGTGATTTTTAATAATGTTTATGATTTGATTGTGATTGTATGATTTTCTATGCTTGTTATTGAGTATTTTGATGAATTTGCATGTGTCTAAATGTTCAAATATGTATATGGATTAGTACCTATTTCATTTGGAAGCTTGGAGAAGCCTATTTTCATGGTTTCTGGTGTACATTCACGGGCTGTGTAGATTTACACGGCCCAGGCCATGTTCCCCATTAGAAACATAGCTAAAAACGCAAGAAAGAGTGTTACACGGCCTAGGCCATGTAATATTACACAGCCATGTAATCGAGCATCTCCATTTTTACTTGTTTTCTGGTTCTTCCAGAGGAGTACACCTAGGCCATGTAATTTGACATAGCTATGTACTCCAGGCCGTGAAATTGGTCATGGCTGCGAAACCAAGGGTAGTGAAGAGTTGTTTGGTTTTCCTAGTCCCTTGGAGGGCTCACAGTCTCATTGGGCACTCATTATGAGGCTTTTAATAAGCTAGAACTTAGTTAATTAAATGAATATACACTTAATTAGGAACTCATAATGTGGAAAGGATAAAGAACACAACCTTATCATAAAACTTAGAGTGAGGTTTAGATAAAGAAAGAACATGAGTGTAAGAAGGGTTGTGAGGAACTTAAAGTAATTACTCTAAGAGAGTTTAACGCAAGAACATAATGGAATTGAGACATAACTTATGTAACAACTTTGAATAGTATGTGTTCACCTTTGAGGTTTTAATATTGACTTGATGTGGGTCCATGATTGGGATCAAAGATTTTGGATGAATGATTGGGCTCTATATGGCATGTGAATTTGGATAATTTGTCCTATCATTGTGAATCTATATATGTATGCATTGAATCCATATGCATTGAGGCATGATTAATATAGCCTAACATGATGAGCATGATTGAAGCATGCATTGACATTATAATTATGGAACCGAAGTATCGGACCAAGAAACATTAGGTAGACGATTTTGTAAGATGTGGGTTGCTTTTATAGCCAGAAACATCAGGTAGACGATTTAGTCAGAAAGGGCTGGTTATTAGAGAAAAATCCAAATATCAGTGGTACTATGTAGTCGTATAGACGGTAATATAATATCATTGATGTAAATGGTATTAAAACAATTGTATGGACGATTGCTTTGATACCATTGGGAATGGTACAATGGAGGGTTGAATCCCATTGATATGCAATTGTGCATTATACATTTATGGCATTTTATGCCTAGGAGTGAACGAGAACTTACAGGATAGTGGGGTCTTGAATTGACCTAGGGGGACGTCAGGGCGCAGTGTTTCACTTGTGATCATGTTATCACCTTATACATACCCCTGGCCGTGAACATTGTTGCAATGCACTGGCAGCCCGACAAGGCACTATTGCTTTTCATGGCCCGGCGTAGACTGTCTATTGAGGGGGGACAGATCTCCTGGGACGTTCATCTCTAAAAACCTTGAGTTTAGCTCCATGGAGTAGTAAATAAGTACATTGTACATGAGGATGGTTAGCATACGCATTGTGCATATGCATGGTCAGTTCACATAATTGTCATGGCATGGTCAACATACATATTATGGTGACATAATTTATTATTTATATATTTATGGTGGATAACTATTGTTATAGCGCTGTTAATATTTATATTATTGTGGGATAACCTTTTCTAATGATATATATGTATACAATTGATAACTTGAACATATTTGTAATATCTGTATGTATGGAATGACTTCGTCATTCTTGTTATATTTCTTTGCTGCCATATTAGTAATGATGTAGGATATCTCACCTCTTGCTTGCACTATTCTTGTTCTATGTGATTTTTGGGTTAAAGACGGTAAAGGGAACGAGGTTGAATCTCTTAGATTTTACTTTTTTTGATCTCCTGTGTTTGGTGAGGGCAACAAGAAGAGGCTCTATTGGCTTCGTCATGAATGAGTTCACCGGGGGCACAATGCTTGGCGAGTTAACTGGGCTGGCGAGCGTAAACGGTATTATTGAGGATTTGACCTTCACCGTGAAGAGGACTGCGATTGAAGATCCTATCCTGGTTCTCGCTTCATCAATGCATCCAGAGTCGCCTTACGTATTCGAGAGCTATGGAGTGATCTGATTCATACCCTTAGCAAGGACAAGGAGTCTGTGGCATCATCTGCGAGAACGCCCACCCGTGAGACCATGCATTGTTCTACTTTTGTGTCCTCAGATGAACTGGGAAAAGGATCCCGAAGTGGATCTGATGGAGTACCCAACTCCTTAGTCATGGATTTGTTATGGGTAGTTTATATTTTCTTTTGCATTACCTGTATAAGGGTTACCTTGAGTATACGTATGTTTTAATGTGACTATCCAATCTTACATGCTGTATATTTAAGTATATTTTGTTAAATCATATTTTATTATGGAAGTATGTGTAACTATTCATTCATGGCTCATATTTTCTTTATATATACAATGATTAGATTTTCTTGGGAAACTTGGTATTTGAGTTGTAGCACGCCAAAATTTAGTGACCGTGGTATAATGACGGTTGTGCCGTGGTAATTAAATCGAGGGGTGTTACATTAGGTGGTATCAAAGCGCAGTTCATCCTATTGAGCCGGGGTATGGACTAACTATGCTTAGACATGCTAGAAGTTTCTTTGTATGTTGTGCACTTCCTTGTCTCTTGATTAAGATGTTTGGGAAATGAAGGCATCACTTGCCATAGGTTGAATGTTGGTAGCTACTGTTGCACAGTTGCATGATATTGAGTATTGACCCACTCAATGTGTAATGTTCTGTGTTTACAGGAAACTATGACTTCACTTAGGCGTATATCTGGCGTAAGTAAGGTTCGAGGAGCTGCTTGGAAGTTAAAGACTTATAGGAGATCGCTCCACAGGAAGCAGAATGAAGAACCTCAAGTTAGAGTATTTTGGGTTTAGTGGTTAGGTTTGTCTTACTGTGTCGTGTGACTCTTTGCGTTTGGTTTCCGAAAGGAAACAATATTATTTGAATTGATTACTTTTGATTTTTCTTATTTTTTTATTCTTCCATCCTTGAAGGGAGGCAATGGCTCAGGGTAGACGTAAGCATGTGAATACGGGGAGTGATGATGATGATACGACTGCTGCAATCGAAGTAGTGCAAAGAATGGTTGATGTAACAACATACCAGGATTAGAGGGTCGCACAGCAGTAGGAATTGGAAGTCGAGGTTCAGAATTTGATGGAAGAAAGTCAATTTTGGGGTAACTCTAGACTACCTAAGTTCTAAAGGAGGAATAACAGAAAGATCAATCAGCGTAAGTGAAAATCGTATTCACGACGACCAATGGAGCAACAGCGACAACAAACGCATAGAGGAGGTGCAAATAGTAGTAAACCCAATCCGACCATGGTATCTTTACCAAAATGTAAGAAGTGCAGAAAGGGCCACTTAACAAGGCATTGCACGATTGAGGGAATAATTTGTTTCAAGTGCGGAAAGCTAGGACATGTGGCTAGGAATTGTGCTTTGCATAGGATGAAGCCTACCATTGGAGATATATGTACTTCAAAATCTCACGAAGCAAGAAGAGTTAATTCTTCAAGTGGAGCGAAAGTCTCTCAGACTGAAGATGTAAACAAGGGAATTGTGCTACAATAGATGACCCTGTGATTTTACTGTAAAATTCTAGAGGTAACACATTTCTTTATGGTGTCTGACTGTATGAATCCAGTAAGGTCATTTGTGTCTTTGTCACCTTTTGACTAAGTTATTTCTACTTCTGCTACTAAGAACTTGTTGATGGTAGCCAAGTTGTTTAAATTATCCTATGACCTGTTATAGATGGAGTCTTTTCTGTTGATATGATTTATTTACTTTTTTCTTTCACAAATTAGATGTAATATTGAAAATGGATTGGTTATTTTTCTAACCCTATCCTGTTAAATTATTCCAATCAAACTTTAGTGTTTCTTGAGACAGAGATTTCTGGATTTGAATCTATGAAGCTCATTCCAAAATTTTGTTGAACCATGTCAAATTCTCCATCAGATAGATCCGTGATGAATGTAGTACAATTAGAGAAGAACATACCCTATGTGACATTTTCTGTTAAGATCAAGGATAGATGGCTTAACAAATCAACTGAAGGAAACCGCTATTTTCTCCAAGATCAGCTTGTGTTCTGGACTATCATCAAGTTCGCTTAAAGGTAGGAGACTTTTTAGAAATAATTTTTTTTCTAAAACGTTATGGGCACTACAAGTGTTTAGTAGTGTCGTTCCGTACAACAAACACTTCGGTAGTATTCATCGGTTACATGAATTCGATCTCTCTTCCGGTAGAGACAGACATGTCGTTGTCTTTGTTGACGATATTCTGATCCACTCTTGAAGTTCGGAGGAACGTACCGAACCTCTCATCGTGATTCTTCAAATTCTGAAGAAGAAAAGGTTACTCGTAAAGTTATTTGAATGCGGATTCAAGTTAAAGGTAATTCAACTTTTGGGTCACGTGATCTCAAGGGAAGGAGTTGCTATGGATTCGTCGAAAGTTGAGCAGTTCTTCAACGAGAAATGTCGAAGACCGTAACACAGGTTCGTAGTTCTGTATGATTAATCGGTTATTAGTGATGATTCATTAAAAGGGTTTTCCAATATGGCAGGACCTCCCACTTAGCCTACGAGAAAGAATTAAGCTTTTCTATGAACCAAGGCGTGTGAAAAAAGTTTTCAAGAGTCAAGGAGACGACTGACTACATCGTGATCCCAAATAAGTTTGTGATGTTTTACATCAGGGTTTGGGATGTGTGCTTGTGCAGAATGGGAAGGTGGTAATGTATGCTTCGAGACAATTGAGAGCACTTGAGAAGGACTACTCTACACAAACTCAGAATTATCAATTGTAGTGCATTGAGAATATGGAGGTATTTTCTGCATGGAGCAATGTTTAAAGTCTGTAAAAATCATTAGAGTTAGAAATATCTAGTTGGTTAGAGGGAGTTAAATATAAGGCATTATATAGATGGCGATGTGAGACACCTTTGTGTTGGCACCAAGACAGTGAAAGGATTGCAATTGGACCCAAGCTTGTACAATGAATAATGGATAAAGCTAAGATGACTCAGGAAAGGATACAAATAATTCAAAGGGGAAAAAGAAATTGTGTTAAAATAAATGATTTGGATTGATGCAGCTGGAGATGCAACATGAGAACTAGAAGACAAAATGAAAGAAACATAGTCGCGTTTGTTTTAAGATATGATAAATTTTGAGGAGGAAATTCCTTTTTGAAGAGGAGAGTTGTAGCATCCCAAAAATTACTTATTTCATGATAACTATTCATTTTATAATATTTATGATCTTTGAGAATTTTTATGGAATTTTCTAAATAGTTTGATTATTTTAATATTTTTCTAGATTTGCATGCGCGCTGAGCGAGGCTGAGAAAATGAAATATTTTTCCTATGGGCGAAAAACTTTGAACTGTAGAAACGTCGACGGGGGATCTTACTAAACCCGAGACCGAACACAGTTTATGAAGTTTTTCATTTTTTGAGATTTTATCTGATAAATAAAATCATAGTATATTTTATTATCTGAGGGATAATAAAATATTATTTCTACTAATTATAAAATTTGTCCACTGAATAATAGCTCTAGTAGATTATTTCTATCTGATCACTTTTATGATAGCATCTAAGTGATATCATCACCCTTCATTTTATCGAGAAACGTGTGAAGCTTCTCAAGGAAGTTTCAAGGGAAACTTCTAGGAAGTTTTCTATCAACCACCACACTCTCTCTCCTCTCAAAATGGGTTGCACGACTGGAAGGAAAGAAAACAAAAGATAGCAAGCTATCATTTTATTTCACTTCTCCTATTCACATTTCATTTCTCCTTCTCTCCCTCACACACACTCTCTTTTCTTCTTCTCTTCTCCCACACGGCCATACACCACTATTGGAGGCCACTCACAATTTCTTGCCCAACCAATCTTGTTTCTTACATACTCTTCTCATCCTAAGACTCTTCTCTTTGGGGGTCATCCCCTAAATCCATCTTCATCTTCTTCCACCATTGAAGCTTAAAGCTGGAAGCTTTAAGGTAAAAGATCATAGCTTTTCTATTTTTCCATCTCATTTTCATGGTCCTTGACCACCATTGTGATCAAGGACTCCCTCTTCAAGCTTTGATTTTGGATTTCTTAGGTTTCACTATCTTAGAGTTTTCTTGGAGGTCTTGGACGAAAATTGCAAGAAAAGCACCAAGAATATTCCTTTTCTTGTTTTCTCTTGAGGTAAGAGAGAGATAATCGTCTTCACCCAATCTTGGTGGTGAGGAAATGTCTTTGGTGTTGATGGTGAGGAATCCATTGTGAGTTTCTCACTTTGTTGTGATTTTTAATAATGTTATGATTTGATTGTGATTATATGATTTTGTATGCTTGTTATTGAGTATTTTGATAGATTTGTATGTGTCTAAATGTTCAAATATGTATATGGATTGGTATCCATTTGATTTGGAAGCTTGGAGAAGCCCATTTTCATGGTTTCTGGTGTAAATTCACAGGCTGTGTGGATTTACACGGCCCAGACCATGTTCCCCACTGGAAACACAGCTAAAAACGCAAGACAAAGTGTTACACGGCCGTGTAATCGGGCATCTCCATTTTTGCATGTTTTCTGGTTCTTCCAGAGGAGTAAACGGCCTAGGCCGTGTAATTTGACATGGTCATGTACTCCAGGCCGTGAAATTGGTCATGGCTGCGAAACCAAGGGTAGTGAAGAGTTGTTTGGTTTTCCTAGTCCCTTGGAGGCTCACAGTCTCATTGGGAACTCATTATGAGACTTTTAACAAGTTAGAACTTAGTTAATTAAATGAATATACACTTAATTAGGAACTCATAATGTGGAAAGGATAAAGAATACAACCTTATCATAAAACTTAGAGTGAGGTTTGGATAAAGAAAGAACATGAGTGTGAGGAGGGTTGTGAGGAACTTAAAGTAATTACTCTAAGAGAGTTTAACGCAAGAACATAATGGAATTGAGGCATAACTTATGTAACAACTTTGAATAGTATGTATTCACCTTTGAGGTTTTAATATTGACTTGATGTGGGTCCATGATTGGGATCAGAGATTTTGGATGAATGATTGGGCTCTATATGGCATGTGAATTTGGATAATTTGTGCTATCATTGTGAATCTATATATGTATGCATTGAGGCATGATTGATATAGCCTGACATGATGAGCATGATTGAAGCATGCATTGACATTGTGATTATGGAACCGAAGTACTGGACCAAGAAACATCAGGTAGACAATTTAATCAGATGTGGGTTGCTTTTATAACCAAAAACATTAGGTAGACGATTTAGTCAGAAAGGACTGGTTATTAGAGAAAAACCCAAATATCGGTGGTACTATGTAGTCGTATGGACTGCTATATAATATCATTGATACAAATGGTATTGAAATAATTGTATGGACGATTGCTTTGATACCATTGGGAATGATACAACGGAGGGTTAAATCCCATTGATATGCAATTATGCATTATACATTTATGGCATTTTATGCCTAGGAGTGAACGAGAACTTATAGGATAGTGGCCTCTTGAATAGACCTAGGGGGACGTTAGGGCGCGGTGTTTCACTTGTGATCATGTTATCACCTTATATATACCACTAGCCATGGACACTGTTGTAATGCACTGGCAGCCCGACAAGGCACTATTGCTTTTCATGGCCTGGCGTAGACTGTCTATTAGGGGGGACAGATCTCCTAGGACGTTCATCTCTGAAAACCTTGAGTTTAGCTCCATTGAGTAGGAAATGAGTATATTGTACATGAGGATGGTCAACATATGCATTATGCATATGCATGGTCAGTTCACATAATCGTCATGATATGGTCAGCATACATATTGTGGTGACATAATTTATTATTTATATATTTATAGTGGATAAATGTCGTTATGGCGCTGTTAATATTTATATTATTGTGGGATATGATTTTTTGATGATATATATGTATGCAATTGATAACTTGAGTATATTTGTAATATTTGTATGTATAGAATGACTTCGTCATTCGTGTTATGTTTCTTTGCTGTCATGTTGGTAATGATGTTGGATATCTCACCTCCTGCTTGCACTATTCTTGTTTTATATGATTTTTGGGTTAAAAACGGTAAAGGGAACGAGGTTGAATCTCCTAGATTTTACTTGTTTTGATCTCCTGCATTCGGTGAGGGCAACAGGAAGGGGCTCTATTGGCTTCATCATGATTGAGTTCACCGAGGGTGCCAATGCTTGGCGAGTCGACTGTGTTGGTGAGCGTAAATGGTATTATTGAGGATTTGACCTTGACCATGAAGAGGACTACGATTAAAGATCTTATCCTGGTTCTTGCTACATTGGTGCATCCGGAGTCACCTTATGTATTCGGGAGCTATGGAATGATCTGATTCATACCCTCAGCGAGGACAAGGAGTCTATGGCATCATCTGCGAGGGCGCCTGCCAGTTAGACCGCACACTGTTCTACTTTTGTGTCCTTAGATGAACCAGGGAAAGGATCCCGAAGTGGATCTGATGGAGTACCCAACTCCTTAGTCGTGGATTTGTTATGGGTAGTTTATATTTTCTTTTGCATTACTTGTGTAAGGGTTTTCTTGAGTATATGTATGTTTTAACGTGACTATCTAGTCTTACATGCTGTATATTTGAGTATCTTTTCTTAAATCATATTTTATTATGGCAGTATATGTAACTATTCATACGTGGCTCATATTTTCTTTATATGTACAATGATTAGATTTTCTTGGGAAACTTGGTATTTGAGTTGTAGCACGCCAAAATTTAGTGATCGTGGTATAATGACGATTGTGCCGTGGTGATTAAATCGAGGGGTGTTATAAATGCTCCCACACATCATCCCCTACCTAAGGGTATACCCATCCTGGACCACGCCAAATCCAGATTTGTTCCTCCTCAGTTGGTTCGTGAGCCTCTGCAACCAGTATTTGTGCTCTAAGTTGCCTCCTACCTCTGGCCATGAAAATCCTGAGAACACCCAAAGAGGCCGGTAAGTAAATGTCAGAATCAATTAAATTAGATATTTAGACACGGTGAAGGGTGAACTGAACAGTCCACACCTACACGCTGACCTCCTTTCCCTCCAATGTTTATAATTTCAGAAGGACACCTCTGCCATGTTTGCAATGGCAGAAAGGGCGTTTCAAGAGGATAGGGCCATGTGAAGAGAATTAAAAGTCCTAAATCTACTCTATGGAATGGAAAAACAGAAATGCACCCAATTGAGGAACGCATAACTGCTCAGCTATTCAACTACAATAATAAGGAAAAAAGAAGGGGGGATACCGTGTGCGAAAAGCTATGAATTGCTGAAGATGGAAATGTTCAAAAATCCTTTAGGGCTCCTACTTCGCTGTTGCCAAGAGTTCTCTGGAAGACGTTTGAAAATAGTAAAATGAAGATAATACACCCCTTAAACCCTTGTTTATAAAGGCTAAGCGGTTAGGGGGTATTGTTTTCCTTACAGCTCAGTTTTCAAAACAATGCTCATCATGGTGCGTGAAGCACTATACACGTCCTTCCAGTGAAGAAATGCCATGTAGCCCGTAAAGTTATTAAGGCTATTGAAAAGATCAGGGTACAGCAACTCAAACGTCATCCAACTTTTGAAGTTTGAGTTCGAATTATTTTCACGAACCTCGGCTTTAGCCATGATATGAAGAGTTATTGCTTTGGATCACGATTGTTAAAGCAACAGAGTGAGACCCCGGCTAATATTTTATAGACGGTAAATTATTTGAATCCCGGATTAGAGAGCTTGCTACTTATTCAAAATGAGCACTAAGCTGGGGCAAAGTAATGTGATGTCAAAATAAGCTTTGGACTTACCCCAGCAAAAAGGAAAAGATGAGAGCAGTGATAAAAAGCTAAAAGAAGGAAGTGGGCGTCACACAAAATAAATGAATTTTTATTAATTTACTCTCATTCCATACATCATCTTACATTTGGAAAAAAAGGAAAATAAAATATTGAGACATGGAATGTATAAGGGAAGAGTGTCGGCTCCTCCTTTACTTTGTCAGACGGGGTACAGTCTTTCATGAATGAGATCATTCCACCAGCTCCATGACTACACCAAGTTACCTCAAATTGCAGAGCTGCTATAATAATCCCCCTTACTTATATGAAGAACCAGCAAGGTTCGAACTGAAGCACCTACTAAGTTCTTGGAAAGAAGGAGGAGTGTAAGCTCTGTTTCTTCGAGGAGGAACATCTGACATGACAGTATTCATTGATTTTTCCAGTAATAGAACATGTTTTAAATACTCCCTCGTACGCTGGGAAAGAAAAGTGCCTGCCACTACTACACTGAGAAAGAAAAGTCCCCGTTAAGAAAGTTATTGGTGAGTAAAAGGGAGAAAATCTTCACAAATTTTGGGAAAAATAGGAAGATGATCTTTGCAGGGGGCAAAACCCTCTTTGAATATGAGCAAAATGAAAAGAAAGCCATGGAAGGTTATACTCTAGAACAAGATGACAAGAAGAGAAGAATGCGGTAAAAGGAATGCTAGCCTAAATGCAAACATTCACTATTTTATAGACACAATGGGGCATTCTGATTGGCCCCTCAAAAAGTGAACTGATCATACAAGATTAACTACATCCTTAATGCTCCTTGTTTCTCATTGGTGGAGAAGTAAACAGGAAGTTGGGAAACAACATGGATTTAATACCCATTAATGGATTTTTAATTCTCGATAAAGTTGAGTCAGCGATTTCCCAAGAAAGCTCAGTACTGACAAAGGAGTGTGGAAAAAGTCAGAAAACCCTGTGAAATCGTATGTGGGGCCAAAAGATACACCTTGGATGACGGGATGATGTTGTATGCTAACCATGGAGGTACTCCGTAACAATGGATCTCGGCCTAAATGGATTTCTATCTATTGAGCGCCACGGGTTCTCATCAAATTTGGAATCTTGACACTTAATTGTTCCACTAAAGCGCCAAGATGGGGGGCAACTATTCTAGACTGCACCCTGGGCTCTCAATATGTAGTCCAGCCGAATGCACATACGGGCAGAGGTCCAAGACTCCACTCCTCCAACTGAGTCAGCTTAATGTCAGATCCCAATTTTGGATGGCAATAGCTTTGCAAGATCCGCATAATGGATGAATCTTGTGATATAACCTAATTGCCAATCATGATCTCATTACGCTATAACTGCCATACCAATGTTATGATAATATAGGGACCGTCTATAATTAAATAAGGAACATATCTTCTCTTGCAATTATAATGGGAATGTATCCCTTCATCAAGAGAACAGATCAATCCAACCTCTAGAAATATCAGGCTAAATCACCTAAATTAAGGACGAGTTCTCTCATAACATAGACCCAATTGGTGCACATCCTGACTTGAGCGTTGGAGTCCCTTTGCAGGTATCCACCGCCTGGTTCAAAACGCTTGACTACTGACGTACAAGGAAAGAGTCTACCACTTACGTGCCTATCTCAAGTACCATTTGAATCCACTTCAAAACAGATACCTTGACACATATTTTCCTATGTCTTTTTTCACTCTAGGCCACCAAAACATCTTCCTTAAATCTCGGTACTTCGTAGTGCCTCTAAGATGGATGGTATACTTACTCTTGTGAACTTCCTCTAGAATCTTCTCCTCGATTTTTGACTCTCTTGGAACACAAAGTCTATCTCTAAACTTTATCATTCCATCATCAGTCATATCAAAATCCCTTTGGGTTCCTAAAAAGATCTGCTCACTAATGCCCTTTAGAGTTTCATCCTCCTTTTGAGCTTCTAAATTTTGAATCCTTAAGTCATTTACTATGTCCACTCTACTCACAAAGAGACTACGTGGCATCATTGTAACATCCCGAAATTTTCTTATTTCATTATAAACAATCATTTCATAATATTTGTGATTTTTGGTGATCTTTGTGGAATTTTCTAGAAACGTTGAATATTTTAATATATTCCTCGTTTTGCATGTGTGCTAAGCGGAGCCTAGGAAAAATGAAATATTTTCCCGAGGCCGGGTAAACTTTAGACTCGTGGAAGCGTCGACGGGGATCTTACTAAACCCGAGGTTTGAACACGGTTTATGAGGTTTACATTTTACGAGATTTTATCGATAAATAAAATCACCGTATCATAAAATCATCGATGAATAATAAAATATTATTTTCATCAATCATAACTTTTATTCACCGGGAAAATAATTCTAAACACAGTAATTAAATCATCTGTCGAATGTATTTGATTGAGGAGACAAGCTTACTATGTACTTTATCGAGGAGCGTGCGAAACTTCTCAAGGAAGCTTCTTCCAACTATTATTTTATTATTTCTCTCTCTCTCTATTTGTGCAGCACATTTGAATTAAGGGGTCTAATTCATTTCTCTCCCATTCTCCTCATTCACGCTGGTCACTCTCCTCACGCAGATCACTATTCACTCATCTTTCTCTCTTCTCTTTCACCCCACAAAGCCAGGACAACACCATCCACCCACACCTCCATTTTGTTCTTCCAAAACCGTCACACTCCCAAAGACCATTTCGTGTTTGGAGAACCACCATATCCGAGGAAAACATCTCCAAGGTCCTACATTTTCTTCATCTTCATATTCTCCATCGTTGAAGCTTAAAGGTTGGAACTTTAAGGATCTCTGGAAACCGAAAACGTGATTTCGACCAAAAAGGAGCAGTTTTTCTTTGTGCTTCTCCAAGGTAAGAGGAAGACACTCCTCCTCAACCTATTTTAGCATTTAGGAACGTATGTGATTGGTGTTGAGGGTCATTCTACTTTTGTATGTTGTTTTGTATTGCATCCGTGCTATTTGATTGTTTGAGTTTTGAATATATAATATATCTCGGATGTATTGGAACGTGGAATAAGGAAGGGAATGAGTCCCGATTGTTTCTCGGATAGTTACGGTGTAGGCCAAGAAATTTGGAAACTTAATGAGAAAACTGGTAATAGTGTGAAATCGGCCAAAATACGTCGAATGTGAAAACCTCGTCGAATTTGATATCCTAATTACTTAGTTAAATGTTAAAATCAAGTCGAGTATGAACTTCGCCAAACTCAGCGAATTTGATATCCTAATTACTTGGTGAAATGTTAAAATCCGTCGAGTATGGACTTCTGATGGCCAAACCTCGTCGAATTTGATAACCTAATTACTTAGTAGAATGTTAAAATCCGTCAGTATGGACTTATGGCCAAACTCGTCGAATTTGATAACCTAATTACTTAGTAAAATGTTAAAATCCGTCGAGTATGGACTTCTGGCCAAACCTGTCGAATTTGATATCCTAATTACTTATTAAAATGTTAAAATCCGTCGAGTTTAGACTTCTGACCATTTCCGTCGAATGTCAAAACCCGTCGAGTTTACATTTCTGACCACCAAACACAATGTGAAAATCCGTCGAGTTTAGATCTTTGACCACTAAACACATTATCAAAATCCGTCGAGTATGAACCCCGATCATGCCCGTCGAGATTGATCTTCCGACCAAAACTCGTCGAATAGAGTCCCTAGACACTTAGGAGAAACTGCCCCAAAGTCAATAATCGTCGAGTTTGAGAGACAATGCCTGTTGAGTAGATGAATTTCTCCAGACCCGTCGAAATTAGAGATTTCGACCAGTGTTTCGTCGGTTCGACGCTTGGGAGATTTTCTCTAATGTCGACACCCATACCCGTCGAATTGAGGCTTTTGCTGACCTTCTGGAGGGTTCGACAGCTTACGTCCTTCGTTCTCGACGTAACTCCCGTTCGACGTAAAATGATCTGTTGCCAATTTTGTTATAAAATGTCCCTCATTTATTTTCATCCCGCTACCATGTTGTTTTTGTCGAATGGTAGACTCGATTTTCAAAACAATGCTTCCTCGATCTTTCACTAAATATATGTCTCCATCGAACTTACAAGTGCTGTTTATCACCCAACATCTAATAATTAAATTTGTGAATCTATTGGTGATTCCGACCGTGTATCTTCCTGGACTCAAAACCTTTGGACTAATAAAAGATATATTAATTATAAAGAATTGGATGACCAAAAATTAATTAGGATTCATAAACAGGGAAGAACATGAGTATAGGTGACCAAATATGAGGCACATAATGAATCTAATGATTGATTTCTAATATGACTATGAATGAGATTGTGATTATCCTTAAAATGCGCTATTGATTTTACGTGGATCCGTGAATGGGATCGACTTCATTGTTAAATGATATGATATGCATTTGAAATAGGATTGGCCTAGTTTGGTATGAGAAGCATGATTGAGTCATGCATTGAACCCATATGCATTTAAATGTGCATTATCATTGTGACATTGGGTCGACGAAATGTACTTTGAGAAACATCTGGTTGACGATTGAGTCGGATGTACTTTGAGAAACATCTGGTTGACGATTGAGTCGGATGTACTTTGAGAAACATCTGGTTGACGATCGAGTCGGATGTACTTTGGATTTATTCCCATGAAGTAGGATCTTGATTATCGAGGGCACATATGCATAGTGAGTCCATGAATTATCTGGCATACATCGTTATTATAATTGGAACTGTTGTACTTCTGATATATCTATATGTATATGACTGCCTGGAACTGTTTAGTTGATCATAATTGCTATGGAATGTTTATTACCATTATTGCTGTCATAAATGCTATGTGGGCGCTTTGCGCCATTTGGTTTCTCGATGCTATAATTAGTAATGATGGTAGGATGTCTTACCTCTTTCTTGTACTTTTCTTACTCTATGTCAATTTTTGATTAAAGACTGTAAGTGGGAACGAGGTTGGATTCTTTTGGATTTTATTGGTTTGACCCACTGTATCCGGTGATGTCGTCGCAAAGGGAGTTCTATTGGGTTCGTTCGAATTGTGTTCACTTGTGGTGTTAACGCGCGGTGAGTCGATTGGACCGACAAGACGTATTTAACATGCTGAGGATCTTACATTGACCATGAAGAGGACTGCGATTGAAGACCTTATCCTGTATTTCTCACTACTCCGGTGAGCTCCTCACGCATTCGGGATTCGATGGAGTGCCCAACTCCTTAGTCGTAAATATATTATGGGTAGTTTATATTTTATTTTGCATTACCTATATAAAGTGTATTTTGGATATATGTATGTTTTAAGATGATTATCCAGTATTACATGCTGTAATTCAAGTACATATTATAATTCATAATTTAACTGGTTATATAAGCAACTACTCATTCGTGGCTCCTATTTTTCTCATATGTGAAATAATTAATATTTTTGTAAAGTTTGTTATTTGACAATGTTAGCACCCCGAAATTTAGTGACCATGACGTAATGACGATTGTGCATTGGTTATTAAATCGAGGGGTGTTGCAATCACAGTCACCGCAAGACTCAAATTCCTAAAACTCTCGAGAAGTTCACTCTCTTGAACCATCATCTGAGATACACATAGGGGGATTTCTTGCTTAGTGCATCAGCCACTACATTGACTTTACCCGAGTGATACTTTAACTCAAAGTCATAATCCTTTAAGAATTCCATCTATCTTCTCTTCCTCATGTTCAGCTCATTTTGATCAAACAAGTACTTTAAACTCTTATGATCATTGAACACTTCAAACTAGATTCCATAGAGGTAATATCTCCAAATCTTTAAGGCAAATACTATAGCTGCTAACTTCAAATTATACGTAGAGTAGCTCTCCTCATGTGGCCTTAACTGCCTTGATGCATAGATAACTACTCTCATATCTTACATCAGAATACACCCTAATCTCATATTTGAAGCATCATAAATGACCTCAAAGTTCTCATGGAGATTTGGAATTACCAAAATCGATGTAGTGCTCACAATCCTGAGCTCACTCAAAAGTACTACCCTTCTTAGTCAACCTAGTCAATGGTAGCGCTAGTTGAGAAAATCCCTTGATAAACCTTCTATAATACTCAGCCAGACCTAAAAAGCTCCTAATCTCAGTCACAATGGTGGGTCTCTCCCACTATAACACTGCGTTAACTTTATTGGGGTCCACTGAAATTCCTCTTTTTGAAATTACATAGCCCAAAAATTCAACTTCCCGTTAGCCAAAACTCACACTTGGACAATTTAGCAAACAACTTCTTTTCTTTAAGCATCTCTATAACTACCCTTAGATGCTGCTTATATTATTCCATCGTCTTGGATTAGATAAGGATGTCATCAATAAACACCGCCACAAACTTGTCTAGGTAGGGTTTGAAAATTCTGTTCATGTAATCTATGAATACTGCTAGTGCATTTGTCAATGCAAAGGACATCACAAGATATTCATAATGCTCATACCTAGTCCTAAAAGTGGTTTTAGGGATATTCTCTTCCCTAACCCTAATTTGATGATATCCAGATCTTAGATCAATCTTTGATAACACTGAAGCTCCTCTTAATTGATCCATCAGATCATCTATCCTAGGCAACGAATACTTATTCTTGATGGTTCCATATTCAACTGTCTATAGTCAACACAAAGCTTCATGGTACCATCCTTCTTCTTCACTAGTAACGCTGGTGCTCCCCAAGGAGAAACACTAGGCCTAATGAACTGCTTGTCCATTATTTCTTGAACTCTACTAACTCTAGAAGTGCCATCCTATAGGGTGATATAGATATAGTTCCTGTACTTGTCACTAAATCTATAGAAAACTCTATTTCTCTCTCTAAAGGCAACTCAGCTACGTCATTCAAAAATACCTCTAGGTACTCCCTAACCATAAGTATACTGTCTAGGTTCTGCTTAACCTCTACATCTAATGAGAAAAGAAGAGCATACCTTAGAGCTCCTTCTGCCAAACAGTGAGTGACTTAGTTAGCATTAAGATAGACAGACTCAAAAGAAACAACTCTGGTAGGAACATCAGACAAAAAAACTAAAGTCTTATCTGAACAATTTAAGACTACATGATTGGACGACAACCAATCCATATCAAGAATGACATCTATGTCCACAAGGGGTAAATAGATAATATTTACGAAGAAAACTCTATCTTCTATTCTTATACAATAATCACGATAAACTTTTGAAGTTATGACTGGTTTACTGGTTGGTGTAGAAACAGATAAGTCATATGGTAATTCTAATATAGGAAAATCCAACATCCTAACACAATCATAAGAAACAAAGGAGTGGGATGCTCCTGAATCTTACATGACATTTAAAATATGATTATGAATTATGTCTTTACCTTTAATAAGGTCGGAAGACTAGGCCACCTCTTTCCCGCCTAGAGTGTAAACTCTCCTTTTGGCTAGCGGCTGTGGGGTAGGCACATCCTCCTTCTTCTGAGGACAGTCCCTGGAAAGGTGTCCTAGTTGTTCACATGTGTAACACATAGACTGGCCTGCCAAACATGGTCTGTCTCCATTTATTTTCTCACATTTAGTGCATCTGGGTACCTTGGAAACCACTTTACCCTTTCCTTGAGGGTTACTCGACTTAGAGGCACCCTTTTTATTTTTATCATCATCTTTTTTTCTTTTATAGAAGTCTTGTGTCTTTTCCTCTGGTTGAGGCCTATGAGCACTCAACTCAACAATTCTACATTTGTTGACCAGAGAAGGAAAATCTCTTATCTCCATAGGTCTAATCATACTTTTAAATTCATCTCTCAAACTATTTTTGAACTTCAAACATCACCAATTCTCATCCGGATTATAACAAAAATGCGAAGAGAACTTCAATAATTCTTCAAACTTGGCCACATACTAGTCCACTAACAAGCTTCCTTGTTTTAATTGCATAAACTCTACTTCCTTGTCATCATGCAGAGTCTGCCGAAAATACTTCTCCAAAAAGGTTGTCTTGAAAACCTCCCATGACATCTGAGTCCTAGCAGCTTCCATTACCCTCTTAGTAGTTTTTCACCAGTGCTCCACCTCTTTTTTTAACATAAAGGAGGTGAAGGACACCTTTTTCTCATTTAAGCAAATCATCACATCAAAAATCTTCTCTATCTCACTGAGCTACTCCTCAATTTTCACTGGATTATACTCGCCTCTAAAAGGTCGAGGGTTTGTCTAACGAAAAGCTGACAAGTTTTGGAAGTTTTGATTCCTTCTGACTTGTACCTCCAACACTGGTTGTATAGGTTGCGTTAGCTACTGAGGTGGATTAGCTTCTATCCCTCCTAGCATACATGTATCTCATACACCACATCATCACTCATTACGTCTTAAGTGATATTCATGCAACACGAAGTTACCTAAGGTGTGAGACACTTACTGAGGCAGTCCATTACTCTTGGTTGCTCTAAGGTTCACATATGTCTTACACTTACTAGATGGTCATTTCCCTTTTGAATTACCCCTAGTAGTACCTTAACATGCGTTAAAAAGCATGTATAATGGGTCCAAGTTATAATATTCTAATACTAGTACTAATGACATGTCTAGGATCATGCATTAGAGGCTAGGATTAGGTATGTCACTCTGATACCAATAATAAAATTTGAGAAAATATTTATAATATATATATATATATATAAATATGGGCATGGATCAGGTGTAATAATATACATATATCGAAAGGATCTTTATACAAATACATTCAACATAATACAAATACTACAATATATGCCTCCATGGTAATATTTATACAAATTATATACAATACTTTTCTAGTATTTATACCTAAACTTTTTATTCACGGCTTCATCTTCACTTCTGCTTGTTGATACCTTCGAAAACCTTGGAAATAATACGAAAATACAAATTTACGGGGTGAGAATTCAAAGAATTCTTAGTAGTTTAAAAAAACATGTCATCGTAATATTTCTAGTTGTTTCAGAGAAAAACTCATTCTTTGTTTAAAATCTATCATATATAAATATATATAAGTTAGAGAGGTGGCAAACTACCAAAACTAGTCCTCTCTCTTCATAAAACAGAGGTTCGATTATTATCCTTTATAAAAAACCATTTGCACAACCAAATACTTCATAAATTATCCATATGTTTCAACATCATAAATATCTTAAGTATCAATATCAACTCATTTAATAATCATCAATTTCTTCATAAGTAATAACTCAAACAACTTCAATTACTGATCATATCTAATAATATATCATCAATATTTATTTGTCATCTTACAACATTCATTACAATTCAAATATTTCATCATATATATTCATCAATTATTTAAATCATCATATGTCATTCATTCAGGATACTCTCATGCTCGAGGTTATATCTCATTCTGTTCTGGATACTCTCCTACTCGAGTTTATATCTAGTTCTCATATACATGGTAAGTAAGGGAATGTCTGTCCTCACATTGCCATTCCATTCTCATTCAAATACTCGCTATTCATTATCCAAATTACTTACTCATCTCACAAGTATTCATGAATACTCCCTACCCGGAGTTTATTCAATATTACTCCCTGCCCAGAGTATATTCAATATTACTCCCTGCCTAAAGTATATTCAAGATTACTCCCTGCCCAGAGTATATTCAAGATTACTCTCTGCCCGAAGCATATTCAAGATTGCTCCCTGCCCGGAGTATATTCAATCAAAATACCATTCTAGCTCAACCTTAGTAATTTAAGGGAGCATATTCTCCACTCTATAATGTACAAATACATTCTCAAATTCTCAAATATACAATTCAAACTCAACTTTCACATGGACAATACTATTCCAGTACAAATTCCAATTCTAGCTCCACTTAACTATCAAGGAGCTATACAATCCCAAATACACAACAATTTCACATTCAATAAGTAACAAATGTTAAAATATTTATTCTTATCCTTGAGTTATTACTCATTCCATACAAAGTACATACGATGATTTACATTATGAGTAATTCAACTCATTCTATTCATACATCAAATACCATACATTCATTTCTCTTCAATATTCAATACATAATTATCTCACATAAGATATACAATCTTATAATAAATCTTCATGTCATTAATCATCATATGCATACATTCAAATATTAGTCATCCCATACCTATGTTCAATGTATCATCTTTTCTCAAATTCTTAATCTTTGTAAATAAATTTGTGTATATTTCATACTTTTTCATGAATTACTTATGCTTATTGTAACATCCTAATACTGGTAACCTAGTATATCGAGCATCTACTTGGATAAGCAATATTAGCTATGCAACTTCTAGCTTAAACAATATACTAATCTATATCATTTAAACAAATAATAATGGAGAGCCTTACGGAAACTAAAAGTTATACATATATCCTTGCCTTAATAGGGCACATTGTAAAACATAACTTTTTGTACAAACTAAAAGCAGAGTAAATAAATACAAGCTTTACTACTGAGCATAAAAACTACTACTCTAGACTTTATACTTTTTCTTCTTGCCTTTTGAAGAGCTTCCCCCTAGATTTACATAGCAATAAAGGGGGTGAGAAATCAAAGTTCTCAGTATAACCATACCAAAACCAGAGTTTAAATATTCACAATGAATAATCCAAAATATTATATATGAATATATGCCTCAACTTTATGCAATATTCAAACTACAATCTATAACTTAACTCTGACTAAAACAAGCAATGATATCAAATAACTGCCCATATAATCATTTGAAACCATCAAGTAAGACAACCACCCATACAGCTATCACCAAAGGCGAATGCAACACAAACACCACAGGAACACAAATTCCAATCAAAATAAGTATTAAATAATGCAAAGATGAGTTGATGTATGATTATGCTCAAAGAAAAGTGTATGTTAGTATGAGTGCATGTAGTCAAACTTAACTATTCCTCTTGGTAGGGAAGGAATCTGATACAATAACATGTAACCTCCTACGGCCTACCAAAACTGAGTGGACTCTGCCACTTAAAACTTAGTGGATGCCTCCATTATCTCAACTCTAGGAATAATAAGTATGTGAGAAATGTGGTGTGTGTGTGAAAATGCGGTATTATGCCTAACTCTAACATAATCACCACATAACTCTATACTAAATCTATCTTTACATTACTAACTCTAACTCAGCTCTATGAGAGCATTTCATGCACCACGACATTTAACCAATGCCAACCAGACTTAGTACTCTTTCTATTCTTGCATTACTAGCTCTACCTCATCTCTATGAGAGCTTTCATGCTTTATGGCATTTCACTATTGCCGCTAGGCTGTATAATTGTTTCTTACTTCCTCAACACTTTCCAAGTGATATCTAAGCAACACTTTATCACTCATGAACTAAACTTTCATCTAAGGCAATCCATGCTTAATGGATGCACAACTTTTCCATTACTTTCCCTTGTATGCCATATGGTCTTTCTATCTAAGAAATACTCATATTAGGGTCTCAAAACACTCTACAAGGCATAAGCAAGGGATCCTAACAAATAGGGTAACTCAAAAGTCAAAATAAAGATTTTGGTGTCTGGGTGCTTGAGCACCGATTCTTAAGCGCCTGGGCGCTCTCTACGCACCAGAGCGCTTGCTAGGCAGAGCATAGCTCTATTCTGCTATGCGACACATACCTAAGTGCTTTGCACTGAGCACTTGAGCACTCAATGCCCTGCAGCATGCATCTCTCTCTATTCTATAAGCACTTGAGTGCTCTACACTGAGCGCCTGAGCACTCCCCGCATAACAGCAAATCTGTAGAATTTTACAGATTGCTGCCACTATTCTATTAAAACAAGACAGTGATCCAAACTTCCAAAAATGGTTTCTTGGTAATTTCTAACACCACTAACAACCTCTAAAAATGTTGTAACACTTTTACAGCCTATTGGTTCACTTAATCTTGTGTTAATGATCAAAATCATATACACACTTCCTATTAACCTAAACTCCTTCTAATCATCTTTCTAGCTTTGTCTATTGACAAACTCACTAATCTTAATTCCAAATAGCTGAAATAACTAATTCCAACCATTGAAACCAAGATTCAAGCAAAGAAAACAAATTTTACTCTTTAAAAACCTATTTTCTCAACATAAAAACCTAACCTCAACCATGAAATGGTTTAGGGAAAAAGATAGAATTGAAGGTCAATAACCCCTACCTCTTATAGACAATATGATCTTGAAACCTTAAACTTGCTCTTGGATTTTCCTCTTCTCCTTCTCTTTTCTCTTCTTTGGTTTCCCCCTTTTCTTTTCTCTCCTTTCTTTCTTTTATGTTTCTACCATGGGATTCCTAGAAGAGAAGTCTAACTTGACTTCTTGTAGCTAGGTACTAAAACTCTCAATCTGCTAAGAACACTTAAATCTCACCAAATCAAGTTTTCTAACTTCCAACAGATTTGAAATAAATCCTAAGATTCATCAAAAATCTTGTTTCACCATTTTCCTATTTTTTCATATCTGCTGGTAGTCAATCTGGTATTAAATGCACAACTATTATGCCTAAAAATACCAAACTAACTCCGATTATCCTCAAACTTTAACTACATTATACTTAGCTCATTTGTGACCTAAAAACAAATTATCCATATATGTTTCCCTTCACTAAGCAATTTATGCTACTATCTGGGATATTTTAGGCTATTTTTCATACTTTGGATTGCAACAAAGTGCGTAAACTAATCTAGTTTGCCACAAAAATTAACTGACATGTCAAACAAGTAATATATTACCTTTTTAACTAATTATAAGCCTAATATGTTTTTTCGGGATGTTACATTTCTTCTTTCCTTTTTAAAATTTTGTCCCCAAAATTTGGTTTACCAAATTTAGGAAGTCATATGCAACTCACATTTAAAACAAGTACAACCAAACTTTAAAGAAACAAAATTATACACTGGCCTTTTTTCGAACCAGGGGGCTGTGTTTTGTCCTTGCCTTGCAAGATGTAAACTCTCTCCTGAGCTATGGGTCTAGTATCCAGCTTTGCTTCTTCCCTCTGCAGACACTATTTGGTTAAATGCTCTAGTTGCCTATATTTGTAGCATACTGATGGCCCTGCCAAGCAAGGTTTATCACTATACTGCCTTCAACACTTAGGGCATTAAGTCCTCTTTGACTCCATCTGCTCTAACTTACCTTTATCAACCTTGGTGAACTTTTGGTCACTATGTTTCCTCTTCTAAGAACCTCGAGACTCTTAATCCATTATATGCCCTCTATCATATTTCTCTATTATCCTACACTTGTTGATCAAAGAAGAAAAATCTCTTATCTCAAAGGGCTCTATAGCCTTCTTGATATCATTCCTCAAACCAGACTCGAACTTCACACATCTCTTGTTTTCATTTGAGTCATGTCTGAAATGATAAGAAAACTTTGATAGCTCCTTAAACTTGGCCACATACTAGCCCATTGACAAGCTTCCCTGTTCCACCTTCATAAATTCCACCTATTTCGCATCACACAAATTTTGTGGAAAATACTTTTTCAAGAAAGTTATCCTAAACATTTCCCAAGTCATCTAAGCTCCAGCTACTACCATTACTCTTCTGGTACTTTTTCATCAATGCTCTGCCTCCCTTTAACATAAAAGAGGCAAAAGAAACTTTCTGCTCATTAGTACAAACCATTACCTCAAAAATATTTTCTATCTCATTCAATAACCCTTATGCTTTCACTGGGTCATGCTCACCATCGAAAGGTGGAGGGTTCTTCTGTCTGAACGCTGCCAAGTCTTGAAAGTTCTTATTTCTTCCAACTTATACCTCTTGTACTGGTTGAGGTTAATCTGGCTGATTATTCCTCAGTTGCTATTGCCTGCTCTCTCGTGGCATTTGCAATCACTGCGGCTTGATCTCTCATGGCGTTTACTATTATGGTCATCTAATCCTTCATTACATTGGCTATAGCCATAACCGCTTCAACTATATTGGGACCTTCTAAAGTTGAGTTCCTTGTTCCTCTACCTCGCCTTGGTGGTGCCATAGTTTCCTGTACACACAGAAATAATAAATATTCAGTTGTAGTCTTAATATCATATAACCATGTAACAGTAGTTAAAAACAAACCAACCTAAGGCAAATCATGCAATTTTATACCAACAACACAAACAAAAGGCAAAAATATGCATAATTCCTAAAAAAGAACTCCTAAACATGCCTAAGCATGATCAATCCATACCCTGGCTCTACAAGATGAACTGCTCTGATACCATAATGTTATATCCTAATACTGGTAACCTAGTATATTGAGCATATACCCGAATAAGCAGTGTTAACTATGCTACGTCTAACTTAAACAACATACTAATCCATATCATTTAAACAAATAATAATGGAGAGCCTTGTGGAAATTAAAAGTTATACATACATCCTTACCTTAATAGGGTACATTGTAAAACATAACTTTCTATATAAACTAAAAGCAGAGTAAATAAATGCAAGCTTTACTACTAAGCATAAAAACTACTACTCTAGTCTGCATACTTTTTCTTCTTGTCTTTTGAAGAGCTTCCCCCTAGATTTACATGGCAACAAACGGGGTGAGAAATCACATTTTTTAGTATAAGCATACCAAAACCATAGTTTAAACATTGGCAATGAATAAACCAAACTATTACATAAGAATATATGCCTTAACTCTATGCAATATTCAAACTATAATCTATAACTTAACTTTGACTACATCAAGCAATGATATCAAATAAATGCCCAGACAATCATTTAAAACTATCAAGGAAGACAATTGCCCATACAGCTACCACCGAAGGCTAATGCAACACAAACACCATAGGCACACAAATTCTAATCAAAACAAGTATTATATAATGCAATGATGAGATGATGTATGCTTATGCTCAAAGAAAAGTGTATGATAGTGTGAATGTAGTATAGTGAAACTTAACTATTCCTCTAGGTAGAGAGAGAATCTGATACAATAACATGTAACCTCCTATAGCCTACTAAGTAGGGAAGAAGTCTATTGTCATATCACATAACCTCCTATAGCCTACCAAAACTGAGTGGACTCTGCCACTTAAAACTGAGTGGATGCCTCTACTATCTCAACTCTAGGAATAGTAAGTATGTGAGAAATGTGGTGTATATGTGTGTGTGTGTGAAAATGTGGTATTATGTCTAACTCTAACATAATCAACACATAACTCTATACTAAGTACATTTTTGCATTACTAACTCTACCTCAGCTCTATGAGAGCATTTCATGCACCACGACATTTAACCAATGCCAACTAGACTTAGTACTCTTTCTATTCTTGCATTACTAGCTCTACCTCATCTCTATGAAAGCTTTCATGCTCTATTGCATTTCACTCTTGCCAACTAGGTTGTATACTTGTTTCTCACTTCCTCATCATTTTCCAAGTGATATCTAAGCAACACTTTGTCACTCATCACTACAAAAAGTGCTAAATTGTGGGGGAGGGGTTTTGCAGGGGTAATCAAATGCCACAAACCAATACAAATTACGGGAGTTTTTTGTCTTTCAATGAAGGTTATTAACCCCCGCAAATTAAAAAAAATGTTGATTTTCCTTTTGTTCATAGTCATGCTAATTTTTTTTAGCTTTACCTCCACAATCTAATGCTGATTTCACAACCCTCCCTCCTAAAAGAGAAAACCATATATCAAAAATCAAAATCCACCACTACCCCTCTCTCTCTCATTTTTGTCTTTCTCCTATTTCTTCCCCCTTTCTCTCATTTAGATCAAAAATCGTAGATCAAAAACCCTTTTTCTCATTTAGATCTAAAAAAGTGCCACCTCCATTTTTTCTTTCTCACTTTGTCCATCTGCGCCTCGGTGCCACTGCATCTGCGTCTCACCACTGCCTTGATCTGTGCCTCGCCACTACCTTGGTGCTACTGCATCTACACTTTAAAGCCGTTGGGGATTTGGTGCGTCACCACCGGTGCCATGGTTGCTGGTTCATTCCAATCTGCTGGTGGTTGCTCCAATCCATTTTTTTGCTCCAGTTCGCTGATTTGTTTCTCGTTAGGGATCTGGTGCATCGCCGCTAGCCATGGTTGGTGGTTGCTATCCATTGATGGTCAGTGATTGTCTAGGCTATACACCGCATCTCTTCCTCACTTCCTCCCGCCAACAGTGTGCTTCTTGGCCATAGGATGCTGTTCTTCTTGGCAGCGTGGTTGCTTGTAGTAAAATCAAATTGAGATGATCAGATCTTCCAGAAAAGTTAAAGAGGCACCAAGAAAATAAGTTAGTCCCAATTTCTCTCTTTACTCCAAGCTTGTTTTAGAGTTTTGTTTCTATCTTGGACATGTTTCATCTCTTCTTTATTTTTGGTTTAGTGTACTTGTTTTACTAGTTCTATATGTGTTGAGTGTGTAAAGTTTTATGTTTCATGAAATATATCTCGTTGTATCAAATATAATGCAGAGACAATTGTCAGCTAGACCATATGTTTTCACTAAAGTACGTTGTATATGTTAATTTGTTTATTTGCTGCTACTGCAAGGAATACTCTCGGAATAATGGATCATAGAGCTATTTTTGCTATGACTTATTCTGTTTTGATTGTATCTACCTAATCAATAATGATCAGGATGGTTTTTATTGTTATTAACGGTTTTGTTCTGCAATGTTGTATTGTATTATTTACTAATAACACTGTCTCTTTTGACCAAGAGTTCTCACTTCTGTTCATAATGTTCATTGCAAAATAACTGTAAGATATTGCTATTCTAGATACATTAATGTGGCATGTTATGAAAGCTTAGGTACTAAGCAATAAATTAATGTGAGAATTCTAATCAGCTATCAGCCTGATGATTCATGAGTTGTCTTACTAAATGTTATTATTAGTTCTTTCTATTTTGGACTCCAATTATGGTGAACCTATTATATTATTTCCCTTTTGTAATCTATAAGATTGTGCAAATTTTGAAATATGGCAAATTTAACTTTCTACCTTCAGAGATACTTTGAAGAACTTGAAGCATCATAAGGATGAAGATATCCTTAAAGGTCAAGCTGTAAAAAGCAAGAAGGTGTAGTATTATTTGACTTTTACCCTAACCAAAGCTTTCTATTTCATTGTGGTATATGGTATAGGCTATTATATTTAGTGATTGCCTACCATTTACTTAATCTTTTGTTTTCTCATTTTCTTTTTATTATAGTTAGTTGAAAAATGTTTTAGATCTTAATTCTTATATAGATGTTGTCAATTGTAGCTATCACCTTTGCTCCAATATCGTTTAATGGATAATTTTTCTTTTGTTTTAAGTTTTTAATAACATCACTAAACTTTGTTTTACCTGAAGGTCCTCTGGTACAAGATTCTTGAGCTCAGATTCTTACTTCAGAAGCCTTTCTCATTCAAATAGGTTACCCCAAGTCTTTTCCTATCCCAGTTTTAAGATTTAATGTTATGGCATTGGAATGATTATCCCTTGAGTTTATTTTGTCTATAATTTTTTTAAAAGTTTGCCTATATTTGAACTTCTTTCTTTTTGGCAGCATATTTGTGTTGAGATTTATCTTGTTCAGTCATCGTTTTCATGATTTTCTGAAGTTGTGCATGAAGTTAATACTTGCCAATGGAAAAATCTTAGATTGCAAAGCCAAGGAACACAATTGTAGACTAGTCTGCTCCATGTGCCTTATTTGTTCTTCTGAACTAGGCTTAGTACTCTCTTTGTCTTGTTTATATGTTGTTATGTGCTGCATCGGCTTCATCTCCTCGTTGTGAATTTTCACAACCTCTGGAGGCTTTTGTTGAACAGTCTCTGAAGTATTTGGGTTTGAAGTTTTACTCACATATGAAGGTGCACCTAAAATTCCTATGTGGGTATGTTAGAGATATTGATAATATTGGTTATACAATTTTTATCTAGATATTGATAATATTTTCTTTATTTGATAGTTGACAAGATGCAATATAACCTTTAACATGGCCTATCACGTAGAGATATTGATGACATTGGTTATTTAGATATTGTCCTATCACACAGAGATATTAGTTATCTGGCTTTCACATAAATATCAATTTTAGTGGCATGACCTATTAGATATTGGTTATTGTCTTTTTTATAATTAAACCTCTAGTTTTGATAATGTTTTGAACTATGTAAGCATTTGAGGAAAGGCTAATTCCACTCTAATAGAAATCTTGGGTGGGTATTATTTGGTTGATGCATGATCTTGATGTTTGGTGTTTAGGAAAGCTTAGATTTGGCTTAATAAAAAGCATGCAGGTCATGGATTTATATAGCATGTCTACATGGATTTGTGAGATAGTCTTTATTACTTTTGCAAATGTCTTTGTAGCACTTCTATGTAGTTTCCTATCAAATGTCTTTTACTATTTTAGCCAGGTGATGCTTCAAGTGAACCTACTACGTCATTGGATGCAAGAAGATCATTTGGTGGTAGCAATACAAACCACCAATAACATATTTAGTGTTGATTTTTTATGTTCATTTATTGTGGCATTACTTTAGGTTATTAAGGATGTTAAGTTGTAAATTTTAGGTTACAAGGGGTGAATTTATTTAGCTTATTATGGATTTGAACTTGTGATGTTTATGTTACTATGAATATTTTTAATGCAATTTGATTCACATTTATATCAGCAGTTTTATAAAATTAATTGTTTTGATTGTGCATCCTAAACGTCATTAGAATTAAAATTAAAATATGCAATAAATCTTTTTTTTTAATTTAGATGAATTGTTGAGGTTTTAAACCCCAAGAAAGTCAAAAATGTTGTTTACAATAATCAAATAGTAGCAATTTTAAACTTTTACAATTTTTTGGTAAATAAAATCAGGCAAATAGATAGTGAAGGCTAAAAACTACTGCGAATTGAAAAAAATCACCGCAAAATTGTGGGGGTTTAACATCGTCACAAATTAATCACTGTTGTGGGGGTCGCTGAAAAATCACCGCAATATATTGCAATGAACGTAAATGCAACATTGTTTAAAATTGCTGTAATTTAATTAGCGAGGGTTAAAAACTGCCATAAATTGAAAAAAAAACACCGCAAAATAGCGCATTTTTGTAGTGCATGAACTGAACTTTCATCTAAAGCAATCCATGCTTAATGGATACACAACCTTTCCTTTACTTTCCCTTGTATGCTATATGGTCTTCCTATCCAAAAAATACCTCTATTAGTGTCTCAAAACACTCTACAAGGCATATGAGAGGGATCCTAACAAATAGGGTAACTCAAATGCCAAAATAAAGATTCTGGTGTCTGGGCACTTAAGCGCCTATTCTTAAGCACCTGGCCACTCTCTGCGCACCTGAGCGCTCATAACCAAGCGCCTAAGCACTTGCTGGGCAGAGCATAGCTTTGTTCTGCTGTACGGCGCTCACCTAAGCGCTTTGCATTGAGTGCTTGAGCGCTCAATGCCCTATAGCACGCATCTCTCTCTGGCCTGTGAGCGCCTGAATGCTCCCCGCATAACAGTAAATCTACAGAATTTTGTAGATTGCTGCCACTGTTCCATTGGAACACGGCAGTGGTCCAAACTTCTAAAAATGGTTTCTAGGTGATTTCTAGCACCACTAACAACCTCTAAAAATGTTGTAATACTTTTACAACATATTGGTTCACTTAATCTTGTGTTAATAATCAAAATTATATACACACTTCCTATTAACTTAAACTCCATTTATTCTTCTTTCTAGCTTTGTCTATTGACAAACTCACTAATCTTGATTCCAAACAACTAAAATAACCAATTCCAACCATTGAAATCAAGATTCAAGCAAAGAAAACAGATTTTACTCTTTAAAAACCTATTTTCTCCATATAAAAACCTAACCTCAACCATGAAATGGTTTAGGGAAAAAATGGAATTAAAGGTCAATAACCCCTACCTCTTGTAGACAATATGATCTTGAAACCTTAAACTTGCTCTTGGATTTTCCTCTTCTCCTTATTCTCTTTCACTTTTCTCCTCTTCAGTTTCCCCTTTTCTTTTCTCTCCTTTCTTTCTTTTCTGTTTCTATCGTGGGATTCCTAGAAGAGAAGTCTAACTTGACTTCTTATAACTAGGTATTAAAACTTCTGATCTGCTAAGAACACTTAGATCTTACCAAATCAAGTTTTCTAACTTCCAGCAGATTTGAAATAAATCCTAAGATTCATCAAAAATCTTATTTCACCATTTTCTTATTTTTTCATATCTGCTGGTAGTTAATCTGGTATTAAATGCACAACCAGTATGCCTAAAAATACCAAACCATCTCTGATTATCCTCAAACTTTAACTACATCATACTTAGCTCATTTGTAACCTAGAAACAAATTATCCATATCTGTTTCCCTTTACTAAGCAATTTATGCTACTATCTGGGTCATTTTAGGTTACTTTTCACACTCGAGGTTGTAACAAAGTGCCTAAACTAATCCAGTTTGTCACAAAATTTAACTGACATGTCAAACAAGTAATATATTACCTTTGTAACCAATTACAAGCATAACATGTTTTTTAGGGATGTTACACTTATTCTCATCTAGGATTCTATAAAATTGCTTTACATTCCAATACACATCTCATTTCCACGTAATAAAACAACATAGCACAATCTGCCCTATGGGCACTCTAGCGCTTAGCACTAGGCGCCCAACCACCAATCTTATGCTCTATTCTACTTCGTGGGTGGCGCTCAAGCGCCAATCTTCCAGCGCTTAGGCGCTAGGTGCTTGGGCGCCCAAAAGTTGGCGCTTAAGCGCCCATGCCCAAAATTCAGCCCCTATTTTCAGTTGGTTTCTATACCAACTTTCAATTCTTAAAACATGATCCCAACAAGATTTTGTCCTCATAAAGGTGTTCATACTATCTAGAAACATTCACAAACAATTTCAAATCCATAACATAGTAAATCCACAACTAAAATCCATCAAAGTATTCATTCAAACTCTTATCCACTCTTAAACTCAAATCTTCGAAATCCATATAAAACCACTTCGAAATTCATACATAATGCTCATAAACATAAGAATGAGATTAACATTAGATAGAAGATGAAAGTAAACCCCCTACCTTTCTTCCTTTAGCTCCTTGAAGCTTAGTTTTTCACCTTGTCTTCCTTATTTTTCTTTATTCCCTTACTTCTCCTCTTCTCCCTTTTTCCTTTTTTTTGTCTCCTTTTCTCTTCTTCAATGGCTGCTGGTTTGGCCATGCATGAAATGAAAGCAAAATGAGAAGAAAGAAAAGGGTCAAATGAATAAAAATGAAGAGAGAAAGATAAAGGCGATGAGAGAAAGGAAAATAATAGAAAAATCATGTTGGAACTTCCGTATCTGCTATATAAACTTCATTCTTTCAAAATCACATTTTTCAACCTCCATAAGTGTTCCAAAAAATCACAGGTCTCAACTAAATTCTCTTACCCAGATTTCCATAATTTTTCATATACTATTATTTATCAAGTAAGTTGCATTATTTCTCTTAAATTAAATCAAACATGTGAAGTAAGGAAACATACATGCCTTAACTTATTTTCCATATCAAAATATTTTTCATATTTCACTTATCAACTCCAAACAGTTTCATAATTTTTCAAGTTGTCTAACTATTTAATTTGACTTTTAAACACTTTCTCAGTGTTATTAAAAATACCAACTTAATTCATTTGTTCCTCCAAAATTTACAATAGCTCACACCAGTTATCTTTATCTTGGGAATACATTTTTTCATATTAATTTCCTTCATTTAAGCCATTTATCTCAAAATATGAACTATTATTCATTTTCTGTGTTATAGAATTGCGCTCAATCTTATCCGAAAGATTTCCAAAATTATTATTCACCTTATACGTATAATATTGAGCTTCTATAACACAAATTAGAATTTCCAAAATTCTATTCTGGGTGCTCAGGCACTAACCCTTGGGCACTCAAGTGCTAGTTGCACGCCTAGAGCACCCATCCCAGAGCGCCTAAGCACACCAAAACATATGCCCTAATTTGCAGGGCATCAGGTGTTTGGGCGCTCAACTCCTATCGCCTAGGCGCCCACGCACCAGAACTGATTCTGCAGAATAGTTTCTGTAGAATTAGTTTTCCAAACCAAATCATTAATCAAGCTTATGGATTCTAAGCACTATCTAATCCTAAACTTGATCTATAAACGTGATAGAATCATCAAATACTAACTTAATCCATTTAACATAGATTAATGAGCAAGGATTCAACCAACAAAACCCATTCTCTGACAAAATCGACAAAATCTTATGCTTTGTTCTACTTTGCGGCTGGCACTCAAGCGCCAGTCTTCCAACACTTAGGCGCTGGGTGCTTAGGCACCCAAAAGCTGGCGTTTAAGTGCCCATGCCCAGAATTCAGCCCCTGTTTTTAGTTGGTTTCTATACCAACTTTCAATTCTCAAAACCATGATCCCAATAAAATCTTGTCCTCATAAAGGTGTTCATACTATCTTGAAACATTCAAAAACAATTTCAAATTCATAACATAGTAAATCCACAACCAAAATCCATCAAAATATTCATTCAAACTCTTATCCATTCTTAAACTCAAATCATGGAAATCCATATAAAACCCATACATAATGCTCATAAACATAAGAATGAGATTATCATAAGATAGAAGATGAAAGTAAATCCCCTACCTTTCTTTCTTTAGCTCCTTGAAGCTTAGTTTTTCACCTTATCTTCCTTATTTTTCTTTCTTCCCTTGCTTCTCCTCTTATCCCTTTTTCCTTTTTTTCCTCTCTTTTTCTTTTCTTTTGCTTCTCCTCTTCTCCCTTTTTCCTTTTTTTTCCTCTCTTTTTCTCTTGTTCAGTGGCTACTGGTTTGGCCATGCATGAAATGAAAGCAAAATGAGAAGAAAGAAAAGGGTCAAATGAATAAAAACGAAGAGAGAAAGATAAAGGCGGTGGGAGAAAGGAAAATAATATAAAAATCATGTTGGAACTTCCGTATCTGCTACGTACACTTCATACTTGCAAAATCACATTTTCCAACCTCTATAAGTGTTCCAGAAAATCACAGGTCTCAACTAAATTCTCATACCCAGATTTTCATAATTTTTCATATACTACTATTTATCAAGTAAGCTGCATTATTTCTCTTAAATTAAATCGAACATGTGAAGTAAGCAAACATACCTGCCTTAACTTATTTTCCATATCAAAATATTCTCCATATTCCACTTATCAACTCTAAGCAGTTTCATAATTCTCCAAGTTGTCTAGCTATTTAATTTGGCCATTAAACATTTTCTCAGTGTTATTAAAAATACCAACTTAATTCATTTGTTCCTCCAAAATTTACAACAGCTCACACCAATTATCTTTATCTTGGGAATACATTTTTCCATATTAATTTCCTTCATTTAAGCCATTTATCTCAAAATATGAACTATTATTCATTTTCCGTGTTATAGAATTGCGCTCAATCTTATCCAAAAAATTTTCAAAATTATCATCTAGCTTATACGTATAATATTGAGCTTCTATAACACTAATTAGAATTTCCAAAATTCTATTCTGGGTACTCAGGCACTGACCTTGGGCACTCAAGCACTGGTCGCACGTCTAGAGCGCCCATCTCAAAGCACCTGCTTAGGCGCTCTGGGATAGGCGTGCATCGGGCACAAAAATCTCTAGTCATTAGGTGCTCAAGTGCCAACACACCAGAATGTATGCCCTAATTTACTGGGCATTGGTTGCGTGGGTGCTCAAGTCCTACCGTCTAGGCGCCCACGCACCAGAACTGATTTTGCAAAACAGTTTCTGCAGAATTGGTTTTCCAAACCAAATCATTAATCAAGCTTATGGATTTTAAGTACTATCTAATCCTAAACTTGATCTATAAACATGATAGAATCATCAAATACTAACTTAATCCATTTAACATAGATTAATGAGCAAGGAGTCAACCAACAAAACCCATTCTCTAACTTTGAAGATTATGGAAGAACATGGACATAACCAAGTCCTAACTCATAACCAAGTATTAAACATACCAAAATCAAGCCCTCGTCAAGTTCACAACTTAGAATCATGCATGAAAAATGTTAGGAATTACGGATACACCATGCAGCGGAAAACAGGGATTCCCACCGAGGATCCATGCGAAAAAGTCATAATCCGAGTTTTTAAATGATTTACCTCTTGAAGCGTGAATCACCAACACCGTAATAGAAACGATGTCTCTGCGGTATCCACACGAACAGACTCACGAACATCCAACGTCCGTAAAGAGGAGCCTCACGTCTCTCACACAGTGCTAGCTGCGAAGAGAAGAGAAGAAACATGTCACTCTCTCGCTCACTTTTCTGTAGGTGCGGCTAGGGTTCTGAAATTTGTGTATCTTAGTAGCCCCTTAGCAGTACTATTTATAATAGTGACTGCCTTAAGTGAGTGTGAGCAATAGCAAGGTAAGTTGTGCAACCCTAGACCCATCTGTTATGAGTCTGGCCCATATTTGAATCCGAGTCCAACTTGGATCTATTGCTCCAAATTTAGTCTGCTCTATGTGTGTGACCCTACAGGTTCTTATTACGTTGGCAGTAATATTAAAATTCCATTTTAATATTACAAGCAGTGAGTGGTATCTAGCAACACATCGCTGCTACCCAAGTAATAAGAATGTCAGTGATTTTATATAACCTTTCTGTGACCAATGTTTCCGTGTCGTTTAGTCCTTTTATCAAGATATCTAGATTGAACACAAGGCATGGAATGCATCACCCTTGTATAGTCCAATCTTTCGTTTCCTGATACTCGAGTAGACTTTGTAACAACAAATGAGATCAATATCTCATATTGACTCATTTGAGCATGACCATGCATTTCGCAGTCTCACTCAATCAGGGGGCCCAAAGATATCGCTCTTGTTATGTAGGAGTGACAAATCCCATCTAGGTCACTCACATCCCTCTGCATGATTCGCGGTATGTCCAATAACTAACTTTATAATCATCTTGTTACAGATGACGTTTGATGGCATTAAAACACACAATTCCTCATGTAGGAATCGTAGTGAGTTCAGGTCAAAGGACCATCGACACCATTGTCACTATGAGAATCACTTATGACACTCACATAACGATCTATGTAGTGTTCTCATGGTGGGTCAATCCAGTACATCATTACTCTAATATATACCCATGTGAAGACTTGATATCTCATATCCATGACCCGTGAGATGTGGTCATCAGTCTATGCACATACTAGTCTCAATGTATTATTGTTGTCCTAATTAACAATAATACTTGACTAGGGACATTTAAGAATAGTGTTGTAACCAAAGGGATCTCACGATCAAGTCATCTACTTGATGTCCTATGGCATCAAACTTACTATTCTAAGGACTTTATTATGTTTATCAAAAAAGAACACAATAAATGAAATGCCTCATATATAAAATAGCATAATAGAATGTATGTAAATACAGAAAATGTATTGGCCTCTAGGGCATACACCAACAAAATTATAAACAACAATCAAACCCATTTCTATTCAATAAGCAACCACTATGCAACAAGTTGAAAGAAAGGGAAAGATGAAGTTATGAAACAAATTTCCTACCTCTTGTAGTGCATCTAAACTTCACACCTTGGATTTCCCTTTGGCATTTCTCTTTTTCTCCTCTTCTTCCTCCTTCTTCCTTTCCTCTTTTATCCTTTCTTCTCTCAAGTTTTCTGTTTCTGTTTTCCAATTGAAAGAGCTATGAATGAGGAGTAAAACATGATAGGATCCATTGACATATAAGGCCATTAAGGCCATATACTGAAACTTATATCTCTCAGGAAGATTTTGATTTTACCAAAACAAAAAATTCCTATCTTCCGTAGGTCTTAGAATAAATCCTAAGATTCGTCAAAATACTTATTACATTATTTACATAAGTTTTCATATCGACGACTCATCAATCTGGTATTAAAACATACAACATATGTATTTAAAAATACCAAACTAATTCAGTTTACCTTGAAACTTAAACTACATCATACATAGTTCATTTATGACCTGGAAACAAATTCTCCATATTTGTTTCCCTTAAATAAGCAACTTATGCCATTAATTAAGTTATTTTAGGCTACATTTCACATTCTGTGCTGCAGTAAAATGCCTAAACTAACTCAGTTTATCACAAAATTAAACCGATATGTCATGCAAGTAATATGCTACCTAAGTAACTATATACAAGGCTAACATATTATAGGGGATGTTACACCCTCCATTTTTTTGAGTTTGGAACATACATTATAAAGGTTGCATATGTCACCAAAGCCAACGCTTTCATCGGGTCCTGGCTAGTTTAAACCTTTTTAGACAACCCATTTGTGCTACCATCATCCCCCTGCACTCTGAATGATCCAGAAGCCGCAAAGTGCTTCAGTGTGAAATGCATCGTTCCTACCTCCTCTGCCTCTTTTTGCTTATGCTTCGTCATTGTCCTCGCTCAGTGCCTTCCATTCGATGCTCCCGCGCACGTTGTGCCATTTGCAATACATTTCAAGCTTTATCGCTTCCTTTACTTCTTCCACCAGTGACGAAAATGGCAGCGTTGGAGCCAACAACGGTAGTAATTCGAGTGTTGAGTCTGGAGATGGTAGTCTCAAATTGGTTGGAGAGCTTTTGACACTTTCACTTGATGTTATTACTCTTGATGTTGCGGGAATGGTGTGCAGTGGATATGCAGTGAATGTGAAAAGGATTTTGGAAAGTCAACCATTAGTGTCATCTACTAGTGTAAATCTAACAATAGAGACAACTATAGTTTGGCTTGTATCTAAAGCATAGACTACACCAAATTAGCAAACCAATGGCAACGAGGGTATCAATGGAAGCTCTAATATATGACAAAAATGAGAATTAAGCCCTATTCCAATTGGCCATTCCCTTTTCCTAGGATAACTTTGGATCTTTCTGAGCTTCTGGATGTACTTTTCTAGGGTTGGTGAACCGTCTCTACTATCCTCAATGGTATTATATTCATTCAGTAACAAAATGGCTTTTGCATCAATTTGGTGAACCTCATTGACAATCTTGACTGAAAAATCTTAAAGTTTACTTTCAAAGAATGAGAAATGTAGATTTTCATTAACAATATCCCAACCAATAAGTTGGTCTTTGTATCTTGACACAATGAATTTTAGTTTCTTTTCAACTGCTGAGTTAAGCTAGTTTAGTGAGAGTGAAGGACCAATTGATAAACCTTTTCAAATCAAGGCAGTAAATGCCATTATTTTCTATCCACCCTTGAGTCCTACAAGTAAGAAATCAGTCAATCATTCTCAATTATCATTTAATTGCCAAGCCAACAAGTATATTACGGTGAAATGCCATTTATTACTTTGGCCCAACATCATCTAAGCTAGTACTTCAGTCGTGACCTCAAGTCTACGAGTACTTTAGCTCGACATCATTTAAGTCAGTACCTCGATCGTGACCTTGAGTCCACGAGTACTTTGGCCTAACATAAACCACAAGGTTACCACACCTTGGCAAGGTCCGAAGAATACAAGGTCCGAAAAGGATCAACTGAACAATATCCATACATAATGACCAGACAAGGGGAATCCACTTGACCATTATCTAAGGTTAAGGAGTGCATTCAAGGGTTTTCACCCATATGAGTCTGACCTTAACCCATAAACCAACCAGGTTCACAGAGGTTAAGCGTATTTTCATACTTTATGCTTAAAGTCTCGAAGGACCCTCAAGCCAGACTCCGCCTTGAGAATGTCTGCTGAGACCATTCCTTATGGGATCTAGAATTTCTTAAGTCTCAAGGGACCCTCAAGCTAGACTCCACCTTGAGAATGTCTACTGAGCTCATTCCTTATGGGATCTGGAATTTCTTAAGTCTTAAAGGACCCTCAAGTCGGACTCTGCCATGAGAATGTCTACTGAGCCCGTTCCTTATGAGATATGAAATTTCTTTCAACAATTCAAAGACCCTCAAGCTGAAAAACACCTTGATAATGTCTCGAGCCTATTCCTTATGGGATCTGAGGTCTCTTAGATTCCAGGTTAAGAAGAATAACCCACAAAACCCGCTTGTGTGTTTTGGTCACGAGTTATGGGTCCATACCCAAATCCTCAACACTTGGGCATAATCATTTTATGGTTGTGAAATTAATTGACAACACGGATTATGATATCCGTTCTCTGCCATTAGGTACTTATTGTGAATGTCTTACGTTGAACTGGTTCTGAAGTCGAAAATTCCTAAGTATTAGGTGATTTTTTGCGCTAGACCGTAAACATTAAAGACCCCGGTTATAGGTCACCTTAGATTTTGCCTAAATCCTGAGTGGAATTCTAAGTGCTCAAAAATTTGGGCGTTGGACCTAATACAGACCATGGAAAAAGAAGTAAACGCAACAACAGTTCTAGTTCATTCTACAGACCCCGGTTGCATACTAGAATGTCCACCTCAAATCAATTGATGTGTGGACCTTGTCTTGACTACGACACGTCTATGAATATCATGATCAAATGCCTCTAGATTAAAGCTTATAACCCAATGGAATAGCATGAATTATGGCTTCAAGTAAAGCACGGATTCCATCGCCCAGGGGCATTGAGACTTGCTACTTTACTATATTAGCCAAACGACAAGCCAAGGACAATAATTTTGGACCATGATTCTGGATCTTGTCCCATGGGTCAACCAGACACACTTTTGACCAGAGTCCGTCATTGACACCCTAGCAAGAATTCACTCATGGCGTGTAGTTGAGACCCCCTGAACTACACACAGGGACAACATATGATATACCCCGGATGGAGGAATTGATGACGTGAGCAGAGCAATCCACCTCGGATACTCATCATCCTCGAGGGCATGTTGTGATGTATCACAGACCTCGACCCTTTGGAAAACATCGTGAGATCCAACGTTAACTCTGGCTTGGATTCCTTTGTCCACTGTGTGTCATGTGCTCCTATCACATTTGGATAACTTGACACCGAGCTCTCGCATTTAAGCGTCAAGCTAGGGATAACAGTTCAAGACCGTGATTCGAACCATAGTTAGTGGACTAACTCGGCACGCGTACCACCAAAATTCGCCATGAACATCCCAACAAAGCACTAGACATTGTCAAGACCTCAGTACCACATATATCAAACTGCGGCATTGGACAAGTGCATCAGGATTGCTAGATTTGTACAGAGGATAAATCCCGAAATATTCGTAACTTCCAATTATGATCTTACAAAATTATAGCACGCATAACCACCTCAGACTACTCATAATTGCAATATTAATGTTCTAATCTTATAAGGATTTTCTACTACAATTAAAGGAGACCAAACTCTAATTGTACTCTACAAATATTAGGCTCAATCACCTTCTGCAGGTAACTTATTGGTTATAGCTTATAGCATAACTCTACTTGTGTACAACCTAACTTGAGCGTTGGAGTCATTTTGTAGGTACTAACCCTCCCTCATTTCAACACGTTCTGCTACTACTGTGTAAGGAGAAAACTACCAATTTATGCCTATTCAGGTACGCGTCAATATTCACTGCTAAACAGTACACATCTCAATTTTTTGATTATTTTAAAATTTAATTATAACATATTTAGGTATGAGATAGGCAAAAGATTCAAAAATCTCATGTTTAATATTTCATAACTAATACGAGAGTCTTACACTTTTAGTATATTTCATACTCAAATACGTTTTAAATTATTTTTAAATTATGTTTGAAAATTTCATATTATAAGCAAAATGAATTATTGTTGATTAAAAAATGTAATTGTTTACGTTTTTATAAAGCACAAGTAACATAGCAACAATTTATGAAGATGTAGAAATCAAGTGTACCAAAAAACATTTATTTATTTTTAGTTTGAGCATCGCTATGGAACTCGATTGGCTATAAAACTCGAATACACTAACACTCATCGGACCTTCACATAAGCAATTTGAGGGCCCTACTCGTTTGGATCCCACGAAAGTGTAACACCCACGCCTAGTGCATTCGCGTTACAAATCCATCCAAGTTCTGTATATTTTTGTTTTAATTTTATATCAATAGTTTATTCATTTTTACATTTCAGACCCAATACTTTAGAAAAGTCAAATCGTGCATCGTAAAGTTTATACAATTATTTTTATATCAGTTTTACTGTTACACAAAACCTAGTAAAGGAATGACAAACCATGCTAAATTAAATATTAGTCATGAGACTACTAAGAATTGAATATGGGATCAAATGTTATTCTATGAAAGTTAGATGTCACTGCATTACAAGGCCGTTAGCTAAATCTTTTTTATGTTTACACAAAATGATGTTGTTTGTATTTTTTGTTTTCCTGCAGTTTATACTCTTGCTAATATAATGTTCGAAAACACATTTTCTATTACCTTATTCTTATTATGATTTTTTTATCTTGAGTGCTTTTTTCTTCATTTTTTGTTGCCACAATTCTGGATTTTTTTTATTGAATTTGGGTCATTGGTGTCTAAGTAAATTTACTCACCTTAATTAATATTTTTTCGATTTAATTAAAAGCAGATCATTTATGTTAAAATTAAAGTATTCACCAAAATATTTTTTATAATTTAATCTTAAAAAATTAACTTAGTTAAAATTTAATCATGTAATCATCTTCCTACTAAGATATCATATATTCATTGACGGTTAGACTAACCTCTCGCAGTTTCCTTTGATGCTATTACTCTAACATAAATCATAAAAATCTTAGAAGTTTTGAGAATATTAACAATTTTTGAATTTTTTATTATTTATCAATTAAAATTGCGTTTGATTAACCAAAAGTTATGATCAGTACTGTATTTTAAGACTTTAGATTATGCAAATGCAACTGCAGAAAATTTTTAAAAAAATTGAAAAAGCAAGAGAACGAAAGTTTCCTTTTTTCTTTCCGTGATCGCGCGAGAACAAGAATTTGTTATTTGCATATGTAGTTGCCGAGTTCAACAATCAACAGCCACGTAGGGGTACAAAATCGAGTAAAGCCCTTTTAAATGTTCAAAAGTAATTAAAAAGATATTTTTAAAATAATTAATGCAATGTAAGTGTTAGTTAATGCAAAAAGAAATAACTTTTTTCATTAAAAAAAGCATCACTGGGGTCCTTGGACCTTGGTTGAAAAATTATGTAGCGCGTTTCATCTGAAACTTCAGAGAAAAATTGACTTTAAAATCCTAGGTTTGAGTTTGAATGTCTGAAAAGGTAACTTGTGGTGTCCCCTTTCTCCATGTTTTGTTTTTTAGCTTAGCTTTTTCTTGTTGGTTTCATGGTTCTAATTCTAAATGTCCCATAAGGAATGGAAACATGTGGAAGGACTCATTCAAAGTTCCAGCCTCAGATTGCACGGAAATTGTCCCTTTGGCGCCATATGATGACCCGAGCTATAAAACTTCTCAAGCTTTGATGCTCTCCCGCAACTGAGTTTCAGAGAAAAATAAGAATTTGTGTTTTTTGTCATTGTCTTTTGTGTTGCTCGCATTTGAATTTCATGATGAGGTTTAGAGCTTGCAAGCTTTACTCTTCTTGCCTTTTGGCAACTTCTAAGTTGATCCTCACATCTTCTTCTGCAGTTCCTCTACATCCTGCTAGAGTTTTTCTTGGCTCTATCATCCCTCAAGCTCAAGGTAATATTTTGGGTTAGCATGCTAACTCAGTTCTTCAATATAATTGTTGTTTTTGAGCATTACCCAATTATTAATTTGTCATCTCTTTTAGTCTACAAGAATAGTTTTCTTTTCCCAAGAACATACATATCAGCCTTCCCAGCTTCTTTGGCCAAGGAGGAGGACGTGCGAGGTAAAGGCATTGGATTACTCACAGCTGTTGAGGATCAACATGGGGGAGTTATTGTAAACATGGAGGAGCCCATGGATTCCTTGGATTTTGCTTCTTTGTTAGAAGCTTCATTATCACAATGGAGGGAAAAGGTAGATTTTCAAAGTAATAATAAGTTTTTAATGTTCAGCAATTACTAGTAGCTAGTCTGATAGGGACTCACAACTCCAATTGTTCAAAATGTGGGTTTTCAGGGAAAGAAAGGAGTGTGGATCAAGTTGCCCATAGAACATTCAAATCTTGTAGCCTCTGCGGTTAAGGTAGAGACTCATTTTCTTCTGCATAGCTTAGAAGTTACCTGAATCTTAAGAAGCCAATTTGTGCTGATTCTAATGCCTTGTAATCTTGTGCTGCTCCTTTTACAGGCTGGATTTAGGTATCACCATGCTGAACCAGATTATTTGATGCTTGTATATTGGATTCCCAATACTCCTGATATCCTCCCTGCCAATGCTTCGCATCGCGTTGGTATTGGCGCTTTTGTCATGAATACCAATAGGGAGGTAATCCTTCTTTCCTCTCCATTTTTCCATGGTTCAAGATTTTTTCCTTATACCTTCTCTTTAGCTCTCTTTCACCGAAGCACCAGGGAACTGGTTGTTCATGGCTGAGGTTTAAACTTTGCTGCTTGGAAAATAGAATGGGAAAACAGCAGAAGTTTGACTTTACTTTTGTAGATAATGAAACTTAAAAATATCTTAGACACGTCGTATGACTTCCTGCATGGAACTTTTTTTCTTGCAAATAAGTGAACCCTGTTAGAATATCTTGCAAAAAGGTAAATGTTTAAATACTTGTGTCTTTTAACAAGCTTTTGGATTACTTGGTAATCTATTATGGTATAATTTTTGGGACATCTGAAGTTCAGATGACAGCTTAATTTTGGTCCTTCTCATTTCAAATAAGAAAGTACAAGTCCACATGTAAGGATGTGTGTTAAAAAAATATTAATTAGTAGTAAATTTCTCAACTCACTATCTGTAACAAAAAAATGTTTATTTTCATTACTACCTGTAATAGCTTTCACTAGCACATGACAATCAGTGGTGAAATTTTTGTTTTTTTTTTTGGGTACAATCAACGATCAAGTTTTTATTAGAATACTGTAGTACCTTCGGGCTAGAGTAAAAACCATAATTATAAAATGAGTAGTAGTCTTTTCATTCTTCAATTTGTTTACTTTGCTCATCAACCTGAAGTCAATCTCTGCCTTGATTTTGTGGTTATCCTACTACTTTTTGTGCTGAAGTCTTGTATTTTGTGCAGTGAGTCTGTGACCATCCATGTTCCTTAATATATTAATACTGATGAAATTGTTTTGTTTACATTTCATAGGTGCTTGTGGTTCAGGAAAGCAATGGCAGATTCAGAGGCACAGGAGTATGGAAGTTGCCCACTGGAGCTGTTAATGAAGTATGTTAAAATGATAATTGATTGTTACACTGTTTTATTTATTTATTTATTTTGATTAATGTGAATTCCATTTGCAGGGCGAGGATATTTGTACTGCTGCAATTAGAGAAGTCAAAGAAGAGACAGGGGTAAGCAAAAGCATAATCAATATATAGTTTATTACATGATTTTATATTGCACTTGCGGTCACGGTTGCGCTTATTGCAATTGTGGACAATTGCGGAAAAAATGTGGCTGCAATTGCAGATGTGATGCAGTTCTAGATACCACAAAAATTGTAAAATTGCAACCGCAATTGCAGTTGCTGACAGCAATTCATTTTAACCATTCAATATTTTTCGAACCCTCTCAAAGTCTTAAGGCCACTGCTTTTATTCTTCTTTCAGATAGACACAGAGTTTGTTGAAGTTTTAGCATTCAGGTAAGAGTAAGACAATAATTTCATCAACTAGCATGTTGTGGGAATGTTGCCATAAATATCTATTTTGGTGTTTTGTGAAAAATAGCATCAGCATGTTACACAAGAACCATTGGGTTGCTACATATATAGTTCGCAATAGTTTGCTCTTCAAGTTCAATCTTGTATATGGCCTTAATGATCTTTGTCTTTCTGGTATCAGGCAAAGCCATAAGTCTTTCTTCCAGAAATCAGATTTGTTCTTTGTTTGCATGTTGCAACCTCATTCCTTTAACATTCAGAGGCAGGCTTCAGAAATTGAGGCAGCTCAGGTATATGTTCTAAGACCAATTAGCATTCAATTTTTCATGAATATGACTAGGTTGAGTGCCATTCTAAAAAATTTAGCTTTCATACTTCATCTTAATCTTTGCAAGTTTATGAAGGCTTCATTTTGATAACCTATGCTAACATTAACACCAGAAAACTTGTAACTTCACTCCTAATAGATTTTTAACAGGCAACAATGCCAATTATTCTAATGCTGTTTTTCTTTCTCTTCAGTGGATGCCAGTTCAGGATTATGTAGCCCAGCCTTTTGTCCGAGAAAATGAGCTCTTTGACTTTCTTACAAAAATATGCGTTTCAAAGTTGGATGGGAAGTACAGTGGTTTTTCTACCTTACTTACTAGTACATCTTCTTGGAAGAAATCCTATCTGTATTTCAACAAGAAGGATGCTGGCCGCTTGTTAGCTTCCAAACATTAGCAAGCTTGACATATACTTGCAATTTCTGCGACATATACTTACAGGCTTGACTTGTTTAGCCTCCATCACTATTTGACACTCATTTAACTATTAAGAGCTGTTATGTTAGCATTGTACAGAAATCTCCACCTTACTTCCAGAGGCGCCTTAAAAAAGATTATTTTCTTTTCCAAACCATATGTGGATAGGAAGAATGTTGTCAATTTATTATTTGTTCATTTTATCAAGTCTTCCATTCTTTGGTGGAGGACTGCTGATTTGTTAGTTTAGTTCTTTAATTCACCAAAAGTCAAGTGTCAACCATAGTTGTCCAACTTTCGGATTGTAATAATTGCTGTTTCATAGGCTACCATTTATTGAAGTAATAAGAATCACCTTTCTTGTTTTTTTCTTTATGTATGATCACATGATCCCTGCAAGTTCAATATATGCAGTTTTAGTGCTATAGAAACATACAGAGGTTACGAGAACTGAGTTATATTTGCTTTCATTTGTAATTATTTTTTTTCGGTTCATTTCTAATTATTTTAGTTTTTCACCATACAGAATTTGACGGGTAGAATTTGATTTTAGAATAGTGTAATGAGGAGAGAGATGTTTGAAAACTGTAACTGCATTCTTCTTTTACATTTGTGCGAGAGCTAATGCCAAATAAGTTTGCTATAAACTTGTGGTCCAGAAATGTTATTATGTTGAATATTGACCATTATTTTTAAAGGAATGTATGTCATACGAACATTAAGAAATTTATTTATTAAATCTTGGATAGAATGAGCAATTATCAGCTCTGTTTAAGCAGAAATATTAATATAACCTTTAATGACAAAGCAATTCTCAAATATGTAATCAATGTGTGAAAGGAATCAATGAAAAGGAAGAGTTAAGGTTATTTTGATTGTTAAAAAAAATACCTTAATCAAAGTATTAGCCATGGAAATTTTAATTATTTTTTCTTTCTAGTTGGCAATTGACTCTATGAGAAGTGGAAGCACAGTGGCACACAAAACAAAATGTTAAATAACAATATGACAGACAACTGAAAATGAAGCATTAGCTCCAAATTACTATGCATCTAGAGGATCCGGCAAAGGTAAAGCTTTCACAGGGAGACATCCAATCAAAACATGCAATTTAGAAGTTTCATTAAAGAAAGTTATCTCATATCAAAACACTCATGATTCTCAAAAATAGCAAGGCCCAATGCATATCAATTGACAAAAAACAAATGTAATGGTGAATTGTGAAAGTAGTTCAGTTCACGCACTATTTAAAGGAATTTTATTTCAAATTAATAAATGACATATTAAAATTTTTAAATACATTTAATTTTAAATTATAACACATATAAAATATAATATATTAGAGATTGTATTATAAAATCATTTAAAAAGGATAAATATCAGTGCAATTATGTCCGATTTTTAAAGAAAAATCACAAATAGTGTATATAAAAGAAAGAAATTATCCTCATTTTCTATATGCGCACAAAACTCTTGTGACCTTAATGGGACAACCACAATACATATAAGATGAGAATAGAGGTCTCTCCTTATGTTTATAATATGAGTTAACCTATTCATCATAAAAAACTTATACATAAGACTCACAAACCCAAAACAACATTGTCTACATGAATTTTAAGTGTTTATAAGAGCCAAATAACAAAATTGATCACAAATGAGTTAAATCAATAGATGTTCCACAACATTTAACATTCAGTTAATCTGAGTTTTAGAAAATTGGTGACTATACTAGTTTACACATAATAAAAATAATCTAACAATTCCCACTTGGTCAATATAGACACTTAATTTTAAACAAAATAACTCTCTAGATTAACGTGGCTACAAGAATGTCAACTATGAGCAAGCACTTTCAACCATTGATCCAAAATAGAATTATAAGCATTTCAACAATGCAAAATATCATACTCGATAGGAGTATTGATATCATACATGCAAGATACTTATAACCTGGTGACCTAACAAAATGTGGAATGTGGGTCAAAGGAAAAGCACAACAAAATTGCATGTCAAAAGTGTGATCAATGTGCAATTCCCTACAAAATGGCTCAGACATCTACTAAGGATGCCTACTGAGATTCAACAAAATATCTCAATAAAATATCTTAGTACAACAAAATGAAATTGAGTACTAAAGCCTCCAATAATATGCTATATCATCACAAAAGTGTGCACAATAACAACATATGGCAACAACAGTTTCAATGAGTCTCGAGATAATATAATAATTATAATATACATTATCCCACTAATCCAACATATCAAAATAAAACAACAATAACAACCTCATTAGAGTCCAAAAGTTTCAAAATACTCTAATGATAACATCATTATTAGTGGGACTATCAGCGCTGTGGTAGAGTACTCAATGTAACTCTGAAACTCACAATCTCTCTTCAACAACACAAATACCAAAATAGAGAGAAATACAATATTACAGAATTATCCAAAATGTGGTCATAACAATAGAAACAATATTAAGCCAAATATATACAAAATTTATGAACCATAAAATCAAACAAAATTACTTCATTATCAACTACAAACTTTGCATTCACAATTGAGAAAATTACAAGTGTCCATATGACACTTTATAACAAGTCAACTCCTCTTTGTCATCGTAAACACAAAACCACAAAATAATTTTCACAAAACTATAATGACCACTTAAAAGATTTGACAACATATGAGTGAAATTAAAATCCCTAATGTCTTACACATATATGGGACCACTTGCAAGTTTTCAACAAGTCACTCCAAAAAAAAAAAAACAAGTGTCACAATAGTAAAAATAAAAACATAAAAATAAACACATGCACATTTGATCACAAAATTAGATTACCAGCAACGAAAGCATAAGGGACCTATACTTAACCACTATTGAAGACAGTCTCCAACTCCCACTATACTAAACATTAATGTTCAACAAGAACACAAACACATTTCAAAATTTATAAGAATATGTGCCTTATGAGACAATCCGTCAATATAGTATGACTTAAAAGGTCCTTATGCCTTAGACACAAAATGATATCACCAAGATGTTTCATATGTTAGAAACAATTCAATATAGAATATTGTCTTTCATTTAACAACAACAACAATATTGGCTAGTGTTTTGGACCGTGATTCGAGATCCTGTCTTGATAGATCAACCCGGCACACAATAAACAGACTCTATCCTGGACGACATAGCTAAGTCCTGGAAGGCAGTCTGGACTTCGAAGCTATGCACATTGAGCAACATTGAGCCATAATATCAAGATTGCTAGATATGTGCAGAGGATATATCCCTAAATATCCGTAACTGCTAATCATCTTCCAAGTTTGTTTAATTTAAACTAACCATATTTCTTGAATCCTTACCTCATTCTAAGACTCTTTGATGTTGAGACTTTGGTCTAAATCCATCATCTTTATGCTTGAATCTTGGATTTAAGTTTTAGGGTTTCAAGGTAAAAATCTTGAAACTTGGCTTTTTATTTGATTTTTAGAATCCTAAGACGATGTTTGATCTATTGTCATCTTAATCAAGCTTTAGATACTAATTTATATGTGTTTGTTATGATTCTAAGATCTATTTGGTGGTGAAAGATTGATACAAAGAGAGTTTTACAAATAGTTAGGAAGCATCAACCAGGTAAGAGGGAGATTACCCTCATCAACCATGTGTTGGTGGTGAGGAATGGATGTGTATGTGGTGAAAAATCCATAAGGATTATTTCACTTGTTGGTTTAAGAGCTTTTCATATTTATGGTTGTTTGGTGATTGAGATATTTATTGCTTTGATAACATGCTTTAGTATGTGTTTATAATGCATGATGAATTGTGTATGTTTTAAGATGTGAATTACATGACAAAGGAAAATATGTTGGTTCCAAAGAACCATGGAGGCACACGGCCTCAAATTAATTTTTGGGAGCAAAAGATTCTAAGTATTTTACTAATTATGAGTTTTAGATAAAAGGGTAATAAGTTGATGATTTTGGGGATTTGCAAAGAAAGTGGACAAGGAAATGAACAAAGATTTTTATGATGAACGTATTTATGATTTTCGGCTAATATGCCAAGAATTGGTAAATTAAGAGTTTCATGAATGGTAAAAATTGGATGATTAGAAGGAAAAAGGAAAAGAAAAGATATGATGGTTTCAATGACCATGTTAGTTACGGTTTTGTGAGTTTGAAATGGTTTTATTTTATGTAAAACTTTAATTTAGAAATGAAAAGTTATTTGATTTAGTACAAGAAATTTATAAAAGGATATAAGAAATGGAAGAGAAATACTTTGTCACTTGAGAGATGAAGATTTTGTTGATGAAAGAAAAAGAGAGGTTGGAAGTGTTTGAACCTCCACTTATTTTGGAGATGATTGATTTTAGAATTGATTTAGAATTATGGAGAATACGTTGGTGACTTGAAATTTACTAACCTATAACTCACCCGTTGGGTTTGAGGCGCGTTAGGAAATTTTAAGTTGGAATAATTGATTTTGAAGGAATATTGATTTTGAGTGGAAATGATGAAAAATATTACGTAAAAGATTTTTAAGTGAAGAATATGAGGAAAATGAAGTTGGAAATGGTATTGAGTTTTGAAAATCCAAAACGATGTTTGGAATATTGAGAAATATTTTACGAAGTTGAAAAATGATGAAAAAGGGTTTACGTGACTTAAAAGTATGATTTTTAAGCTACGCGATTTTGAAAATGCGTTAAAAATGATTCGCAATTGAAAAATACAATAAAGGTACTATAAGAACGGATGTACTGAAAGGGAATCTTTTTAATGATGAAAATCAAAGTTATGCATTGAGGCATCTGATGAAATTGAGACATGCATTGAGTTATTTATGCATTAAACAGAACTTGCATTGAGATATTCGAGCATTGAATGGAATATAGCTGATAGCTATTATGACCCTTGTGGTTGAAAAGGGAATGAGAATTGAAAAGTGAGATCTATGATGGATCTTGGGGGTGTCAAGGCGTGGCGGTCGATCCAGTAGGCAGAGGCAAGTACCTTGTGCCACATGGCGACGCAGTCTGTTGCAACGCATTGACGATACCCGACAAGAACACGATTCTTTACGAAGACTAGAGATTGTATGTGGGCTAAGGTTGGACAGTTAACCAGAAAGACTGGAGATTATCTGTGGGCTAAGGCTGGACAATTAACTAGAGCATTCTTCTCGAAATTATGAAAACCTTCATGAAGTGGGAAAATTGGTCTAGTATGCATACACATGAGTCAGAACATATATTGTTGTGGCATGAGAAATGTTCATATGATGTGACATCATCATTTTATATACTGAGGATATCTGTTATGATGAAATTGGTACTGGTGATTTAACTGAGATATATGTTTACTGGAATTGTGATGAAATGATAACGAAGTATGATGAATTGATAGGGAATTATGATGAATTGATAACATGAATGAAACTGTGATATCTGTGCATATGAAATGACTTTGTCATTCGTATCATTCCTTGTTACCACTTTGGTATTGATGAAAGGGGATCTTACCTCTTTGTTATATTGTTTTGTTGTGCTTGTATTGTTAAAATTATATATAGTAGATGGAACGAGTTTCTTAGACGTGACTAGAGGCAAATATTCTGAGTTTGGTGATAACATCGAGGAGTGACCACCCCGGATTGGTTGGTGTGCAGTTTTGAGGATTGACAGATATATGACGCATCAAGAGGGATACAAAACGGAATAAGTATGTTGAGTTTATCTCATTAGTATTTTACCGTGCCAGTGAGTAGGACCCGTAATGGGGTTTGCTACTGTTTAGAATTGAGTCTATAAGTTTTATGTTTCTTAAATAATTGTTAAATATTATGTGGTATCAATAATGTATATTAATCAGTTTAAATCTATTTTTCAGTATTACCTATAAATTTCAGTAGGTTTATGTTTCCGCGAAAAGAAATTTTAAAACTCATGTTTTATAACTCAAAACTTTTATGAAATCGTTTTCAGATTATGAGCTTGTAGTCGAAAATGTGATGTCCTACGGAAGGTGTTACATAAAGCATAGGTAAGGATAAAATATTAATATCACTGAAAGTATACTTTTTGAGTTTTTGTAAATGACTCCAACTTCCGTGCCTCGAGGCTCCTTGAGAATGTTATGGTTCTCTATATCATTCTTTTTATGTTTTCAACACTTTTGGAGAACTTGGAGCATTTGAAGTTTTCCTAACCTTAAGTAGCATGGTTGTATTTCACTTTGATGCATGCTTGAGCTAATGGTAACCCTACAACATAATTCAAAGTACTTTCTTTGGTATCCACTAATTTTAGATCCATAGAGGTTAATTATTGATCATTAATCCATTATGTGCTCATAAAGATCAATTTTTTCATAGTATGTAAATTGAGTACAACAAATTTAAATAATAAATTATCATTAAGCACATAACCAATAACATGCTTACTTTCATGATATATAGACAATTTAAAGTATAGAAAGCATAAATGGTCATAGAATACCCTATGATCAAGAAATATGCTAGATAGTGAGCTAAGGGTGTAACAAGAATGAACAGAATCATGTGTTATAATATTTAACTTTTACCAAGTACACATGATTCTATCTTTTACCAAAGACCTAAAAGGAATATACCTCATATTCATTGTCTTTTTAAGTGAACGGGTATAAAAGATAAAAACTTTTGATACCTTGGCCTTGGTAATCAGGAAAACTCTTTTCCTTACCCATTGCTTCTCTTTTGGTGTTTTGAACTTTACAAGTTTCATATTTTGTACTTGAGAAGCTTTGGTTGAAGCCATCTTCCTTCTTAGACCAAAACTTCTACCATTGGGCTTTGGAAGCATTCTCCTTGATGATTCCTTTTTCCTTTGATCAATTAGTCTATCCTTTTGAGAAATTTTTTGCATAATTGAAACACTAGAAGGACATTTTGGTACCCACTTTATCTTGGGTCCTTGAATGTTAGTACTAGGGCCTTTAAGATCTTTAGGAACCCATATCATACTATTTCTCATATAAAGATTTCTTCTATAATTGTACAAATGAGAAATATGTCCTAAATGACCACAAATATTGTAAACAATTGAATTTAATGATGGCTTGGTCTTTTGAAGATCATCTTTGAAAAACTTAACCCTTTTCTTGTTATTAAATTCTATGTTATTTTTGCCACAAGCCTTACTTGAATTTTCATGTAGAATAATATCAATTTCATTATTATTAACAAACATGGGTTGTAAACAATTAGAATCATTAGCTTTAAAAAATTCAAAAGATAAGTCCTCAACTTGATTTTCGAAATCAATGCACTTATTACAAGAAGTTGTGGTTTCACATTTCAAAGGCATTTCCTCATCAAGAAAAGTATATTCATTTTTCAAAGTCTCAATTTCATTTTCAATTGAGGAAATTTTTTCCAAACAAGATAAGTTTTTCTTTTCTAAATTCAACAAACCATCATACAATTCATCATATGCATATTGTAGCTCATAATAAGAATGATTATAATCTAGTTTAGCATTATTTACCTCAGAGTCTTTTTAGCCATATAGGAAGTAGTCTCAATTTCTAGCATACTTGGCCCTTCAAGGGAATCACCATCTTCCACATTGTTGTGCATCAAAGTTTCAAGAGTATATACCATTTGGTTTTGCTTTGCCACCTCTTCAAATTGAGCATCATCATCATCAAGAGGTATTGGTCTCCCTTCAATAGTTTAAACAACTTTTTGAGGACATTTTTCATGACAAAATTCCTTCAATGGCTTTTTCTCTTTTTGCTCTCTACGTACAACTTTATACAAAAAATCATTGTTAGCAAGATAGATAGCATCAAATGCATCCCATATATCTTTAGCACTAGAGCAACTCTTAGTTTTAGCATAAGCTTCATCATTCAAACCATTTCTCAAGATTTGCATAGCTCCAATGTTCAATGAAAAACATTTCTTGTCATAGGCATTCCAAGTTTGTTTAGATTTGCAAGTAAATCCATCAAGCATAATATCCCACAAATCAATATCAATAGATTGCATATAAAATTCTATTCTAGTTTTTCAAAAAACAAAAGTTATACCATCAAACAATGGTGGTTTATTAATTTCAAAACCTTCCATTTTGAAAGCTTTCAATGGTTACTAAACAAACAAGGATCTTTAACTCCAAACGATTAAACTTTCAATAGAGCACGAAGCTTTGATACCACTTTTTAGTCATGGTAACTACCACCCAAGAGCGGGGGTTGAATTGGGTGATTACAAATTTTTAAAACACCTTTGAGAAATTATACATTTTGATATTTTTAATTAACACATACAGCGGAATAAGTTTAACAAAGGTGTAACTATTAGAGATTTTACAAATACCACTTGGGCTATAGGATAAATCAAGAAAATAAGCTAGATATCAAAATCAACTCAAGCATATATAATTAAGGCACAAATATAAAAGAGATAGAGTTAAGAGAAGTAAACACAATATTTATCCTGGTTCAGTCACCAACCACTTGTGGCCTATGTCCAGTCCTCAAGTAAACCACCCAAGATTTTCTACTATATCCTCAAGCTTCAAAAAGCGCTTGATGACCTTTACAAACTAGAGCACTTAACACATCTTGGGATACCTCACCCTTTGTGCTTAAACCTTAAACAGGGATACCTCACCCTTTACAACTTTTGAGGGATATCTCACCCTTTTATCTAGAGGGATACCTTACCCTCTTTACAGATTACACAGAGTATAGATGAATTGAAACTCTCTCAAGAGTGGATAATACAAATTGAAACTCTATAGGTATCAAGGATTCACACTTTTAAGTTCAAAACAAAGTATTTGATGAAATGATGGTAAAACTCGTGTTTAATGCTCTAGAACCATTTTTAGATTGTTTCCCTTGCTTTTCATAAATGCCCAACACTTTAAATTTATGCCCAAAAGCAATTAAGAGTCATCGGGGTTAGTTGAAAGCATTAAATGCTCTTAATAGAGCCGTTGAGTGTATGTTCTAGTTGCCCAGATAACCAGCTGGGAAGTTTCTCTTAATCGGTTAGAAGTCAAAAATGGACTCCAAATTCATTTCCTAACCGATTAGAGGGAGTTCCCAACTGGTTAATAGTTTCCAAAATTGACTCAAGATTTATTTTCTAACCGATTAGAGGGAGTGCCTAATTGGTTAGGAGTCTCAACATTTTACTTTTGACTTTCATAATAACCAATTAAGGGAGATGCCTAATTGGTTGGAGCTTTTTAAAACATGAAAAAATGCTACTAACTTTCATAATAACCAGTTAGGTGAATTGCCTAATCAGTTAGAAGCTTTAAAAACATGCAAATGCTCCTGACTTGGTAATAATCGGTTATGGAAAATCCATAATTGGTTATTGCACTCTAGTTTTGAAAACTAACTTTAAATGGTCATAACTTCTTCGTTTCTTATCTGTTTAAAGTAAATGACCACTCATTGAAAAGATATTTTAGTCTATTTTCATATGAAAGAAGTTTTAGAATAAAACTCAAATTATTTGGAAATATATAATCAAAAGAGTAACCAAGGGTCAGTTTTACAAAACACAAACTTGGCTATTTTTCATAGATTTGAATTACCACCAAGACTAGCTTTTCAAAACATGTTTGTTGGGCATTTTAGAATATAACAAACACTTTTAAAGATGTTAAAACTTATTTGAGGTTAGTGTAATTCTCATTTACCGTTACGTAAGATCTAAGTCCTATAAGCTTAAACTTGAAGAACTTGGGACTTGATCTTCGCGCAACCAATCATTTGACTTCTTGATGTAATCCAAGCTTCTAAAGAAAATCTTCTCTTCAAATCTTACAAATTCTTAGAACATCTTTTCATTTTCATTTTTCTTGAGTTGAGCATAATTATGATCTTTTGCTTTCTTGTTGTAATGCTCACTCTTAGTACTTGGACTATCCTCCAAAGTATTACTCACTTAAAATAAATATAGTTAGTCCAAAATCATAACTCAGTATCTTTATATGCATGATTCATAAATGTATAACTCTAGTTAGTCTAACATGCATATAAGACTTTCATAGACACATTCAAATAAGATATTTATCAATTACTAATGGATATGCTCTATATAGGATGGAACAAAGAACACTTTACGTATCTTCATTTAAATAGAGTCAAATCCAATATTAATTCATTATAACTCATATAAAGCATTATTGGATATCTTATATGAAGAATATTATATATATCTCATTGCATGATTATTAAGTGAAATATAATTAGATAAAGCACATAATCATGCATGATACAATATATCTCATTAAGCACATCTATGTAATATGATCAATATTCTTTTGTAATGCATTTGTCATCTACTAAGCACATCTATCAAGCATAAGCATCATTCTTTTTGTCTTATATTTGTTATCATCAAAACTTAACATATTAAACCATTGAGATAAACTTATTTTTACAAATATTATTAGCTAATTGATTACGAGTAACACATTAACATAAAACACAGATAAGCTAGCTTATCTTCATCATGAGTCTGCTATCAAACAAAAACATCAATAAACTTATATCTAGAACATCAAAGTGAGCCAACTAATAAACTTTATTAGCCCGCTGATCTTTTTAGTTAAAATACTATCAATCTCCTTACACTACAACATTTTTGACTTTAGGCAACGTTATTTTTAGCAACGCTTCAAAAGCGTTGTCTAAAGTTGTATAGGCAACGCTTTTTGAAAGTTGCTATTAGTTCTTAATATAGGCAACATCTTTTAAGCAACATTTTGAAAACGTTGCCATAGAGTGCACTGACAACGCTTTTTGGGTGTTCTCTAAATTTAATCATGTTTAGGAAACAAAATTTATACAACCTTTAGTAAACGTTGCCAGAAACATAATAGGCAATGTTTAAAAGTTGCTCCCAATTATATTGCTTTATAAGACTTTTTAAAATATTACTTAAGACTTATTGTCTAAGATTACTGACTAGCGATGGTCATTGGAAGGAGCTTCTTCACTCTGTAAAATGTGCCCCACAGTTCTTCTCAACTCTTCACATGATGGATGAAGAAGAAGACCAGCAGAAGGTGGTAGATCTAGTCAAAGAACTCGTCCTTCGCTTGCTCTCTCAAAACCCCAACCCCGATTTCCATTCCCCATCCCCAAACCCTAACTCCCCCTAATTCTAACACTCCCTTCGCTACGCACACCATATCCTCTCCATCCGCCTCACCCTGTCTATTACCCCCGAAGCCGCTGACATCACTGACTCCATCAAGTGCCACCTTGCCACCCAAGGTAGGTCCTCCGAAGCCTTCTCCTTCACTGATCTTTACACCAAATTCGCCTCCAAAATCGGTCCCAGAAGCGTTAATAACAAATGGGCACTCATCTATCTTCTCAAAATCATTTTCGAAGATCAAAAAACTACCAAAACCCATTTCGATTCTTCGGTTCTGTTGCCCAATCTGGCTTTCTCCGTCGCTGAATTGGGTAAGGATTCTAAGGTTCAAAAGGATTGGAATTGTGGGGTTTTGTTGGTTGCCAAGGATCTGAGAATCGCCACGATATCGTGTTTTG